>BTPG01000004.1:218569779-218608104 GCA_036245525.1 Semisulcospira habei | reverse complement strand
TACCTAATCAAGCTTCCCAAGAAAGGCGACCTCAGCAAGTGTTCCAACTACAGAGGAATCACCTTGCTGTCAGTACCAGGAAAGGTCTTCAACAGGATCATCCTGGAGAGAATGAAGAGCTCCGTTGACCCCCAGCTGAGAGACCAGCAAGCAGGATTCAGGAAGAACCGATCATGTACAGACCAGATCGCCACTCTCCGCATCATCGTGGAACAGTCTCTGGAGTGGAGCTCCCCGCTGTACGTCAACTTTGTGGATTATGAGAAAGCATTTGACAGTGTGGACCGAGAGACTCTGTGGAAACTCCTACGACACTACGGTGTACCCACAAAGCTCGTCCGCCTGATCAAGAGCAGCTACGATGGCATGACATGTCGCGTGATCCACGAAGGGCAGTTCAGCGGGGAGCTCCAGGTCAGAACTGGTGTCAGGTAGGGGTGTCTGCTGTCTCCGTTCCTCTTCCTAATGGCCATAGACTGGGTCATGAAGATGACCACAGAGCACAGACGAAGTGGAATACAGTGGACACTGTGGACACAGCTTGACGACCTCGATTTTGCAGACGACTTGGCATTACTGTCCCACACTCGTCAACAAATGCAGGACAAGACCACGAGGCTTGCTGACATCTCGTCCCAAGTGGGTCTCACCATTCACAAACAGAAAACAAAGACAATGAGGCTGAACGCAACCAGGGAGGAACCAGTCTTGCTTGCTTGCACCCCGTTGGAGGAGGTGGAGTCCTTCACCTATCTCGGGAGCATCATAGACAAAAAAGGCGGCACTGATGCAGATGTCAAAGCACGAATCGGTAAAGCCAGAGCAGCCTTTCTCCAGTTGAAAAAAGTGTGGAGTTCCAGAGAACTGTCACAACACACCAAAGTCCGGATTTTCAACTCCAATGTAAAAGCGGTTCTCCTATATGGAGCAGAGACTTTGAGATTGACAAAAACCACAGTCAACAGAGTACAGACCTTCATGAACAGTTGCCTTAGAAGAATTTTGAAAATCCACTGGCCAGAGAAGATCAGCAACGTCAGACTCTGGGAGAGAACAGAGCAGATAACAGCAGAGAATGAAATTGGGCGAAGAAGATGGGGATGGATCGGTCACAGTCTGAGAAAGCCAGCTTCCAGTATCACTAGGCAGGCATTGTCATGGAACCCCCAGGGAAAGAGGAAAAGAGGTAGGCCGAGAAACTCCTGGCGTCGAGACCTCCAAGCAGACATCAAGAGACTGGGAACCACCTGGAGTAGAATCGAAGGAGAAGCACAGGACAGGAGTTGCTGGAGGTCTCTCGTCGACGGCCTATACCCGGGTAGGGGTGACAGGCGTAAGTAAAAGTAAGTAAGTAAGCCCTTTAACCTTTTGACACCGTAGTCTGCCAACTTGATTTTTCCCTGCTACCGTAGTAATTTTGACAAATTTCATTGGCCTTGTCTGTTGTAAAAATCTTATCATACCCCAACATATTTGGTATCAGTGGAAAAAGCAATTCAAGGTGAACTCGTAGACACTATGCTGAAGAAAATATTTTGTAATGTTAAGATTTTACAGGTGTATAAAGAAGATGGGGTAAGAAGCCAAAAATCAAAAACAGTTTCACACTGGGTTCCACTGAAACTGAACATGCTGTTAGTGTATTAGTTAGCCAGAGTGTGAAAATTACACTCACCTAGCATTCCAGAGACATATTCTAGTGTGTCACCAGTAAATAATCCAGAAAGAAAGGCACAACAGAAAAGTTTCTTCACACATAAAAGTTTTTACACCAAAATCCGCCATTTTTTTTTGCACATGGGGACGTTTTGTATTAGAGCTTCTAATTCGTTGGTTTCAGCCCATACAAACAAGAAAAGTCACTCTACAAGTAAAGAAATGAGTGCTTGACATATTATAGTAGATTGCTTCCCTTAGACCATACTGCCGGTATTGGCAATAGGGAAACTAGGCCAGCGCACATATGTGTGTGTCCCGTCGGCAACGGAGCTTTGCTTGGGGCACACATATGTGTGTTCCGTCGTCAAAAGGTTAAAACCCATGTCCGACAAATGAGACATTATACCATACTTCCAGGTAGTGTCATATGCCTTCTCAAGATCGAAGGAAATTGCATAGACAATTGTTGACAAAAGCATCTCGGATAAACGACTCAAAGCAGACTAGATGGTCAGTTGTACTACGGAAGCGCCGGAAACAGCATTGGAGGTCTGTGATGAGACCCTGTGACTCAAGATGCCACACCAGGCGGGCGTTGACCAAGCGTTCCATAGTTTTGCATAAACATGATGTCAAAGCGACTGGCCGGTAGTTGCCTGGGTCGGAGGGATCCTTACCCGGCTTGGGGATTGGCACAACCACAGCCTGGCACCAAGATGGTGGGAAATGAACGGTTATCCAGATATGGTTAAAGGCCTTGAGAAGTACAATGAGTGAATCCTCAGGCAGATGTGTTAGGAGCTGATAGTGGATGGTATCTAATCCAGCAGCAGAGTCAGTACATTTCTGCATGGCCTGCTGCAATTCTGAAAATGTTAAGGGGCATTATAGTCTTCCGAGTTATCCTATATAAAATCAAAAGTACAAGACTCTTGCTTCTCCTCCTTTCTCTGGAAGAAAGGTGAATAATGCTCTGTTGAAGAATTACGGGCAATGGTGGAGGCAAGCAAATTGGTCACAGCCTTTTTATCCGTGACCAAATTGGCACCATCTCTAAGATGGCCGACAGAAGCTGAGCCACCCCTGCCCCTAATTCTTCGAACAGCCTTCCAGACTTTTTTGGGATGGAGTCCTAGAAGATAAAGATGAGACGAAGCGTCTCCAGGAAGCATGGCGTTCATGTTAAAAATGTAACAGGCTTTCGTCCGCTGTCTTTTAAATGTTAAAATATTCGCTTGCGACGGATTACGAAAAGCACGTCGCTGAGCAGATTTACGCGTTTTTTGGGCCTTGCGGCACTCTTCATTAAACCATGGTACTCTTGGCTTCTGAGGGAGTGATGTGCAAGTTCTAGGGATGGTTTCACCTGCTACGTCCAACAAAATAGAAGTAAAACAAGAAACAGGTTCTTCAAATGACATGACCACCTCCTCTGTTCAACGAGACTGACAAGAGGGAGGCGAACAGAGCCCAGTTAGCTTTCTTGAGATTCCAGCACCCCACCGGCGAATCCTCCTCACAGCTGACCGATGACAGAACTACTGGAAAGTGGTCACTACCACACAGGTCGTCGTGAACCTTCCAGTCAAAGTCCAGCATAAGAGAAGGATCACACACAGTGAGGTCTAGAACAAAACTAGATCCTGAACCTGGGTTAGTGTACGTAGGTGAGCCATCGTTAAAGACACATAGGTTAAGGTGAGAAAAAAACATCTTCTAACATCTGACCTCTGCCATCATAGTGGTCACTACCCCAAAGGTGAGTGTGACCGTTAAAATCCCCCATGAGAATAAAGGGAGGGGGCAGCTGATCTACTAAGTTAAAAATATCATTACTACAGACCCGCAGTGATGGTGGCAGGTAAACACTGCATATGGTTATGGTCTTCTTCAGGTAACCCGAGCTGCGACAGCCTGAAGACAGGTGTCGATGCTAATGGGGCTACATAAAATTTGGCTACTAATGAGAAGAGCCACTCCACCGGAGCACCTCTCTGAATCAGAGTCTTTATGTATAACGTTAAAACCATTAAAGGACACAGGGTCAGAAGTCTTCAGGTAAGTCTCCTGAAGAGATATTACTGAGGGGTTATAGAACTTGATTAAAAGACGTAATTCCTCAAAGTTAGCTTGAAAACCACGACAATTCCACTGAAGCAGAGAGTACATGATTATGTCTTATCTCGGGGGTGAAGAGTTTTTCCCCCTTTTTTTCTTTGCCTTGGAAGAAGTTGAAGAAACAGAGGGCGGCCAGCTCCCGGGCCTCCTCTGGTTCTTCGGAGATGAAGGGGGTGGAGCTTCCGCAGCATGAGCAACGACAACTTCCATTCCCTCCATCTGCTCCTCCAATGCAGCATATTTGTTTTGAAGGGGGACATCAGTGTTCCCCTTCTGGGCCCGTGCGCACAGCGGTCCTATAGATTTCTTAGACTTCTGGTCCTGGGCAGCGTTCCTGCCGCTAGAGTTAGCGGCCTTAGAAGGCTGACCAGAGCCAGAAGCCTTTGGAGTTGGTTGGGGGCTGAGGCTTAGGGGCAACAGAAGGCAGCACTACCGGACTGGCAGTGTCCGCCCTCTGCGTTCCCCGGCTCCTTGTCACCACCGGAGGATTACTCTCCAGGGGTGAGAGGAGCCAAGGCTCTGCCCCGAACCAAGAAGTTGGGGTTTGATATGAGAAGTATTTGGTCTTGCCACCGCTGCACTGAAAGTATACACAGAGGTGTTAGAGGTTGGGGCAGCCGCAGCTGCACCAGGGCCTTCAACCAGTTTTTTTCGTCCAGAAAGGGCAGCCCCTTCTCCACACGCACCTGCTGAATCTTGCACTCAGATATCCAACGAGGGCATTTCTTGTCCGAAGCCATGTGCGCCCCCTGGCAATTCACACACAGGGGGGTGGCTGTGCAGGACTCAGCAGAGTGTCCGGGCTTAGTGCAACGGGCGCATGAAGCCTCTGCCTGGCGGCATGTCTTCTGCCCATGGCCATACTTTTGGCACTTAAAGCACTGGAGGGGGAGAGGGACGTACTTTTTCACTTTCAAGGAGTAGTAACCTTCCCAGATGGTAGTAGGAGGGGTGGGGGTGCCAAACGTCTGGATGATGGTAGGGAGACAGATCTCCCCACCACCTGGCTTGGAAGCGAAGCGCCTGATGTAAGTCACCCCCTGCGACTTAAGGTTCCGTACAAGTTTATCTTCTGACAGTTCTGCCAAAGCTTGATCTTTGATTACACCTCTTGACGAATTCATAGTTTTGTGGGGTGTGACTTCCACTGGAGTGTCTCCGATGGAAGAGAGCCTCAGCAGCCCGCTGGAGTGTGCCCGGGTACGACACTCCACCAAGTCACCAGACCTGAGGCGCTGGGCATCAGGCCTGCCAACACGGCACCTGAGGGTCTCCCCGACCAGAAAAGGATGCCACTTGGAAACAGGTTTCTCCTTTACCTTGCTATGGACAATAAGGAAGCGAGGCCATACGGCCAAATCCTGACGCGTCGCTTCCTCACAGCCCGAGTCACTGTCATGTTCAATGTTGGTGGCTATGTGCCGCTTCTGTGCCAATTTTTTTTTTGTTTTGTTTTTTTCCATATTATAATAGTAGAGATCCCCCGGGGGTCTCCGCCCGCCAGCGAGCCCAACAAGGGAAAGTGCAACTGTCAGCGGGTCTCCAGCCGACGCACAATGGAGACTGCCTGAAAGATATACTCAAGGGGGTAAGCCCGATTGAACTGTCTGAGCCACCGCCTTCTATCACACCGTTGAATGCAGGGGAATACTGGTGTAAAGCACCTAATCAGCAGCAGAGGCTATAGCATGGTGCTCCGTATAGCAACTCGCATGTCAACAGTGGGATAGAGCTCAACATGACAAGAGCCGATTGATTAGGCCGGTACGACTAGCCTCCCGTTTAGGTAAAAGTCAAGGCCAAAGTGGAGTGTTGGCACCAGTGAGCCACAACCCAAAGGGAACCTCAGCCACCAGGAGCCTCTTCTCCCCTGACACGGATCTCCAAGCACGGCAAACACTTGGGATCCAAAAGACCAAAAGCTCACGAGTATTTTTAAGGACCAATCCAACATGGTAGGACCTGGGTTAGCACAGCTCCTTAAAAACCAGACCAGTGAAAAAGACTGAACAACATATCTGCTGACATCAAGTCGTAATCCTGGACAAAGATGGCACCCCTCTGCTAGCCCACTCAGTCAGTGACTGAGGAGACTACCCACCCACGCCACGTGGAGGCCGGTGCCGAGCGGGCCCCCCAGAATAGAGGGGAAAACCCGCCCTGTGGGGCTGACCAGGTGACCCTGGGAACTAAAAAGTAGTTAATCCCACCCATGTCCCCCAGGACAGACCCGGGTGGGGGAAGAAGGAACAGTGACATGAATAGGGCCAGCAAGACACAAAGAATGTCTCGAGTCCCCTCACCTGCCGGGGCTCATGAGGATCTTCGCCTCCAGCAGTTGAGTGGGTCACATTTTTCTGGCAATGAAGGGGTGAAGACTACTAGAGACAGAACGAATACCAGTACTGCATAACTGCTTATAGCGGCACCAGGCTAATCTGGCACTCCCATCCAGGTACAGTCAAATGTATCAAGGCAACCACAGGCGACCTGTCTAAGAAGCCCACCCAACGCACAAAAGGCCATCGGGCCGATGCACAGCCATGCGCGGGCCAACATCAGCCTGATGGCCTTTGCTTACTAGGCACCCATTTTTGGTCCCATGGTTGTCTTTCTGCTGCTCTGAAGATCCTGTGTAAGGCGATCACCTGTCTATGTGATCAATTGTTGATAGTCCCTTGAGAGGTCACCTTAAACAGCTCTAACACTATTATGATCAATCCATCATTAGGATTATTTGTATCTTTCACTCAAGTTGGCAGGTCTACAGGCGTGTTGTTTGTCACTGAAGGTAATAATAATAATAATAATAGCATTTATATGGCGCTGTAACCCAGCATTTGTCAGGCTCTAAGTGCTTAAAAACATAGAGACACAACACACACACACACACACACACACACACACACACACACACACACACACACACACACAAAACGAGACGCCAAGACACAACTGACAGGGCTAGGGGAGAGCTTAATGCTGACAATGAGTGATGATGAAGAACGAATAACTGCCAGCTTTGAAAGACAGGGCTAGACAGAAGCATGAGCTTTGGGAAAAAGGTACATTTTAAGACTGCTTTTGAATGCCATGAGAGATGGAGACTGCCGCAAGGAGAGAGGAAGGGCATTCCATATAGATGGCCCAACGTGGTAAAAAGCACACGAGACTACAGTGGAGAGTTTAGTGCGGGGAACTTTCAGTCTGAGCGGATCAGAGGAGGAACGGAGGGATCTGGACGGAGTGTAAAATTGAAGCAGCTCAGTGAGGTAAATGGGGACAGAGTGGTTTATGCACTTGTAGCGCTGACAGCAGATCTTGTACTGAACTCTCTGTGCAATTGGAAGCCAGTGGAGGGATCAGAGTGCTGGTGTGATGTAGTCTGATCTTTTTAAGCGCAGTACGAGGCGTGCTGCGTTGTTCTGGATTCGCTGAAGGGGTTGTATAAAAGATGCAGGGATACAAGCTAGAAGAGAGTTGCAGTAATCTAGGTGGGAGAGGATAAAAAAAGAGACGACTCTGGCAGTGGCGTCAGAGGACAGATATCTGCTGATGGTGGAGATGCGAGGGAGATGGCAGTGGCAAGACTGAGATGTCTTTCTTATAAATTTCTGCATGGAGAGAGTATTGTCTAAAGCCACGCCCAGGTTTTTAACAGAGGGTGAGAGTGGTACAGACATAGTGTTATCCTCAAAGTAGAGTTCTGTGGTGGATTGATTGATTGATTGTACATTGCTTAACGTCCCGACAGCAACAAGGCTTTCTCAGGACGTGCCTGCACTGCTTGTGAAAAAAAATAAACAGAACATTGAATGTATGTTGCCAGCCGGTCTAATACATTAAATAAACCTAACACATGGGGCCTAAATAAAGCTAAGACCATTTAGCAACACACATCCAATATCAAGAGCTACAGGCAGTGCAGACAGTAGGGAGAGTTTTAAAAAGGCAAATACAGGTGAATGGACAAAGGGTAGACAGAAATACATGCCCCAGAATAGAGAGAAAAACCCACCATGTGGGGCTGACCAGGGTGACCCTGGGAACTAAAAAATACCTAACCCCACCCAAGTCCCCCAGGGCAGACCCGGGTGGGGCAGTTCTGTGGTGGAGACGGAAGAATGTTTGTGCTTAGCTCCAGACAACATTGCTTTATTTTTTTTTCACCGTTTAACTGCAGTTTATTTTGTATCATCCAGTTTTTAATGTCAGTGAAACAGGTGGATGTCCTGTTGAGAAGTAGATCGAGGTGTTCAGGCAGAGTGCTATTGTGAGGTGTCAGGCAAGTGATGTGATCAGACAATCAAGTATTAAATAAATAAATAAATAAAATAAAACAAATAAGGAGAAAAGAAAAGAAAAACATTAACATTTCTGCCTGCTGGCCTTCCTCACAGACTTATAAATAAATCAATAAATATTTGTAAATCAATCTATAAATCAATAAACAAATAAAAGTGACAGACACGTACAGATAAAATGAAACCTTACCTTGCATCTTGCAAATGCATTCAATGGGCAGATGCCACTGCAGAATACATGACAGATAAAACAACATCAACAACAAAGAAAAAACAAAAAAAGACAGTGAGGGACGCATAGACAGAACAAGAGCTTACCTGGCATCAGCCATGAATGGAAATACACCATTGTAGAAGAACATGATAGACAGTGCCACCAGCCAGAACTGCAGGGACAGATGCTTGATGTCCGTTATTTTCTAATTTATAAGAATAAAAGGACACACTTTTACTAAACCTGTGGTTGTCAGCAGCATTATTTGTCGAGGTGATTCCTGTGGGAATCGCCTGGACAAAAAAACACTACCGACATTTAGTACGTAGTACCTTACAAAAGAAAATGGATTGACCATGATAGCGCAAGTGTAATGGCAGAACAGCCTGGCACCTCTGTTTTTCTGTTTGGCAGAGTAGCTGGGAGCTTTAGACTTAGAGGCTCCAAGCAACTGTGGCATCGCCCTTCAACTATCATGGTCGATCCACCTCCTAAGCTTGTAGTCTTCCAAATACATGTATGGGGATTTCGACCTTTCAAAACACTGTTACTGTTTACTGTGTGTGTGTTGTGCAAATCATGTAAATTAGCAAGCTACCAAAAGACACAGAATGAAGTGTCAGTTTTATGATCAAATGTACAAAATACATTGCACACAAGGACACAAGAAAACAGAAGGCATATGCTACCTTGAAACTGCAGTAACACCAGCAGTTTACACATATGCACATTTGTTACATGTCTCCACATATATACACACTTGTAGGTTTTAACCCATTCAGCCCTCACACACTACAGCAGGAGATGTGTCGACCATGATAATTCAAGGGCAGTGCCAGATTAGCTTGGCGCCTGTCTGTGCCAAGCTAATCTGGCACTGCCCTTGAATTATCATGGTCGATCCATCTCCTGGAACTGGTGCATAGCCATTAGATGACACCTCCAAAATTTGGGAAATACAACCGTCGGGCTGAATGAGTTAACATCTCGTTCCACTATCACTGTGTCAAGAAACAAAGTTCTAAGAGCATTTTAACCACTTCACTGCTGGTGGACGCAGACTCCTGGCATCAAAGAAATATGGATACAAAGTGATATGGGTGAGTGACATAGATCCTCATAAGCCAGCACAACTCCGGGGCCTCATGAGGATACATATTATACCTCTTGCAGTTGAGTGTTCAATTTTTCTTGGCAGTGAAGGGTTTAAATGATCCCATGAAAAACCTGGGCTGCATTATAAAAATTCTCTTGTTTACATGTATGTAATGGGTTAGTATAGCAGGAGTATAAGATAGATAGTAGGACACATGCAGTTGCCAAGAAGAAATGGACAGAAGAGCGGAAACCGTTTCATGATTACAAATAATTGTTGGCAGCAAACAGAAATCATTCTGACCAGTTTCAAAGCTTCTCCAGATTACACAAATTATATATATTCCAGTTAGTGTACCAGTCTTCATTAGTGTTCATCCTCAAAACACCACACCAGGAGAGAAGATGGATTAGCCATGATAGTTCAAGGGTAGAGCCAACTGGAAGACACCATACTCATCTAGCACCACCCTTGAACTACAAAAGGCAATCACATCTCCAACGGCTGGTAGGCAACATAACTCATTTAGAAGCGTTCCTTAATGGTAAAATAAAAGATGAGCAAAGGCCGGTGGGCTGATGGTGGGAGCGGCTGGCCAGTGCATTGCTGTACGCAGGCCAAACGCAGCTGACCGGCCTGATGACATTGTGCACACTGGGTATGTACCACCTCAGTCAAATTTTGTTTTTAAAAAAGGACATATTTCATGGTCAACTTTAGATGCTGCTTGAGTGTACTGTAAAATGGTTATCAACTAAATAATCGCAATGACCTGGGGTGGGGTGTGTGTGTGTCTGTGTGTGTGTGTGTGTGGGGGGGGACAGGGGTGGGGTGGGAGGTGGGTGGTGGTGGTGTGTGTGTGTGTGGGGGGGGGGGGATGGCGGGGGGGGGTAGGGGAGTTAGAAAAATAGACTTCATCTAAAAAGCCAGAGGCTTGATTCACTGTAAAACTGTTCTGATCACTTTCTATACATTGACATTACAATCACTTTTGCTGCATGAAAAGATGTTAAAACTAAAGGTTTCTACAAAATGTATTTTTCTTTAAAATATTTTTTTTCGAAAAATACTTACCGATCGCATTACTGAAAGGAAGATATACTTAACTTGTCAATTTCAGCCAACAAAAATTGCTGTGTGTTGCTACACAACCAGGGATGTAACTCCCTATCCTCCGGGTAGCCTTCCTTCCTAATCTCGCGAGAGTCCTTTAGTGCCAGTTCTATCTTAGCAGACTGGTGGCAAGCGGGGAAGGTGGGAGGGAAGTTTGAGTAATGCCATCGGTAAGTATTTTTCGAAAAAATTTTTAAAGAAAAATACATTTATTTCTTCCAAAACGTTACCGATGGCATTACTGAAAGGAAGAATTGCGAAGAGGAGGAGGGTGCTGCTCAAAGCTCGAACACTGTGCTGACATCCGTGCAGATCGACAGGGAGGGTAGCGGGGATGCTAGGGGAACTCCGACGCTAACCAAGAGGGGTCTGTCCACCAGAGGAGATGTGGCCGAACCAGAGGAGACACAGACACACAGACTTCCAAATCCCCCGAAGACGGCCGCCAGAGAAGGAGGAGATGTAGTTGAATCGGCTGCGAGGAGAGCTGGCCGAGAGGAAGTAAGTCCGCTGCAGCGCTCATGAGACCTAACAACTGCAACCACGTCTGCATGGAGCCTCCATGGCATGATATATCTGCAGGGCCAAAGCCGCCAACTTTTCGATCCAAGCCTGAGGGAGTCGTACCAGGTTCAAGACGGTCCAAACATTAATACCAAGGTGGATAAATCTGCGGGACAGCGAGAGGTCCGACTTGCCGAAGTTGACCAGGAAACCGAGTCAGTAAAGATGGGAGAGCAGCGCGTCCCTGTCGACGGACAAGCAGGACTCGTCCGGATTCCGGAGTAGCAGGTCATTGAGGTAGTTGGAGGTCGGACGGAGAGACGACCGCCAAGCACATGCGACCACCACGTCCATGATCCTGGTGAAGACACAGGGACTGAGGTTGAGACCGAAAGGCATGGCTCGGAACTGATAAACCATCCCACGGAAGGCGAAGCATAGGTAACAGCGAGCCAAATGGTACATGGACACATGAAGGTAAGCATCGGCCAGATCTAGACTAAACTGACTGCGAAATCCATGGGCTAGACCGCGGCATGGAGGGCTCTGGCTGTTTCCATACGGAAAGAAGGGGCAGCAAGAAACTTGTTTAAAGTGGAGAGATCGATCACCGGACGCCAACTTCCATCCGACTTCGGTACAACGAAGAGATGGCTATAGAAAGCTGGAGAGTCGTGTCGCATGACAACCTCCGTAGCGGATTTTTGAAGTAACGCAGCCACCTCACCCTGCAACGCCGCTGCTTTGACCAGATCGCGCAGCACCCGAGTCCAAAGCGGGGAGCGCCGCAGAGGCGGAGGATTGTTGAAAAGAGAGTTGGAGACCCGCCGAGATGGTAGAGAGGATCCAAGGGTCGTCCGGCAACAGCCAACGCCACGCATTGTTGTACCTGAAGAGCTGCCCACCGACCGGTGACCTGAGAGAAGTCGGCAGGGGCAGGGCGGGAGGGGAGTCATCGGGCCCTCCCCCGACCAGCCAAGCAGAGGCTGGGGCTGGGAGGGCGCGGGAGCGGCCAAAATGGGGGGGGGGGGGGGGACGGACGGGGCTAAGAGTCACAATGGAAATGGGGCGTGAGGCGGGCCGCACGAAAGCACGAGAAGGGTCGGGCGAGACGTAGGCCAGATGTCCTTGTTGTCTCCTTAACTGCCTGTCAGGTGGAACCAAACAGCAAAGGACTGCCGAGGGGAGCCTGGCGTAACTGAGAATTGTCAGTCATTTGGGTTTAACGCCGAGCAGGCAACCAAGGCCATCTCACGGCAGGAAGGTTAAAAATCTGGTCAGCCAGACTAAAAGAAAGGTCTTAAGACATGATGTAATATACCTTAAAAATATATCAGGCTAAAATGTCGCACAGGTCTTTGAAGAAAACGTCGAAAGACTCTCAAAAAGGTCAAAATAATAGAAATATCATAGTCTATAAACGCTCAAATCTTATTAAAAATATGGCACTCTCTCAGAAAACTGAAGATCTTGTCCGGGGGCACATCCCGGAACAAAACCTTCAAGGAGTCTGCTGTGAAATGTTTATCCCTTGTGTCGATTAGATCAGCACAGGACAACAAAAAGTGTTGAACAGAGTACTGCTCGTCACAGGCATAACACCATGGACGCTCCTCCTGTTTTAGTAAATAAGAGTGCGTAACATACGTGTGCCCGATGTGGAGCCGAGCCAGGACAGTCTCCTCATGGCGGCTGCCGCAGCGATAAGATAGACCGTCGGACAACTTAGGAAGGGCTTCATGCAGCTTGTTAGCTTCCTCTTTGTCCCACTCGGACTGCCACTCACGGGCTACGTACGCACTAGTCACATGTCTAAAATCACTATAAACAGTCTGTGTGTCAAGGACAGGGTCATTACGTGCATCGTTGGCAGCAGAATCTGCGATCCTGTTGCCTTCGATGCCCACATGCCCTGGGACCCAAATAAAAATGATGTCATAATATTCCTTCATCAAGTCCGCGTGGAGCTCTCTGATCTGCACCAGCAGTGGGTGGTCATTTCCCGTGCCCTGAAGGGCCTGCAGGGCAGAAAGAGAGTCAGACAGAATCAGGAAGTTCCTTTCTCTAGATCGATAAGCATGCCTGAGTGCCTGCAGTTCCGCACTAAATACAGATGAGTGGTCTGGGAGGCACTGCTTAAATGGGCGTCTAGGATGGCGAGAGGACACTGCGGCCGCAGCCACTCTCCCATCCTCAGACTTTGACCCATCCATATGGATACGACAATAACCAGGAAAAATTGAAAGCAGTTTATTGAGGCTCTGTTGGTATATGGCTGGTGGAGTAGAGTCTTTCTTGTGGGCAGTCAAGTCCAGCAAGATGTCTGGAACTGGTAAGAGCCAGGGTGGAGTGATGTGTTGCAGGGATTCCGAAACTCTGTCCAGGTCCAATCCGGCCACCTGCAGATGAGGTCGGACACGGAAAGAAAGTGGACGGACAGCTCCCGGATGGGTATCGTAAATCTCTGCAAACGATGGTTTAAAAACACAATCATAGGCAGGATTGTCTGGATGGGCCTTCAGTTTCAGAACGTAGCTGAGCATGAGGCGGATGCGGCGGAGTTTGAGAGAAGGCTCCCCTGCCTCGGCATACAGACTAGGAACTGGAGAGGTCCTGAAGGCCCCAAGACATATCCGCAGACCCTGATGGTGAATTGTGTTCAGATGCTGTAGCACAGACTTGGAAGCTGAGCCATACACCACAGAGCCGTAATCCAGTTTGGACCGAACAAGGGCCCGGTACAGTCGAAGTAAGACAGTACGGTCCGCACCCCAGTCAGTACGACCGATGACACGAAGAACGTCGAGAGCCTTCTCACAAGAGGTTCTAAGGTAATTAATATGGTTGCGGAAGGTAAGTCTTTTGTCAAGGCTTGCTGCAATTCGGATAATGTAAAAGGGGCATTATAGTCTTCTGAGTTATCGGACTTAAAATCACAAATATGAGACTCTCGCTTCTCCTTCTCTCTCTGGAAGAAAGGTGAATAATGCTCTGTTGAAGAATTATGGGCAATGGTGGAGGCAAGCAAATTGGCCACAGCTTTTTTATCTGTGACCAAGCTGGCACCATCTCTAAGATGGCCGACAGAAGCCGAGCCACCCCTGCCCCTAATTCTTCGAACAGCCCTCCAGACTTTCTGGGACGGAGTCCGAGAAGTTAAAGATGAGATGAAGCGTCTCCAGGAAGTACGGCGTTCACGTTTAAAAATGTAACTGGCTTTCGGCCTTTGTTTTTTAAAGGTTAAAATATTCACTTGCGATGGATTACGGAAAGCACGTCGCTGAGCAGATCTGCGTGCTTTTTGGGCCTTGCGGCACTCCTCATTGAACCATGGTACTTTCGGCTTCCGAGGTACTGATGCGGAAGTTTTAGGGATGGTTTCACCCGCTACGTCCAACAAAATAGTAGTAAAAGAAGAAACAGGTTCTTCAGCTGACATGACCACCTCCTCTGTAATACGAGACTGACAGAGAGAGGTGAACAGAGGCCAGTTAGCTTTCTTGAGATTCCAGTGCCCCACCGGCGGATCCTCCCCACAGCTGACCGATGACAGGACTACTGGGAAGTGGTGACTACCACACAGGTCGTCGTGAACCTTCCAGTCAAAATCCAGCATGAGAGAAGGATCACACACAGTGAGGTCTAGAACAGAACTAGATCCTGAACCTGGGTTAGAGTATGTAGGTGAACCATCGTTAAAGACACATAGGTTAAGTTGAGAAAAAACATCTTCTAACATCTGACCTCTGCCATCATAGTGGTCACTACCCCAAAGGTGAGCGTGACCGTTAAAATCCCCCATGAGAATAAAGGGAGGGGGCAGTTGATCTACTAAATTAAAAAAATCATTACAACAGACCCGCAGGGATGGTGGCAGATAAATACTGCATATGGTTATAGTCTTCTTTAAGGTAACCCGAGGTGCGACAGCCTGAAGACAGGTGTCAACACTAACGGGGCTACATAAAAACTGGTTGCTAATGAGAAGAGCCACTCCACCCGAGCGTCTCTCCGAATCAGAACCTTTATGGATAGCATTAAAACCATTAAAGGAGACAGGGTCAGAAGTCTTCAGGTAAGTCTCCTTAAGAGATATTACCGAAGGGTTATAGGACTTGNNNTTAGTTATTTAGTTATTTGGGTTTAACGCCGAGCAGGCGACTAAGGCCATCTCACGGCGGGATGGGTAAAAATCTGGTCAGCCAGACTAAAAGCAAGGTCTTAAGACAAGATGTAAATATAGATTAAAAATCTCAGGCTAAAATGTCGCACATGTCTAGAAAAGAAACGTCTACAGACTCTCAAAAAGGGCAAATAGAAAAATTCACATAGTCTATGAATGCTCAGATCTTGTTAAAAATATTGCATTCTCTCAAAAAATTGAAGATTTTGTCCGGGGGAACATCCCGGAACAAAACCTTCAAGGAGTCTGCTGTGAAGTGTTTATATCTGGTGTCAATTAGGTCAGCACAATACAGCAAAAAGTGTCGAACAGAAAACTGCTCATCACAGGCAAAACACCATGGACGCTCATCCTGTTTAAGTAAGTAAGAGTGCGTAACATATGTGTGCCCGATGTGGAGCCGAGCAAGGACAGTCTCCTCACGGCGGCTGCCGCAGCGGAAAGGTAGACTGTCAGACAACTTAGGAAGAGCTTCATGAAGCTTGTTCCCTTCCTCTTTGTCCCACTCGGACTGCCACTCGCGGGCTATGTACGCACTAATAACAGGTTTAAAATCACTATAGACAGTCTGTGTGTCAGGGACAGGGTCACTGCGGGCACTGTTGGCAGCAGAATCTGCGATTCTGTTGCCTTCGATGCCCACATGGCCTGGGACCCAAATAAAAATGATGTCATAATAAGCACAGGACAGGAGTTGCTGGAGGTCTCTCGTCGACGGCCTATACCCGGGTAGGGGTGACAGGCGTAAGTAAGTAGCAAAAAAGTGACTGCCAAGTGTTCAAAATGCAGAGAAATTCCCACAGAAACGCGCTTACAAAAGACAATCACAACACAAATATGCTATGCGTATCCTTTCCAAGCGTGTTTCTTGCTCTGTTTGGAAGCTTTCCACGAATACAGAGGGCATACCCTGGCGGTGGGCTCCGGATAAGAGTTAACCAAGAACGTCTGATCGAGCACTGGGGCCCCCACTGGCACGCCGCCGGATCCGGCGTTGGCGGACGGGTGAAGGTAGCCGCCGCTGCTGCTCACTGGGATGTAGCCTGCCCCCTCAGCCTCGTCGCCGAAGCGATGTTCCATACGCCGCAACTGAAGCGGAGAAAATTACATTTTGAGTCCATGCAATACAATACAATACAATACAATACAATACAATACAATACAATACAATACAATACATGCAGACAATTGAAACGACTGAAAATGGACCATGGACTAACTACGCCCAATAATCCATGGCCAGCAAGAGACCTACATTCTCATGAGCCCCTTGCAGATTGAACAGGCTGCTCTGTCTGAACCAAAAGCTGAAAGGCAGCTGACTGGGACTGAATCAGCCTATAGACTGAAGATTGTCACCCATGACAATACAATGCAATGCAATGCAATGCAATGAAACAAAAACACAACACACACAAAAGCAATGCAATACATGTAAAATGCAATGCAATACAGTCCCGACGTGCATGGAGATCGCTAATAACGGATGGCAAACCTCAAAAGAGAAGGTCACTGGACCGGAAAGCGTTGCCACATAGTCGCGTTTGTCTCGTTAACGTCTACTGGCCACCTCATTGAACACAATACTGGTTCCTGCTAGATTTCGATTGGCTGGCTCCATAAAATTTACAAGATGCTATTATGCCTCAATAACACCTTTCGTTAACATTAACGGATAACCACGACGTCACAATGGCCAATATAATCAACTGGTTAGGTCATTAAAATTGTACAAGTTGTTATAAAGGCTAGCAACAACAGACGAATCTTTTTCTATGGGTTTTTTTCCACACAGGCGAACACAAGCAATGTGACTGCATTACAATTGCTCTGAAGTACTTGTGTCATGTGAGCTGTCATGTAACTGATACCGCCCGTAGAATTTACCGTACACCATAGTTTAACCCTTTTAGCCCCAAGGTCCCATTAAAATTTCTCAAATTTTGGAGGTGTTGCCTAACGACTTGCTATGTACCAGTTGTAGGAGATGGATTGCTCATGATAATTAAAGGGTAGTGCCAGATGAGCTTGGTGCCTTCAGGCGCCAAGCTCATCTGGCACTACCTTGAATTATCATGAGCAAACCATCTCCTGCTGCAGGGTCCCGGGGCTAAAAGGGTTAATCTGCACGCCTATAGCAGACAAATAATACGGAGAGAGAGAGAGAGAGAGAGAGAGAGAGAGAGAGAGAGAGGCGTGGTCAAGCCACAATGAGCAACGCACTAAAGTCAAGACATAACTAGACTGACCGGCCACAGATGACGCGCACTAAAGCCAAGCAACTGTCAACTACAGGTCACAGATGACGCAAGAGCTGACAGACACAGTGCGTACATAATTATAGCAAAGGATCATTCAACTTACGAGCAAACCCGTAAACAAACTGTCTTTTCACCACAAGAACGGCACAGTTTGACCCCATCATTGCCGAGAGAAATTGAACCGATGTAACTGCAAGACCCTTTGGCCCTCGCTCGCTCAGTAACCTATGTATATAAGTAACTATTAGAGTGACTTTTTCTTTTTATTGCAACGTTTTAATTCTTTTAATAATACGGTGGTCCTGAATTTTAATCCTGATCTTAACTGTAAATAAAATAGGAATAATAACTCATTTATAATTGACCGTTTTGTTGTTGGGTTGCTCTCGCAGATTTGTATAAACTCGCATGATTGAAATTGGCCCTGTTGCTGTCTCCCCTACTCAAAATAAATAAATGAAAGCCAAAATAATACAACTTTCTTTTTTTTCCCACTAGAAGTCAAAATGCTAGTCCCCGATCACCCCGGTGACCCGGTGGGACATAAAATTGAAACTAAGAAGACGAAGAAGACATAGATCCTCATGAGCCCCCGCATCTGCTGGGGCTCATGAGGATTTATGGCTCTTGCTGACACCGCTTTGTATCCAGGTTCCTCTGACGGAATTAACGAAGACTTCAGAAACATCAGAAAAATCTGCGACCGCTGACAGTGAAGGGGTTAAGATGACCTTGGCGCACCCAAAGGCGTGACTCAAAACTGCCCATAAAAGACGGTCTGTAAATCTTTAGGCCCTCACAAGCGGGAGTCTCCACCCGGCTAAAACAAAAGCCAGGGGCGCATCAACCAGCACCGACTGTACTTTGGACATCGACACCGCACACACAAGTGAATCTCCGCAACAAAATATAGAACGACCATAAGAGTTAAAAGACGGTGCCGGCACAGCGTCAACCAGAACTTACAGAGGTTTTGACATAAACATTAGACACATCTGAAACTCTGCAACAAAATATGGAACGGTCATGAGAGTTCACGGATGGTGCTAGAACAGCGTCCACCAGCACTTCAGCCTTCAGAGTCATTTTAACACAGACACGCAGCTAAACTCCGCAACAAAATATGGGGCGGGTACACTGGTTCAAGGGCGGTGCCAGAATAGGCGCCAAGCTATTCTGGCACCACCCTTGAACTATCTGGGCCGCTCTGTGGATCGGATATGTAATCTTCCACAGCACAGAAACAACTCCCAACATTTTTAGTTACGACTCGGTGTGATATAAAACAAATAAATGCGCAATCCAGACCAAAAAAGGTGACTGCCAAGCGTGTAAAATGCAAAGAAGTACCCAACGGAGAAAGAAACACGCTTAGAAAAGACGGTTACAACACAATTTATTAATATTTCGGGTAAATACCCTTTGTCAAAATAGACAAAGGGTATTTACAAAGGGTATTTTGACAAAGGGTATTTACCGGCAATATTAGTAAATTGTGTTGTAACCGTCTTTTCTAAGCGTGTTTCTTTCTCCTTTGGGTACTTCTTTAAATAAATACGCAGCACAAATGCGTTCCTATTTGGTCGAACAGTCACAAATGAAGGCCAAACCCGCCTTTGTTTCTTTGTTTTTATTTTAATTTTATGTTTGTTATTTCTGTTTTTGATTGTTGAATTGTTTGTGGTTGGTGTTGTGGTTTTTTATTGTTTGTTTGGTTGGTTGGTTGGTTGGTTGGGGTTTTTCTTCTTCTTTTTTTTTTTCCTTTTTGTTTTTGTTTTGTTTGGGGTTTTTGGGTTTGTGTTTTTTTTTTTTTTTTTTTTTTTTTTTGGGGGGGGGAGGGCAGGGGGAGGGGAAGGAAGTGGGGGGGGGGGGGGTCACGATTCAATGACTCTCGCTGGTAGTCAACACACACAGAGATAATAACACCAACAGGCGCATGATGTATTCGCGGTCACCAAGTCGCGCGAGCTCCCACAACCCCTTTCACAGCCAGGGTCAACGGCAGGAGATCGGATCGATCGTGCCTTGCCAGCTTGGATTCCTGCCACAAGCGCTTAAAAAAAAAAAAAAAATGTTCTCACTTCCAACGCCAGTATTGCTCTCAACTTCAACGCCCGAAAGGCAGAGAGTTCGAACCCGTGCGGATCAACATTTTGTCGTGCCCCGTTAAAGCACTAAACGTTAAACATTTTTTCCCCAAAGCCAACGGTGCATAGGAATATGGACAGAAAGTGAGGTTAGCAAGTGGCATATATCTTCACGAGCCCCCGCAACTGCGGGGGCTCATGAAGATACATGCCACTTGCAGTTCCGTGGTGTTCGCTTTGTAGCATCATTCCAGCTAACACAACCCGTCAACACTCGGCGAAATGAATACAGAGCCTGTTTTTTGAGCAACCAGCCATACAAGAGACCAACTGTCATCAAAGGGACTGTAGCCACTTAACTCATTCTACCCCAGACACACCACAGCAAGATAAGGATCGACCATGATAGTTCAAGGGTGATGCCTGAATAGCTTGGCGCCTATGGGCGCCAAGCTATTCTGGCATCACCCTTGAACTATCATGGTCGATCTGTGTCCTGCACTAAGAGTGCAGTCTTCAGAGGACAACGGCAAAATTTGGGGATTTCGGTGTTGGGATAGAATGGGTTAAATGATCTTTAACGACAGGTGACACTTCCTGCCCTTCCAGACTTCTCTTGAGACAGCACGTGTCTTTCAAGAACACTTCTGGTCGTTTAAAACGGGTTTTACTGTACTTTACTGCTATAACAGCAGTTGGCTCCGTGTGTGATAAATCGATAAAGTGTAGAGCGACAAATGCACTCTACGAGTGCCTAAAACAGGAGCCAGCACTTCAAACTAAATCTTCTGCGCATAAATCAAGGGATCAAACGGATAACGGATGGATAGAAAACAGATCCACGGGAAAGAATGGCCAAAATCCAATTAAAGATGACACTTTAACTACGGTGCAACAAATCGCTGCAAAAATTCAACGCCAGGCACCAGTAAGGGAGAGAACCGTGCACCACTGGCCAAGAACTGTCAAAGGAACATGGACGCAAACTGAGGTCTGCAAGTGGCACAGATCCTCAACTGCGGGGGCTCATGAGGATCTGTGCCACTTGCAGTTGAGTGGTGTTCGCTTTTTTTTTTTTTTCTTTTTTTCTTTTTTCAAGCCAAAGAAAACATAAAACACGACACTATGACACTACCCATAAAACACGACACTATGACACTCAGCAATGACGTCGAATGACGTCAACATTCCATGGGGTCATCCCTAGGCATACACTAGGTGTGTTTTTTCTGTAGTAGGCTGAACACCTGATGACATGATCCAAGCAAGGAACACAGATGTACATAGAGTAAGCAGAGGAGTGTCTTTACAGAAAAGTGGAACTGCAATGTGCTGAGAAAGGAACTAGTCTTTTATTGCAGGCTCTAAAAGAGAAATCGGAAGAAAAAAAAAGGTGACAAGCCAGCAAAAAGCATAACATCATCACAAGTCCCCGCACGTCGTGGGGAGCTCATGATGATCTATGTCCCTTGCGGGTTATTTGACTCCAAAAGGGGGGGGGGGGTGAGCTGGGTGGGGTTCGAATCCGGCTGAGGTCAAAATTTGTTCAGACCCTATTTCGGTGCCCCGTCTTTGAAATCACCTTCCTGGTGGACAAAAGAGGTTGAGCCTTAAAATTTTTAACGTTTTAACTTCGAGGGCAGCTGGAAACTAAAGACAGCAAGAAGCAAAGATCTTCATGAGCCCCCGCAACTGCGGGGGCTCATGAAGACCTATGCTTCTTCTCATCAAAATTTACTACAATCGACAATGCTGCAGAGGAACACGTGTATCAACGCCCTCAGCAAACGGTCGGAGTTGGAAAAGAACTGAAGTATGCCAAACAATACAACCTCACTACACGGGAACACGAAATGCTTACACAGTTCTGATTTCCGCTCCTCGCGCATGCAGCCCCCGGTACTGTAACAGTATCGGTGGCTGCATGCGCGAGGGGGGTAAACAGGACCAAACTGGTCGATTGTGTTTCGACAATTAAGTGATACTGTTATCAATTTTAGCGTGCAGATCAATTTTGCGTAAAAAAAAAAGACTATAAAGGAGGAGTCAGTATGGGGACAGAAATTGATCAGCTGCATAAAGATCCCTGACAAGCTAATTAGGACAGTAATTTACTAATCAACAGACAAGAGCCCGGTCTTTGGGTTAAAATGTCGCGAACTATCTGCTGCACATTTCGGTCCAAGTTTTCAGCAAGAAATATGGCCGTCACGGCACAAGTTCAACATACGTGACTGCAGTTTCATTACCACAAAATGCACGTGCACAATGACTCACTCTTCCTCATTCCTCCATATAAAGTCAGCACAAGTCATCGTCTTTTGACCGTAAATATTACTGGTGCGTTCATATACTGCAGTTGTACGGTGGTACTTTGTCTATATTAAAAGTGTGTGAACACAACCGTAATCATACATATCTCTCAAATACTTCAAATGATCTCCGTTACCTTGCGTATCGCCCAACTTCACAAACAATTCTGGCAGCATCTGCTGATTACAATATGATACACGACCTCCCATGTACCTTGCACACAGTACAATACCCAACCCCCCAAATAAACACACTCCGTGAGGAACGCAGACGTACATGATAACGACCGCAAGAGGCGTAGATTTTCATGAGCCCCTGCGGCTGCAGGGGCTCATAAAAATCTACGCCTCTTGCAGTCGTAAGTTGTCATATATATATATATATATATATATATATATATATATATATATATATATATATATATATATATATATATATATATATATATATATATATATATATATATATATATATATATATATATATATACAACTTACGACTGCAAGAGGCGTAGATATATATATAGCTTTGTTTTTGTTTTTAAACTTCTTCCTTCGAAAACACAATACTTTCCTTACGTGTCAATGGCATGTTTGTCACACAAGAATGGCTCTGATCAAAGAATTCTTTTCATTCATGACAGAGCCAAATGGACAAGGAGATTGCACGTCGTGTCAAGGCTAAAAACAGCGAGTGTAGGGTTTTCTATCAGTACCGTACACCTGAATTTCTCAGGACCATACACAATTCTACACTGACGAGCAAAAGAAATGCGACATTTTTTGGAATCATCGGAAAAACTTTAGTGTTTCCGACGATTTTTTTTTTTTTTTAAATGTCTCTTTTATGTTGCTCGTCGGTAGAATGTTGAGCTCAATGGTTTGGAGAAGTTGCGCTGAACTTTGTATTACGGCTCTGGAATATCAAAGAGTGCCTGCATAAAAGGAAGGTTGATACGTTGTTCAGCAGATTTCAGACTCGAAATAGGCGTCAGTTCTTGCTTGTTCCGCTGGTTAGCTTTGTTCCATAACAGTACACTTGCTTTTGCGTTGAAAGGACGTGAAATAGTTTGATAATAATGACATGTTAGCTAACAATCTGGATGCATTGTCCTTATTAAATGAAGAAGCACTGTCCTTATTGATTGTGGGCCCTTTGTTCTTATTCAATGCGGATCCATTGTCCTTATTCAATGTGAGTGCATTGTTGTTATTTGAAGTGGGTGCAATGTCCAACTCAACGTGGGTGCATTTTTCCCTTATTCACAGAGGGCGCACTACAATTGTTCAATTTGAGTGCGTTGTGCTTATTCAGGTCAGTCAACCTCTTTTCCTGCTAAGCGCTAACAAAGTTCTTCAAATTGACATCGTTCTACAACCCTTATTTCCAACTGCGAAACACTGCGCTAAATAGAGACCCAGCAAGAAGCAAAGATCCTCATGAGCCCCCGCTGGCGGGGGCTCATGAGGATCTGTGCCTCATTCACATGGAACTTTCTGAACTCCAATCTGGCTTACTATGTCAACGACTCCACCCGCCAACTATCTGTCGTTTTACTTTTACGCCCACTATCTGTCGTTTTACTTTTAAGTATGTACGTCACTGAATTCCCAAACCAGTTCTTATCGAGTGCAGTCGCGTGCTTAGAGGTAATCCGAAAAAAGATACCCATGATCTTGTCAGTCATTCAAAATTTGTGCTGACTCAAGAAGAGACAACGCTGGTCTCCCCTGGCAACGCAACCGAAGTCAGCGGACATGAAAAGCTATTCAATCCAGAGAGATAACAAAATATGCACATGACTATCTCGCTTATGACGATATCGAATACGTAACACACATCAAAATATCAAACGATTTTTGAGAGGCCCGCGTCATACGTTATGTAAATTATTTCGTTTATAAGAAACTTCGGCTATTACTTACTTACTTACGCCTGTCACCCCTACCCGGGTATAGGCCGTCGACGAGAGACCTCCAGCAACTCCTGTCCTGTGCTTCTTCTTCGATTCTACTCCAGGTGGTTCCCAGTCTCTTGATGTCTGCTTGGAGGTCTCGACGCCAGGAGTTTCTCGGCCTACCTCTTTTCCTCTTTCCCTGGGGATTATCCCTGGATAGAGAGAGGCGGCTCGTCCTGTGGCTTCCGAAGACTTCCGGCTTTCACCACAGGACGTCATAAGTCTTTTGGTAGAAGAACCTTCCTCCTCCAGGAAAGGAATTAGTGTTAGTCTTTTCGTCGGCGTTTTTGTAGCTATTTCGTTTTTTGCAGGGTGGGGAAGCTACCCCCACGCCCAACCCCCTTACTAGGAGGACCAGGGGTTTTCTGTCGGGGTCACCTTCCCTTAGACCATGTTGGTTCACGGCACCTTATTTCATTCGGTGCACCCCTCTCACGAGGGACCCCCTATCCACCACCCAGGGGACGCGCCTCAACGCCATATGGTCCCAGCGCGAGGTAAACTTCGGCTATAACAAAAAATAAATGTAGGATCCCTGATACTTTGTTATAACCGTAATTCGATGTACATGCATTAATGAGCATATAGTTCAAGGCCGTATTGTCAGCGCAACCTGCTCCTGGCAATACAGGTTTAACCCTTTTCATCCTGATACACTACTGCTTGAAATAAATATGATTATGATAGTTCAAGTGTGGTGCCAGAATAGCTTGGCGCCTCAGGCAGATAGTTCAAGTGTGGTGCCAGAATAGCTTGGCGCCTCAGGCGCCAAGCTATTCTGGCACCACCCTTGAACTAAAATAGTTGATCCATCTTGTAATCTGCAATGTAGCCTTCATAGAACATTAAGCAATGTTGTATAATTTGACGCAGGATGTAATGGCTTAATAGTTCACAATATCTTTTTTTATAAATGTTCTTGACATGCTTTACGGTAATGATGTGAAAAACAGCTAACTTGTGAAGTCTAATTGTCGTAAAAATGACTTCTTCTGCTCTTCTTGCCCACTCGCATCAAGGGCAGTAGAAAACATTTTTTTTTTTTTTTTTTTTGCATGTGCCTACTCACATGGGTGAAAGGATACAAAGCTGGCTAACAAACTCATCCTATGTCCTTCTCCAAACTAACTATATCCAAACGTTCAAGTAATTATGACCCCCCCCCCCCCCCCCTCCCCGACCCGTCCTAAAAAGTCCTTTCCATACATAGAAGGGACTTAAAAAGAATACTTACGAGCAACAGAAATGCGACATTTATGGTTTAAAAAAAATGTCGCAATTCTTTTGCTCGTCAGTATACACAATTTCCAAGCCCTTGCAGTATGCAGTGCAGTGTCAATGCAAGGAAAAAGAAAGTCCCCGATGTCCAAGTTGTAACGTTCTTCTCTTTCCCGAAGAGAACGTGACGACAGACCAGAGTTTTCACACTAACACTATCCAATAATGGCTTCTGCAAATGCACTCAATAAAGCCATAATGGTTGCCTCGCCTCGATTCGCTACCGCTGATAGGCGGTAGCGAATCGAGGGGAGGCAACCAGTGTGTTCTAAAAACTGTGTACCAGCACTAGAATCTAAGATACCGTGAATATTTTCCGAGGCCGACTTGCAGACCTACAAAATGTCCCATACTTCACCCTTCGGTATTCGTGCAGTCCACGGCAATTCAAGCGCAAACTAATGCACTTGCAAAGCAAAAACATATGCATTTGCTGGTGCTTTATAAATACTCATCTATTTAATGCATTGGTTAATACCACTTGCAAGTGGTCTTTTATTACTAATGCCATATGACTGACGACACAAACATGTCCATTAACGACAATGCACACATTCTATTTCTTTCGCTTTTCCTTGCAACTTTTAGCCACGCGTCAGCGCATAGGCAACACGTGGTGTTTATTTTTTTTATTTTATTGTTATTTGTAAATTCTACGTAAGTCACTGATTTAAACTAGACCAGCAAGAGGCATAGATTCTCATGAGCCCCCGCGTATGCGGGGGCTCATGAGAATCTATGCCTCTTGCAGTTGTGTGGCGTGCTGTCCAAACGGTGAAGACATTAACAAAATGGAAGAAAATGACGTAGTCTTCAAGGAAAAAAACAACTCGCCACTCGATGACAAATGAAGAGATTATGTGATAAGGCCAAAGCGCGAAAGTGAAACGTTTAAGACGACAGAGTGTCCCCTCGAAAAGGAATAAATTAGACGTCATCAAAACATTACATTAACTGTCCACTGCCGACTGCGCAGGCTGCAGATGCGCTGACGTCAACTGACGTGCATTAACGTCAAAGTACGTGATATTCGAACCGCTAAACGCCCTGAATTGTTGACGCTTTCATCTAATAAATTGTTTGGATTTTTACAAAATTTACAGTCATTTGGGTGCATTTTTGGGACAGGCCCGGACCTGTCGCACCAGATCGGATCGGGCAGGGTGAGTTTTTGGATCATAACCACTTGGGATAGGTAGGTCATGCGGAAAATTGTCCAACGGTACCACTCGGAGCCCTGCGGAGCAACCGGTGCGCTCAGATTAAAGTTTTCCGAATGAGGAAAAAAAAATGAAAGTCGAAAAAGTGCGTCAGCACACTCACAAGTCACACGTCACAATCTCAACTTGTAGTTTCTAGACAAGCTAGGGAATGTGTGAATCAATCCCAAATCAATCCATGTCGAAACGCATGAAACAGATTCTCATGAGACCCTGCGGATGCAGGGTCTCTTGAGAATCTGTCTCTTCCTAGCTGAGATCAAGCCCTTTCTGGTCCGTACATGGGGGACGATACATTAACCCCCTTCACTGTCGCGGAAACGTGAACACGAACCAACTGCAAGAGGCATAGAGTCTCATGGGCGAACGCAGTTGCGAGGGCCCATGAGAATATATTCTTTTTGCTCACACCACTTTGTTTCCTTGACGGCTGGGAATCTTTTGCGTTGAATTAACAAATATTGCAGACATATAGTCCGCATCCACTGGCGGGGAAGGGGTTAACGGTCAATCAATGGCTGTGATAAATTAAACAAGTATTGAATCGACGAAGTGCCTCACTACCGCTGTATTTGTCTGAACTTACTAAGTACACCGTATTAGTGTGAGCAAGGCTATTTTTACGCGAGGTTAGAGAAAGACCCTTTAAACGTCCACAAAATACTAACTGAACTAGCCTCCGATATGAATAGGGCATGCTCTTAATCGAGTACACTGTTAGCATGCATGTTTAATACACACTTGCTTACTTACCGCATTGTCTCAGTCCTTTGACACAATTCGATAAAAGGGGTGTGCCCCGTGCCCCCCCCCCCCCCCCCCCCCCGTCCCGCTGTAAGCAACCCCACCCAACCGACCTTAAGTACTCTTAAGTCTCCAAAAACTATTTGAAGGCTACGACCCTAACTATGCTTTTAACACATTCTGACGGAACCGAAATCCCCCAAATTCTAAAGCTGCCCTCTGAAGGACTGTACTACAATTTTAGAGACAGTTATTTGGGTTTAACGCCGAGCAGGCAACTAAGGCCATCTCACGGCGGGAATTCTAGACAGATCGAGCATGGTAGTTTAAGGTTGGTGCCAGAATAGCTTGGCGCCTATGGCGTCATACGCAAAATGCACATACGCGGGCCCCATAGGGGCTCGATGACAGTAGCTTTGACTAATGCAAATCCTATACTAAGCTCAAGATAAAATTTGTATTGAGCTTAGTATAGGCGCTGGCGCGCACGCGGTGGCGCAGTGGATTTGCATTAGTCAAAGCTACTGTCATCGAGCCCCTATGGCGGGCCCCAAGCGCTACACCTTGGTTTGCGCTTGGTCTACGAGCTACCTAAAAGGACAAAACATTCCAATCAGCAGGGATATAATGATATGGCACACTTGAACTAAAAGATGAGACATTCAAAAGGCATTTGCGTGATTAGTTCTATGTCTGCCCAGACAAACTACAAAAGGAGATAGATAGACGATGATCAAGAGGGGTGCCAGAACAGCTTGGCTCCCACCCCCCCACCCCCTCCCCCCCCCCCTTTGTAGCCAATCTGTCTCCTGAACAAAGGATCGAACAATTTAAAAAGACATTGGCCTGGTTACTCGTGGGGTGATGGGGTCAACAGGTGGGTGTATACACAAACGGAACGTACTTAAGTTAATGAGAAAATGTATGACAAGATCAGAACAGTAGACGTTACTCCAACATAGAGCAGCGATAAGCAGTCGTAACGGAATTCTTGGCACACCACACAAGTGATTAATATAATGAAGGTGCATTGTGCAGGGGACACTGAAGCGGGTGAGGGAATTGGGAGAGGGGGGAGGGGGGGGGCAGTTCGGTCATATAGCCATATGTGGGAGGTTAGTTCGCTTTTAGGGCTTAGCGCCGAGCAGTTGATTGTTTGTGTATGTGTGTGTGTGTGCGTGCGTGCGTGCGTGCGTGCGTGCGTGCGTTGGGTGTGGGGAGCGGGATTAACGGGGGGTAGTCATGGTATCATCGGAGACAAAAAGCTGATCAAGGACTATCAGCGCGTGTGTACATGCGTGCATGCGTGCTTGTCAGTGTGTATGTGCGTGCGCTCGCGAGTTTGTGTAACCGTGCCCTCGTTCAGGAGCAAATGGAATGGGAAGGAACATTTTCTGGGATATAAAAAAGCAAACAAACAATGTATGTGCTGCTGCCAGCAATGAAAAGGTGATACTGTATCATACAGCAGTTACTTACTTACTTACTTACGCCTGTCACCCCTACCCGGGTATAGGCCGTCGACGAGAGACCTCCAGCAACTCATGTCCTGTGCTTCTCCTTCGATTCTACTCCAGGTGGTTCCCAGTCTCTTGATGTCAGCTTGGAGGTCTCGACGCCAGGAGTTTCTCGGCCTACCTCTTTTCCTCTTTCCCTGGGGGTTCCATGACAATGCCTGCCTAGTGATACTGGAAGCTGGCTTTCTCAGGCTGTGACCGATCCATCCCCATCTTCTTCGCCCAATTTTATTCTCTGCTGTTATCTGCTCTGTTCTGTCCCAGAGTCTGACGTTGCTGATCTTCTCTGGCCAGTGGATTTTCAAAATTCTTCTAAGGCAACTGTTCATGAAGGTCTGTACTCTGTTGACTGTGGTTTTTGTCAATCTCATACAGCAAGGACAAAAAAACAAGTAATGGAATTCGGCTCTGACACGTCCTTAACAATCACAACACAATCACGATCGACCTTACCAGCCAGCAAGCACGCGCGGGGGTCACGTGTCCCAGATTATGAATTCAAACGCACACTGATTGGACAAAAACGACCATTGTAATGACCACAATGACGCCAATAGACTGAACCACTAAAGCGTGACCCTGAACTGTTTTGGCAACCCCCCATGTATCTTCTTCTTATGTGTCTTTTTTACCGCTGATGTCGCCAAGACAGGTCTCTGACCGCTGAATACAGATGTTAACTGTGTGACGGTCCGTGATTTTGGACCTTACGACTGCAAAGCCGTAAGGTCCAAAATCACAAACCAGCACACACACACACGTTCTAATGTTGTAGGGGCCAGAATCCAAGACCAGCGAGAGGGTCTTAATGTTGTGAACTTGTCATTATAATAATTAACTCGAGGTATGCGCGCTGTACCGACACTCTGAATTCAGTGATCTGTATCTGACTTCACGAATATAGTATGCGATCATACCGCAAGAGGCATAGATCTTCATGAAGGCCCCCGTAATTGCGGGGGCACATAAGGATCTACGCCTCTTGTTGATGCCAATTTAACTGTGTGCCTCTCAAGTACAGGAGGTCTAGGGATGTGTGGGGGGTCCGGGGGTAGGTGCCGGCTTACAACAAGCCGGAAAACAGAAAATGGTCTGGTGTGGTGAATTATTGGGGGTGCCAAAGGTCTTCATAGCATTTGTTGGCACGCCATTTAACACATTCTGCTCCAGGACCGAAATCCGCAAACTCTGAAGTGGCCCCCATGAAGACTGTATCACACTTCTGGAAACAGATCGGGCGCCAAGCTATTCTGGCACAACCCTTGAACTATCACGCTCGATCCATGTCTTGCGTGTCGGGGTTGAACGAGTTAATAATTGTATACAGTCAACCGGAACGCACTCTATCGTACGCAGCTATACGCATACGTAATTCCAGGCGTAAAGCTGCCTTTTTCATGGCAGGCTTCCACTGCTAAATACAACCGATTCTCAAAGTTGTCTTTGCGACGAGTCCGAAATAGCTCAGGCGGTTAAACGTCGGAGCAGGAGAGCGAAGGGAATCGCCGGGTCGTGGGTTCGAATCCCGTCCCGGCCCCGGTAGCTGGACTCACAATCCAGGGGAAAAAACTGATTTGTTCAATAGCTGCTTAGCATGTCCGTTGAAAGGTCCTGGTAAATCAAAGTGGCACAGCTGGAGTGCGCCTGAGTTGATCAGTGTTCAGGTCGTACTCCATAGGCAATAGATTTCCCTGTCCCCCATAACCCGCCCGTCAGGGCCGTCCATGATCACCTCGGTGCTGTGGACTTTAAACCCGAACTAACCAACCAGTTGTCTTTGCTTAACTTTGCGTGTCTGCATATTCAGTAAAAAAAAATTGTTTTCTTCCGTTTTCTGTACATGAAATAACTAGACGATTTTTCGAAGCGTTTCAAGATAGTGAACAAGCGATACCTCAACTTTAATGTTAGAAACGTGAAACTGCGGTGAGCGTACGAATTAAGTTCGTCAAGCAGCTATGCCTAAACTGGAGCAAAGAATTGCTTGGGACGCCTAAAAATGTTCCTGCAACCGGCCACTGGTTCCTAACGGTGGTTATCAGACAGCAGGCCACAAACGAAGCTGGTCTTTGGGGCGTGTGAAATCAACAACGGCGGCAACAGAACGTGCGTCGATCTGCAAAGGACAGGTATCCAAAGAATGTCGTCCCAAAGAACTGCATGTCCTTCATATGGACGGACTTCAACGTAGTCTCTCTCACTCACTCACTCACACACACACACACACACACACACACACACACACACACACACACACACACACACACACACACACTCTTTCTGTAAAGAAATAGACCTAATAATTCCCACCCAGCACAGGATCCTCGGGCCGCTGTCGGCCCGAGGACCTTTGCTCACGCGGCAACAATCAAACTGACACATTACTCACCGATGCCATATCACAGAGTGCAAGGTTAAGGTTATGAAGTGTCGAACGTCGAAACAAATCTCTCGTTCAGGTCCGTTTTACCGGCTTGCGAGGCACAGATGCTCACGTGTCACTGCAGTCATAGGGGCTCATGCGAATCTACTACGTCCTTCGTGTAGGCTCACTCCGTTCCTCTAACCGAGTTTGTTATTCCAATCTAAGCCCGTTAGCGGGCTTCGGACGCAGTGTTTCTCAAAACTTCGTTATCCAACGCTAAAGACACCACCCCCACCCCCACCCACACCCCCCACCCACCCACCCACCCAACCACCAGCACCCAAAAAAACAAAAACAAAAAGCCATCCAGGGAACATGACACAAAGTGGTTTCAGCAAGAGGCATAGATCCTCATGAGCCCCCGCAACTGCCTCTTGCAAGTTGTTTGTGTTGGTTTTCCTCGAGAGTGAAGGGGTTAAGCGTTCGTCAGGAAATGTATGCGCATCACAAACACTGATACTGCTGCTGGGGTTCACTTTTTTCGCTCAGGCTGGAGCAGGGAAAAAATCCGTTTGTTTCACTTTGCGTATGAAGGTACAGTATTTATTTTTTCATCACTAAAAAAAAACCGCACTGACTTATTTTACAGTGCCAAAAAGAAATAAACATATTCTGCGGTCATTAAAAAAAACATTTCTATCCCGCTGCTTGTGGGAAGCACTAAAGCCGCACTAGAGTTGCGTGAGAAAATACGGCTCTTGTAAATGTCAGAGTACATAAAGAACCATTATCAGGTCCTTAATCGTAACCTGGAAGACTTCATTTTACTGCAGCAGGTTCTTTTAACACATTCTACCCCAGGACCGAAATCCCCAAACTTTGAAGTTGCCCTCTCAAGGACTGTATTCCAATTCTAGAGACAGATCGAGCATGATAGTTCTATTCTGGCACCACCCTTGAACTATCATGCTTGATCCATGTCTTGCTGTGGTGTGTCGGGGCTGAATGTTAACCCTCCCTGTACATGCAGCCACCGGTACTGTTGACAGTACCGGCGGCTGCACGCGCAAGGGTGTTAACCGTTCAGGCGACAAGATCCTTGGATGGCATATTTATTTTATCGATCTGTCACTTAGTGTCAGCAATTAGGCTCCAAAGGGCACGTTGTTATTGGCGCCTTTTTTCAAGTTAAGCGATGTCATTAATACTCTTACATGCTGGTGGGTGGTCCTCTCCAGAACTGTTATTTGCTACGTTGCACTATGTCAACTTTTGTGCACAGTTTTTCAAGCGACTCTTTTAATCTGCACTTAACTCATTCGAGACGTGCCGCATCCGGATACGCGGCTTATGCCGCGTATTCGGAGTTGACATGTCTCCAATGAGATAATGGTAACCTAACAGCCAAGAACCCCCCCCCCCCCACCACCACCACCACCACCACCACTTTCACCCCCCCCCCCCCCAATCCCCCACCCCTTTCCCGGTAAGGGAAAGTTCAACAAACCGTACGAACCATGGCCCCCTGTCCAAATCGGACAGCATAAGGACGAACACTAAGAACGAACACTAAACGGAAGTGAGCACTAGCACTCGTTTCATGAAGTAGAGGAGGCACAAACGCTCGTAAGCCGCTATTTTTCAGGGTGCTAGCTGAAAGAAAAGTTTTTTTTTTTTTTTCCAACCAAAACAGGATAAATGAAAGCAATAGAGAAATTTGATTATAAACCCATCACCACCAAACATAATTCACAACTTCGAAAAGTCTCACACTTATAAGAAGGAGTCACTAACTTTAAGCGATCGCAGTCGAACCAACTCTAACTTATTGCAAATACATACTTATTAGAAGGGCAGTTAGAGAGGCACAGAACTCAACCTGCAAAGACACTGTGGGGTTCAAGAAACACCATAACAAGGACTGGCTGTCGGCACAGACCTTGAAGAAGATAGAAGTGAGGAAGCAGAAGAAAACAGTTGTCAACAACAGTCGCACGAGAGCGGCCAAAGCAAGGGCACATGAGGAATACTCGGAAGCCAACCGCGAGGGGAAGCGGAGTATCAGGGCAGACAAGAGAGCCTACACAGACAGCCTGGCAGCAGAGGCTGTAAAGGCAGCAGGCAGCGGCAACCTGAAACAGCTCTACGACATTACCAGAAGATTGTCAGGCAAGTATGGCCATACAGAAAGACCAGTAAAAGACAAAGAAGGCAAGCCTACTGCAGCCAGAGCAGACCAACTTGACAGATGGGCCGAGTATTTTGAAGAGTTACTGAACAGACCTAGCCCACCCAACCCCCCCGACATCCAGCCGGCAGAGACCGACCTACCCATCAGCTGTGACAGACCCAGCCGGGAAGAGATCAGAAAAGCAGTGGCATTTTTGAAGAATGGCAAAGCAGCAGGGCCAGATGGCATCCCAGCGGAGTCTCTGAAAGCAGACCTAGAGACAACAGTTGAGATGCTGTACCCACTGTTTGGAAAGATCTGGGAAGAGGAGGTGATGCCAGCTGACTGGAAGGAGGGGTACCTAATCAAGCTTCCCAAGAAAGGCGACCTCAGCAAGTGTTCCAACTACAGAGGAATCACCTTGCTGTCAGTACCAGGAAAGGTCTTCAACAGGATCATCCTAGAGAGAATGAAGAGCTCCGTTGACCCCCAGCTGAGAGACCAGCAAGCAGGATTCAGGAAGAACCGATCATGTACAGACCAGATCGCCACTCTCCGCATCATCGTGGAACAGTCTCTGGAGTGGAGCTCCCCGCTGTACGTCAACTTTGTGGATTATGAGAAAGCATTTGACAGCATGGACCGAGAGACTCTGTGGAAACTCCTACGACACTACGGTGTACCCACAAAGCTCGTCCGCCTGATCAAGAGCAGCTATGATGGCATGACATGTCGCGTGATCCACGAAGGGCAGTTCACCAGAGAGCTCCAGGTCAGAACTGGTGTCAGGCAGGGGTGTCTGCTGTCTCCGTTCCTCTTCCTACTGGCCATAGACTGGGTCATGAAGATGACCACAGAGCACAGACGAAGTGGAATACAGTGGACACTGTGGACACAGCTTGACGACCTCGATTTTGCAGACGACTTGGCATTACTGTCCCACACTCATCAACAAATGCAGGACAAGACCACGAGGCTTGCTGACATCTCGTCCCAAGTGGGCCTCACCATTCACAAACAGAAAACAAAGACAATGAGGCTGAACGCAACCAGGGAAGAACCAGTCTTGCTTGCTGGCACCCCGTTGGAGGAGGTGGAGTCCTTCACCTATCTCGGGAGCATCATAGACAAAAAAGGCGGCACTGATGCAGATGTCAGAGCACGAATCGGTAAAGCCAGAGCAGCCTTTCTCCAGTTGAAAAAAGTGTGGAGTTCCAGAGAGCTGTCACAACACACCAAAATCCGGATTTTCAACTCCAATGTAAAAGCAGTTCTCCTATATGGAGCAGAGACATGGAGATTGACAAAAACCACAGTCAACAGAGTACAGACCTTCATGAACAGTTGCCTTAGAAGAATTTTGAAAATCCACTGGCCAGAGAAGATCAGCAACGTCAGACTCTGGGAGAGAACAGAGCAGATAACAGCAGAGAATGAAATTGGGCGAAGAAGATGGGGATGGATCGGTCACAGTCTGAGAAAGCCAGCTTCCAGTATCACTAGGCAGGCATTGTCATGGAACCCCCAGGGAAAGAGGAAAAGAGGTAGGCCGAGAAACTCCTGGCGTCGAGACCTCCAAGCAGACATCAAGAGACTGGGAACCACCTGGAGTAGAATCGAAGGAGAAGCACAGGACAGGAGTTGCTGGAGGTCTCTCGTCGACGGCCTATACCCGGGTAGAGGTGACAGGCGTAAGTAAGTAAGTACTGAACAGACCCACCGAAACCCGACCCCCCAGACATCCAGCCAGCAGAGACTGACCTACCCATTAGCTGTGACAGACCCAGCCGGGAAGAGATCAGAAGAGCAGTGGCATTTTTTAAGAACGGCAAAGCAGCAGGGCCAGATGGCATCCCAGCGGAGGCTCTGAAAGCAGACCTAGAGACAACAGTGGAGATGCTGTACCCACTGTTTGGAAAGATCTGGAAAGATTGATTGATTGATTGTACATTGCTTAACGTCCCGACAGCAACAAGGCTTTCTCAGGACGTGCCTGCACTGCTTGTGGAAAAAAAAATAAACAGAACATTGAATGTAATATGTATGTCCCCAGCCGGTCAAATACATTAAATAAACCTAACACATGGGGCCTAAATAAAGCTAAGACCATTTAGCAACACACATCCAATATCAAGAGCTACAGGCAGTGCAGACAGTAGGGAGAGTATTAAAAAGGCAAATACAGGTGAATGGACCAAGGGTAGACAGAAACACATGCCCCAGAATAGAGAGAAAAACTCACCCTGTGGGGCTGACCAGGGTGACCCTGGGAACTAAAAAGTACCTAACCCCACCCAAGTCCCCCAGGGCAGACCCGGGTGGGGGGGAGATCTGGAAAGAGGAGGTGATGCCGGCTGACTGGAAGGAGGGATACCTAATCAAGCTTCCCAATAAAGGCGACCTCAGTAAGTGTTCCAACTACAGAGGAATCACCTTGTTGTCAGTACCAGGAAAGGTCTTCAACAGGATCATCCTGGAGAGAATGAGGAGCTCCGTCGACCCCCAGCTGAGAGACCAGCAAGCAGGATTCCGGAAAAACCGATCATGTACAGACCAGATTGCCACTCTCCGCATCATCGTGGAGCAGTCTCTGGAGTGGAGCTCCCCGCTGTACGTCAACTTTGTTGATTACGAGAAAGCATTTGACAGCGTGGACCGAGAGACTTTGTGGAAACTCCTACGACATTATGGTGTACCCACAAAGCTCGTCTGCCTGATCAAGAGCAGCTACGATGGCATGACATGTCGCATGATCCACGAAGGGCAGTTCACCAGGGAGCTCTAGGTCAGAACCGGCGTCAGGCAGGGGTGTTTACTGTCTCCGTTCCTCTTCCTACTGGCCATAGACTGGGTCATGAAGAGGACCACAGAGCAGAGAAGAAGCGGAATACAGTGGCCACTGTGGACATAGCTTGACGACCTCGATTTTGCAGACGACTTGGCGTTACTATCCCACACTCATCAACAAATGCAGGACAAGACCACGAGGCTTGCTGACATCTCGTCCCAGGTGGGCCTCACCATCCACAAACAGAAAACAAAGACAATGAGGCTGAACGCAATTAGGGAAGAACCAGTCTTGCTTGCTGGCACCCCGCTGGATGAGGTGGAGTCATTCACCTATCTCGGGAGCATTATCGACAGAAAATGTGGCACTGATGCAGATATCTGAGCACGAATCGGTAAAGCCAGAGCAGCCTTTCTCCAGCTGAAAAAAAGTGTGGAGCTCCAAAGAGCTGTCACAACACACCAAAGTCCGGATTTTCAACTCAAACGTAAAAGCAGTTCTCCTATATGGAGCAGAGACTTGGAGGTTGACAAAAACCACAGTCAACAGGGTACAGATCTTCATTAACAGTTGCCTTAGAAGAATCTTGAAAATCCACTGGCCAGAGAAGATCAGCAACATCAGACTCTGGGAGAGAACAGAGCAGATAACAGCAGAGAATGAAATTGGGCGAAGAAGATGGGGATGGATTGGTCACAGTCTGAGAAGCCAGTTTCCAGTATCACTAGGCAGGCATTGTCATGGAACCCCCAAAGAAAGAAGAAAAGAGGCAGGCCGAGAAACACCTGGCGTCGAGACCTCCAAGCAGACATCAAGAGACTGGGAACCACCTGGAGTAAAATCGAAGGAGAAGCACAGGAGTCGCTGCAGGTCTCTCGTCGACGGCCTATACCCTGGGAGGGGTGACAGGCGTAAGTAAGTAAGTAACTTATTAGAAGGTGATTCTAGGACTGGAATCATTTTGGCTTCCCTGCACACCAAGAGCTCCCGTATCTGTTGAGGAAGTACTCCCCAGATCGCCCCAATCGGGGAGTTCGCAGCAAGTAGCAGTGTACTTGTGACGTACTCCCTTGGCGGGTCTGTCTGGGAAGTTACTCCCGCAACAGATACGGCGCTCTTGGTGTGCAGGGGCGCTTTCAAAATGGTAAAATAGTAAAATCCCGCAAACGGGTCGGGCTGGCACCCTCTGGACATTCACTTATACAGGCTGACCTATTAGACACGCACAAACAACAGGGTGCATATCACTGCAGATACCTCCTTTACTCCCAGCGCCAACCTGGGAGATAGAACGACCTTGACAATTCAAGGATAGTGCCTGGTTAGTTTGGCGCCTTCCAGGCGCCAAACTAATCAGGCACTACCCTTGAGCTACAGTAACAGCCGCAGAGATACCAAGCTAGTCGTGCACTACCGTGGACGTAGAAGTTTGGATCGTGCCCACGCGCGTACGCATATCTTATATGTTTGGTTTTTGTTTTTGTTTATTTGTTTGTTTATTCATGTATGTTTACATGTATATTAATTATGCTGAAACTGCCTATGTGTAGGGTACCAAAAACATCAAAGTAAATTGATCAATTATGTGTATACATACAATACCGTCATCTCCCGCCCTTAACCTATGCTGAGCACTTGGCATACTTTCTAGAATGTAAGTTACTTGGCTATGAGAACGAAAGGGGTGTATCTCCCACGCAAGCCACAAAGCACACATCTAATCCTGGCCACTCAAAAATGTGAACGAGTTCTCTCCAGCTTACAAATATGTCAGTGGCCAAAATTGTCCGAGAAGATAAAAATGAATCAGTTTATAACTTGCGCAGACGAAGGAATCAATCAATGTATACTTAAAAATCAATTCACACTGTGGCCTTTTTTAAAGTCACTGAAAACTCTTAATCAAGGGTTTAAAGACGTCACAGTTTTCCTGTTTGGTGTGATAGAACAGCTTTTAAATAATGTAATATTTCTTAGAATATGCTGTGACTACTGGCAGATTTGTACCAACTATTATAAAATCTCAAAGGCAAGTATGGTTGATGTCAGAAAAATTGTAAAAAAAACTTAATCATACTTTGGAATCTATCAGTCACTGAACAATAATGGAACTGGAAACCAGCTTTCATAAGGACTTTGTCCTTCTTTTCGAAATTACTTTGCTATAGGTCAAAAGGAACAATGTGCAATAATCTTTCTGCCACTACGAACGAAAGATATCAAAAATGTGTTTACATTCGCAAAACTGTTTGAGGTCAAACCACCAAATCCATTCTCACCTTTCAGTCAATATTAGCAATGTGTCGACGAAGGATTTCCTGCTATGTTGACAGATAGTGATTATAAATGTATGTCAAATTTAGAAAAGGTCAAAAGAAGAATTCGGTTCGTGCCTTCCTTTCAATCCTCATAAAACGTTTGTGTTTTTTTTTTT
>BTPG01000004.1:218418404-218569769 GCA_036245525.1 Semisulcospira habei | reverse complement strand
TTTTTTTTTTTCCGACGGCAAGACCAACAGATTATACAGCAGTACTCAGTTGCATGAGTGAGCTTAGTCCTGCGCCAGCCACTAAGCAAGATGCTCCACTTTAGCGGAGAACCTTGCTTCGTGGCTGGCGCAGGATGTCTCGATCTGACGCTGTCAGTGGAGCGACCTCTGCCAACAAGAGGTAAAGATTCTCAGGAACCCCATAGACTTTGCAGAGGCTTAGGAAACACTATGCCTTTGCGGAATGAACAAGCTCGCTAAGCAAATGTCCATGAATAATAATTTTCCACGAGGTCAAGAGGGCGCCACGACCTTTCTTGTTGACTCGACGTAAAACCCTACAGAATAAACAGAATGTCATAAAATATGAAGGGTGACGTGACGCCCGGCCATTCACATGTAAATTACACCTGACCCATATCAGTCAATCCAGACCTACGCGACTATAAGGCAAGCCTTCATACTCATAACCTGACCCTACAATAAGACTGCCCTAGCAAGGCAGAAGGCTACTTAGTCCATTCTTGTGAAAAGCGAGTTTATCATTACATTACAACAAAAATCTCGCTTTCACAAAAATGGACTTGCTGGCTTTTGCTAAATTAAGGCAGGTCTCTCGGCAAAATGTTTCATATGAGTGAAAATCAAACCAAAATGTTTGTTGCTTGAAAATTGTTGCCGAAGCATCTCATAACTTAAGATAACGAAATAATAAAAATGGTCTGCTGTTAAGCTAATATTATTTCAAACAACTCGCTATGTGGATCAAAATTCACGAAAAAAAAATACAGCATTCGTTTCTGAATCTCTAAAATTAAAATACAGTAAACTGCAATCAAAGATGAGGCTGAACCTCAGTTGAAATAATATTCATTGAAACGATCTTTTTGGTTGGGTTAACACCACAGACTGACGAATACTATACTGACGAGCAAAAAGAATTGCGACAACTTTGGAATCATCGAAAACACTGAAGTGTTTCCGATGATTCCAAAGTTGTCGCCAATTTTTTTTGCTCGTCAGTATATTCAGCACGCTTGTGATTGGATGACGGAGTTATGGAAGGGTCGTACGCCACCCTGGGTCGATACGATTGGGCGTGGACAAGCCAGCCTACAACACCTGAGGTATCTACACAAGCAACGGCCGCACTGCAATTCCGAGAACTCTCTTTGGCTGTACAAATTAGTGGGTTGGTGTTCCTTGAAATTAGCGACACGGTTAATTGTGGTATTTGACCCAGCTCGACGTCTGGTTCTCCGATAATAACAGAGAACTCTTCATTTATGACTGTGCATAACATACTCAGTCGATCCGTCTCGCAGCCTCCTTACCCCAAAACATGCATCTGCTGAAGACATAGATTCACATGAGACCATGCAGCTGAAAGGACTCACGAGAATCACTGCCTCTTGCAGAAAAAAAAAACATAAGATAATTTCTCAATTCAGACCGAAACGGTGAATGCCAAGCGTGTAAAAGCAGAGAAGAACCCAACAGAGAAAGAAACACGCTTAGAAAAGACAGTTATAGCACAATTTATTGTAATGTAACTGTCTTTTCTAAGCGTGTTTTTCTCCTTTGTGTTATTGTCAGCAATAATTCCTCAGTCTGAGACTAATGTTTCATGCGAAGCGTCTCTCTTAATGTCAGAGAAATGTTCTCGAACGTCGAGACAAATTACTGACTACAAACAACAGGTAGTGCAGAACCCACATTCACTTAACCCCTTCACTGCCGAGAAAAGGTGAACACGATTCAAAATATTGATCCTCACGAGTCCCTTCGACCGCGGGGACTTATGAGGATCTATGCCTCTTGCTGAGACCAGTGTGTAGCCAAGTTTCTTGGGACGGTTTTGGCTTTGGGTCGTTGAATGAACACAATTTTCAGACACAAAAATTCAGGTACTGTGGTAGGGGAGGGGGTTACCTCACTCGAGACGCGCCGCAGACGGATGCGTGGCGTTTTGCCGCGTATCCGGAATGGGCACGTCTCGAGTGCGATACAAAATCTACACACCGTTAACGTGTATAACGAGCCAACACCCAAACGTGACTTCACTCATAACATCCGGAAGGTTACATGGCAATTTTGTGGAAATCCTTTGCGGATAACATCACAGTTGTGGAGACAGATCGACCATGATAGTTCAAGGGTGGTGTCAGAATAGCCTGGCGCCTCTAGGCGCCAAGCTATTCTGGCACCACCCTTGAACTATCACGGTCGATCCAAATCCTGTCGTAGCATGTCAGGGCAATATGAGTTTTGTAGCTTTGTGATCCGCTTCCAGAGAGTGTACCGCCTGTGGGCGATAGATCCTTGCTATTTCAAGGGCTGAGCCGGGTACATTAGCTTGGCACCAAGCTGACCCGTCACCACCCTTCAACCTTTGTGACCGATCGATCTGTTCCGGTGGTGCCTCAAACTAATGAAAGGTAACTGTGTCACGTTCTAATTCCATGTTTACACACACACAACAAAATTCACCGAACACGAAAAACAAATCAGGCACGCCGTGAAACACATTAACCCCTTGACTCCTAGAGTCGATACCGCTCGACAGAGAAGACACGTGGCCACGCGTCTTTTCCGACCAGCGGTATCGTCAGTGGCGGTCAGGGGGTTAATGAACGTTGAGTCAACAATCCAACTCTGCAAACCAGACATTTCAGATACTAATAGTAGTACAGTAGACCAAACAGGTCGGCAAAGGTTTATTTCCCGCTGACTTTTCATGGAGTGAAAAGCAAATCTGTTGCTCAAACAAGTACGTAAATAGACTCTAGTGACTAAATCACACTCGACTGTTGGGTGGGAAATCCTAAACAGCAACAATGTGACTTTTAATAATAATAATGATAATAATAATGATAATAATAATAATGATAATAATAATAATAATAATAATAAAGAGCACTTATATCGCGCTAAATCCCAGTGGACTCTAAGCGCGTTACCAAAAGACAAACAAATGTATGTATGCAGAATCTCACTACCTATAAAGGAATTTAATCTACGCACACACATAACACATACAAGAAAACCATCCCACAATAATAATGAAGATGATGATGATGATGATAACCACAGTAGCAAAACATATTCGGGCCCACGACGGCAGCAGTGGGCGTCCTGGGCCCAAGGACCTTTGCTTTGAGAAAGTAAAAATAAACACACAAAAAACACGCGCCTAAGCGTACGCGCGCCCCGCACATCCACACACCTACTTGTAAGAATGAGCACATCCGTATACACACACCATGCAATAGAGAGAGAGAGAGAGAGAGAGAGAGAGAGAGAGAGAGAGAGAGAGAGAGAGAGAGAGAGATGAGATGAGATGAGATGAGATGAGATGAGATGAGATGAGATGAGATGAGATGAGATGAGATGAGATGAGATGAGATGAGATGAGATGAGATGAGATGAGATGAAATGAAATGAAATGACATGAAATGAAATGAAATGAAACAAAACTTTATTTCTCAAAGATAAACGATTAGGTACATAAACCTGTTTTCAATCATGTCCTTGCACACACACACACACACACACACACACACACACACATACACACACACAAACAAACATCACACGCACGCACATGCGCACAGAGAGAGAGAGAGAGAGAGAGAGAGAGAGAGAGAGAGAGAGAGAGAGAGAGAGAGAGAGAGAGAATCAATGAATCGTTATTTTACAAAGGTGAAGATATTAACACAGTCAGTGATTATGTCATTTTTCGTACCTGCCATTGCTAAAATTACGACTAAGTACAAAATATACATATACATCAAAGCACAGTGATACAAAATATACAGTCCACTAAAAACAAACACACGCGTGCACAAACAAACGAACGCGCGCGCGCATGCACACACACACGCGCGCGCGCGCGCGCACATACACATGATTGTTAGAATATACACGTACATTCGTGTTACTAGGTATAACTAGATATTGTTATTAGAGTGATGTCAGGTATCTATTAAAGACTTGTCTTGAAACAAGATAATGTCGGAGTGGCTTTAACGTGATGTGGAAGTGAGTTCCACAGTATGGAACCCGCAAATGACAAAGTGGATTTGAATATATCTATTCGGGTTTTTGGAATATAAAGACCCCTCATATTCCCATAGCAGGAATCTGATTTTTTAAACAGATCTATCAGATATTCAGAAGCGCTATGGTTCCACACTTTAAACATCAGTACCCTTTTGTTAAATTTAAAGTGATTTTGAAGGGGTAGGAATCCAGCTTTATTGAGTTTTTCCTCGGTTGTCAAGTGCGGGTATGGAAGAATTAATTTTGCCATTCTCCTATGTAGAGAATTTAGTCTTTTTAAGTGGGCATCATTGCAACAAGCCCACACCGTCGATGCGTAGATTATATGTGACATGATGTGTGCATTACTGAACAATTTTCTGGTTTCACTACCTGTGTAATACTTTAATTTCGATAACATAAAGACATTTCTAGAGACCGTTCGTTTTACATACACCGTCAATGTGCATCTGCCACCTCAGCTGATTATCAATTGTGACCCCCAAAAGACGATGTTCTGTGATGTCGTCGCCGAGTGGTAGATTAAGCTTTAATGGTTTCAACTGATGCTTTTGGTGTGTTGCAATAATCATAGATTTTGTTTTAGTAGTATCCAGAATCATAGAGTTGACGTTACACCATGCTCTTATATATAATCGAGACTTTGTTGAAGGCTGTTTTCAACTACACTTATATCTTTGTTAGCTGAGTGGATTGAGGTATCATCGGCGAACATATCACATTGTGTTGCTTCGTAGGTTAGACTGATTGAGACATTGCTAGGACGTCCTGCCTGCATGTGAAAAAAATAACAGAAATTGATGTATGTCGCAGCCGTCAAATACGGTAAATAACTACAACATGGGCCTAATAAGCTAAGACATTTAGCACACATCCAATATCAGCACAGTGCAGACAGTAGGGAGTTTTAAAAGGCAATACAGTGATGGACAAGGGTAGCAGAAACATGCCCGATAGAGAGAAAACCACCTGGGCTGACGGTGACCTGGAACTAAAATCCTACCCACCAAGTCCCCCAGCAGACCCGGGGGGTGGTTAGACTTAGGTAGTCATTGATGTAATACAAATAAAGGACCTAAGATTACCCTTGCGACTCGATTGCTCATAGCATTACTTCGTTCTGTTTCGAGATATGACGAAAACAAAAAAAAAAAAAAAAAAAAAAAAAACAGCCACGTCGTTTCGAAGATAATGCTTAAGTTTGGAAATCAATATTGTATGGTTCACTAAGTCGAAAGCCTTTTAAAGTCAAGATAAATTACACCTGTCAGCTGCGAATTATTCATATTTAAAAGCCATGTGTCTGTTAATCTGCTCGGAGCCCTATGACATGAGTGTCGAGGACGAAATCCAGACTGAGACGATTGGAGCAACTTTCGTGATTCTAAGTAGTCAGACAGGTGTTTATGTATATGCCTTTCGAGGGGCTTGGACAATACTGACAGCAGAGAAATGGGTCTATAGTTGTTAGGGTCACGATCTTTTGATTTTGGCAGTGGAACGACTTTTGCGACTTAAGGTCTGTAGGTAATACAATGTTTTGAATACATAAGTTGTAAATATAAGTAAGGGTCTCTATGATGTATGGTACAGACAACTTTAATATTTGTGGGCTGATATCATCATGGCCGGAGGACTTCTTATTAGCTAGGTCACTAATTAGTTTGCCCACTTTGTGCACAGCAAGTATGGGGATATTAAATGGTGGTGTGCCAGTTGTTTTTCTGTTGCAGAAATTAACTAAGTAATCGGGTCATGTGTCAGCCTCTGTATCACGACTAGGAGTAGTTATCAAATCCGCAACAGACAGAAAATGTTTGTTGAATGTGTCGGCGGAGAGATTACTGGGGGTGGTTGTTGACCTACTGCGATTGACTCGGGTGATCGAATTCTGTACCCGCCACACTGCTGACACATCTTTGTTGTCCTTGACAGTATTGCGTATAAAGTCCCTCCTCGCGGCGCTCACCATTGACCTCACACGGTTTTGCTCCTTTTTAAATTCAAAGTTCTTTTCTCTTTATAGCTCATTTCGCACCGACATGGCATGCATTATTTCTTTTGTCAACCAAGGGGAAAGTATCTCACTCCTTACTCTTTTTGTTCTAATAGCACATGTATATCTAATACTCCCAAGGAATAAACTGTACCAAGTGGACAGCGCAATATTTGGATTATCTGTGAGAAAGACCTCGTCAAAAGGAGTGTTATTGAGATCGTGTAGAAACGCACTACGATTGAAATACTTAAACGACCTGTAGGTTGTTGTAGTGGGACTATGTTTATTTAATCCAGACCAAATAGGTGACTGCCAAGCTTGAAAAATGCAAAGAAGTATAGTACCCAACGGAGAAAGAAACACGCTTAGAAAAGACGCAGAAGGAATGTGGCGAATGAAGATAAGTAGCGACTGATCTCTCTGCTTGTTTGTCTATTTTGACAAAGGACATTTACCCGAAATATTAATAAATTGTGTTGTAACAGTCTTTTCTAAGCGTGTTTCTTTCTCCGTTGGGTACTTCTTTTTATGTTTATTTAATTTGGGGAGTTTTATAGACCAGCAACAAATCACGGGGCAGTGGCTACTAGCACAAACATCGGTCACCGCCTGCGGTTTGTTTGTACAGACGTGGTCCATGAGCGTAGAACTCGTGGCGGTAATTCTGGTGGGGGATTTAACTGGCTGTACTAGGCCAAATAAAGAAGATGTAGTTTACCATCCGGGATGGGGTTTAATCGTGTCTATATTAAAGTCACCTAGAAGAATGATTGGTTGGTTGTACATTGCTTAACGTCCGCACAGCAACAAGACTTTCTCAGGATGTGCATGCACTGCTTGTGAGAAAAAAAAAAAAAACTAAACAGAATATTGAATAATCAATCCAGACAAAAAAGGTGACTGCCAAGCGTGTAATATGCAAAGAAGTACCCAACGGAGAAAGAAACACGCTTAGAAAAGACGGGTACAAAACAATTTATTAATATTTCGGGTAAATACCCTTTGTCAAAATAGACAAACAAACAAACAGAGAGATTAGCCGCTACTTATCTTCATTGGCAAGGAATGTGGCAACTGAAGGAGGTGACGTCACCTCCTTCAGTTGCCACATTCCTTGCCAATGAAGATAAGTAGCGGCTAATCTCTCTGTTTGTTTGTTTGTCTATTTTGACAAAGGGTATTTACCCGAAATATTAATAAATTGTGTTGTACCCGTCTTTTCTAAGCGTGTTTCTTTCTCCGTTGGGTACTTCTTAGAATATTAAATTATGTCGCCAGCCGGTCTAATACGCTAAATAAACCTAAAACCATTTAGCAACACACATCCAATATCAAGAGCTACAGACAGCGCAGCCGTGGATAAACACGTGCAATGACGACGAAAACAGAACTTACGCCGCGGAGTACCCACAATAAAACGAATCGCTATAAATATTAAAAAAAAGTCCATCGGTGTCCACAGTCAAATTTCCTGCAATGTCTATAGTACGGCTTAATAAACGCCAATTTAGATGAGAACGACTTAATAAAACTTCCACACAGTGGAATATAAGTGAAAGCGCTACACCAACGCTGCGTTCACTTAAGACACTCAGTCTAGTCCGCAAAAGATGTAAGAGTCCAGAAGTCCCGGCACCTCGCGCTGGGACCATACGGCGTCGAGGCGCGTCCCCTGGGTGGTGGATAGGGGGTCCCTCGTGAGAGGGGTGCACCGAATGAAATAAGGTGCCGTGAACCAACATGGTCTAAGGGAAGGTGACCCCGACAGAAAACCCCTGGTCCTCCTAGTAAGGGGGTTGGGCGTGGGGGTAGCTTCCCCACCCTGCAAAAAAGGAAATAGCTACAAAAACGCCGACGAAAAGATTAACAGTAATTCCTTTCCTGGAGGAGGAAGGTTCTTCTACTAGAAGACTTATGACGTCCTGTGGTGAAAGCCGGAAGTCTTCGGAAGCCACAGGACCGAGCCGCCTCTCTCTATCCAGGGATACAACCATGGGCACATGGAACGTCAAGACCATGTACCAGAGCGGCAAGGCCGCCCAGATAGCAGCGGAAATGCAAAAGTACAACCTTTCCCTGCTAGGCATCAGTGAAGCCAGATGGACGCAGTCTGGCCAGAAAAGGCTGTTAAGTGGGGAGATGATTCTATATTCAGGTCATGAAGAGGAGAATGCCCCCCATACAGAAGGAGTAGCACTCATGCTGTCACCAGTGGCACAGAGAGCGCTGATGGGCTGGGAACCTCTTGGGCCAAGTTTAGTTATTTGGGTTTAACGCCGAGCAGGCGACTCCTCTTGGGCCAAGAATTATAACAGCAGCCTTTAGAACCAAGAAAAAGCTCAAGCTGAACGTCATCCAGTGTTATGCGCCCACCAATGACAGTGACGAGGAAGAGAAACAAGAGTTCTACGACCGACTCCAGAGTGCCGTGGACAAATGTGCGGAGCGAGACATCACCATCGTCATGGGCGATTTTAATGCCAAAATAGGGGAGGACAACACCGGATACGAAGAGGTGATGGGGAGACAGGGACTAGGCTCGGAGATGAGTGAGAACGGGGAGAGGTTTGTAGACTTTTGTGCTCTAAACCGACTTGTCATTGGAGGCAGCATCTTCCCACACAGAAGAATACACAAAGCAACTTGGGTCTCACCTGACCATACAACAGAGAACCAAATAGACCATATCTGCATTAGCAAGAAATTTAGAAGATCCCTTCAAGATGTTCGAGTGAGGAGGGGAGCAGATGTCGCCTCAGACCACCATCTGCTTACCTTAAGAATGAAGCTCAAGCTAAAGAAAAGCCGCACAGAGACAACAAGAAGACAGCGCTATAATGTAGGCCTCTTGAGAGAAACTGGAGTTAGAGAAGAGTTCAAACTGGTGCTGTCCAACCGGTTTCAAGCGCTACAGGAGCTAGTAAATGAAGAGGAGGCGGTCACCACAGAGCAGCAGTGGAAGGCAGTTAGAGAGGCGCTGAACTCAACCTGCAAAGACACTGTAGGGTTCAGGAAACACCACCACAAGGACTGGCTGTCGGCACAGACCTTGAAGAATATAGAAGCGAGGAAGCAGAAGAAAGCAGCGGTCAACAACAGTCGCACGAGAGCAGCCAAAGTAAGGGCACAGGGGGAATACTCGGAAGCCAACCGCGAGGTGAAGAGGAGTATCAGGGCAGACAAGAGGGCCTACACAGACAGCCTGGCAGCAGAGGCAGAAAAGGCAGCAGGCAGCGGCAACATGAAACAGCTCTACGACATTACCAGAAGATTGTCGGGTAAGTATGGCCATACAGAAAGACCAGTAAAAGACAAAGAAGGCAAGCCTATTGCAGACAGAGCAGACCAACTCGACAGATAGGCCGAGTATTTTGAAGAGTTACTGAACAGACCTAGCCCACCCGACCCCCCCCCCCCCCCCCCCCGACATCCAGCCGGCAGAGACCGACCTACCCATCAGCCGTGACAGACCCAGCCGGGAAGAGATCAGAAAAGCAGTGGCATTTTTGAAGAATGGCAAAGCAGCAGGGCCAGATGGCATCCCAGCGGAGTCTCTGAAAGCAGACCTACAGACAACAGTTGAGATGCTGTACCCACTGTTTGGAAAGATCTGGGAAGAGGAGGTGATGCCAGCTGACTGGAAGGAGGGGTACCTAATCAAGCTTCCCAATAAAGGCGACCTCAGCAAGTGTTCCAACTACAGAGGAATCACCTTGCTGTCAGTACCAGGAAAGGTCTTCAACAGGATCATCCTAGAGAGAATGAAGAGCTCCGTTGACCCCCAGCTGAGAGACCAGCAAGCAGGATTCAGGAAGAACCGATCATGTACAGACCAGATCGCCACTCTCCGCATCATCGTGGAACAGTCTCTGGAGTGGAGCTCCCCGCTGTACGTCAACTTTGTGGATTATGAGAAAGCATTTCACAGCGTGGACCGAGAGACTCTGTGGAAACTCCTACGACACTACGGTGTACCCACAAAGCTCGTCCGCCTGATCAAGAGCAGCTATGATGGCATGACATGTCGCGTGATCCACGAAGGGCAGTTCACCAGAGAGCTCCAGGTCAGAACTGGTGTCAGGCAGGGGTGTATGCTGTCTCCGTTCCTCTTCCTACTGGCCATAGACTGGGTCATGAAGATGACCACAGAGCACAGACGAAGTGGAATACAGTGGACACTGTGGACACAGCTTGACGACCTCGATTTTGCAGACGACTTGGCATTACTGTCCCACACTCATCAACAAATGCAGGACAAGACCACGAGGCTTGCTGACATCTCGTCCCAAGTGGGCCTCACCATCCACAAACAGAAAACAAAGACAATGAGGCTGAACGCAACCAGGGAAGAACCAGTCTTGCTTGCTGGCACCCCGTTGGAGGAGGTGGAGTCCTTCACCTATCTCGGGAGCATCATAGACAAAAAAGGCGGCACTGATGCAGATGTCAGAGCACGAATCGGTAAAGCCAGAGCAGCCTTTCTCCAGTTGAAAAAAGTGTGGAGTTCCAGAGAGCTGTCACAACACACCAAAGTCCGGATTTTCAACTCCAATGTAAAAGCAGTTCTCCTATATGGAGCAGAGACATGGAGATTGACAAAAACCACAGTCAACAGAGTACAGACCTTCATGAACAGTTGCCTTAGAAGAATTTTGAGAATCCACTGGCCAGAGAAGATCAGCAACGTCAGACTCTGGGAGAGAACAGAGCAGATAACAGCAGAGAATGAAATTGGGCGAAGAAGATGGGGATGGATCGGTCACAGTCTGAGAAAGCCAGCTTCCAGTATCACTAGGCAGGCATTGTCATGGAACCCCCAGGGAAAGAGGAAAAGAGGTAGGCCGAGAAACTCCTGGCGTCGAGACCTCCAAGCAGACATCAAGAGACTGGGAACCACCTGGAGTAGAATCGAAGGAGAAGCACAGGACAGGAGTTGCTGGAGGTCTCTCGTCGACGGCCTATACCCGGGTAGGGGTGACAGGCGTAAGTAAGTAAGTAAGAAGTCCCGGCAAATCAGTCGTGTATCGACAGAAACTATAGAGAGACGGCACCATACACACTTTGTCATGCAGTACTAAACGTAACTTACACTCGCGAGAAGCGCAGATGTGACAGTAACCTGCAAGATGCAGCTATCCTTCCGAGCACGTGCACCTGTACGAGCTCATGAGGATCTATGCCTATTGCATTTGAGGCTTGTAGATGGCATATGGTATTTATCCTCATGAGCCCGTGCATCTGCAGGGGCTCACGAGGATCCATGCCTCTTGCATTTAATCGCGGCCTGCTTGAGGTATCTATCCTCCAGAGACCGTGCGACCGCATGGGCGCGTGAGAATCTATACCCTCTGCATTTAGATTTTGCGGTCAGCATGAGGTATCTATCCGCATGAGCCAGTGCAGCTACAAGGGCTCATGAGGATCTATGCCTCTTGCATTTTCATTTTGTAGTCAGCAGGCATCCTCATGAGCCATGCAACTGCAGGGGCGCATGAGGATCTGTGCCTTTTGCATTCAGATTGTTGTTAGTTTCGTTCCGCCGCAGAGGTCTCTGCGTTCCGGTATTGACGAGGTGAACAATTAAGCACATGAAGGTAGATACGGCAGCAGGAGCTGTGCCATAAGCTGCATTGTCTTTTGGGGATTGGGAAAAGTTGTCTCTGGTGGCGGCGATTGTTCCCACCCTCTGGGCGGCGCTTTTGCAGTAACTGTGGCGGGCGCAGCGAAGGGGTGACCGGCTGGTATGTTGGCACTAGCCGCTGGCATGTTGGGCAATTCACCCTGTGACGTCACGACTGGCCCGCCCTGACCTTGCTGAGGACGCGGGGCAAAGGCGTGGGCCGGGCTTGGGGGTGTTGTGGGCCTGAAGCTGGTCACGCTGTGGTTGCTCGTAGTTCAGCAGAGTTCCGTTACGTCTCAGGTCCTGCTGATGGTGTCTGGCTCTGCTGAATGGCCTGTGGGACTCTTGCTTCTGGTTGTAGATATGAAGAGGTTGGCTGCTGGCGCGGCGGCTCTCCTCCATCCCGTGTCCGCTGTGGGGCTGGCATGGAACACCCGCAAAGCGAATGTTCAGTGCCAGCTTCATGGCACCAGCAGGTCTCGGGCGGGTGCCGTCTAGGTAGAGCTTCTTTGGGGGGGGGGGGGGGCTCTGTTGGCTGTGAGGAAACTGGAGGTGTGGTCCGTGAACAAAATTCTCATCTGCTCACAGGCCTCCCTATGTTACACTATAAGTGTATACGACCAATATCACGGTCGGGTAGTTTTATAATTTCCCTTGATATGAAAATAACGAGAATATAATTAGCGGTCCCGATGCGGGCAGTAGCGAACGAGGAGCTGGGACTAATGAATGATAATTTCGAGTGGAAATACATCAATCTCACTTTAGCGGTCCCGATGCGGGCAGTAGCGAACTGGGAGCTGGGACTAATGAATAAATAATGGGTTACTGGTCAGCGAGGATCAGAGGACGCCGACCACCATAATAGATGTGGAATAATTAGGAGAGACAGTAATGAGTTCCTGGTCAGCTAAGATCAGAGGACGCTGACCACCATAATAGATGTGGAATAATTATGAGAAACAGTAATGGGTTCCTTTGATAGCTAGGATCAGAGGACGCTGACCAGCATAATAGATGTGGAATAATTATGAGAGACAGTAATGGGTCCCTGGTCAGCTAGGATCAGAGGGCGCTATCCACCAGAGCAGATGGGGGATAGATTATGGGCGACAGTAATAGCTCCTTTGACAGATAGGGACAGGGGACGCTGACCACCCTGATAGATGTGGAATAATATGGGTGACAGTAATAGCCCCTTTTGACTGGTTGAGACAAAGGGGCGATGCCCTCGGCCAAAACGGGTATATATAGTGGGGGGAAACACCAGCACGGGAGGGAGCTCACAACGAAGGGAACGAGATAGAAAGAGAGCTCACAACGAAGGGAACGAGATAGAGAGGGAGCTCGCACAATGAAGAGAACGAGATAGATAGAGAGCACACAACGAAGAGAGAGAGAGAGATAGATAGAGGGAGCTGAGAAGCGAGAGACCGAGCTCCGGTATTTTCGCCATTTTAGTATGCCATGCTAGTAGGTTGGTTGTGCCCAACCTATTAGACCCACGATGACCAAGAAATAAAAGACTCTTCTGGAAACACTCTTGTCTGGCTGCGTCTTCCATCAACAACACCTTGCGTGTGGCTGCGGTAGTGTAACACCTAAGGGCGTCATTGGAGATGGAGGCGGGGGCTGACCTCTCGGGGGCAGAACAGAACAGAACAGAACAGAACGTTAAAGAGGAGAAAAACGAGAGGTAAAAGCTAAACTGGAGCTCAAAGAGAAAGAACCATGTTTCAATAGCTTAGATTTCCTAATCACCAACATAGAAATAGAAACAGCTGTCAAACATCTAAAAATGAAAAAGGCAGGCGGCAAGGACGGCATCTCCAACGAAATGATAAAGACCAGCCTTCCCTTCACTATCAACAGCTTGAGAGCTTGCTTCAACGCTATCCTAACCTCAGGGCACTACCCGCCCTCGTGGAAAACAGGTGTCAGTATCCCACTACATAAAGGCGGAGACGCGACTGACCCAAATAACTACCGAGGTATAACTCTCACAAGCGCACTTAGTAAGCTGTTTTGCCAGGTCATCAAATTGAGAATAGTCAACTACCTCGAACAAAACAAACTTTACGCCCCAGAACAGGCAGGATTCAGCAAAACGCAAAGGACCACAGACCAAATATTCGTGCTCAAACACATAGTCGATAAATACCTAAAGTCTCCAAACGGCAGACTATACTGCTGCTTTGTGAATATGCTTTCGACAGCGTGTGGCATGACGCTATGTTATTAAAACTCCTAGACCTAGGCATTGGCGGGCTCTGTTACAACGTAATCAGAAACATGTATAGTCAGTCAACTGTGCGCACGAAAGTACTCGGCGGGTACACACAAGATTTACCTTTAAAAAAGGGGAGCAACAAGGAAATAATCTAAGCCCTACTCTGTTCAATATTTTCATCAACGACCTGCCAAATTGCTTAAAGGATGAAGACTCCCCAACCGTTAACAATACGACAGGTACGGAAATACCGTGCTTACTGTACGCAGACGATCTAGCGGTTCTACTACAAAAGCTGGCCTGCAGAACAAATTAAATAAACTACATAAATACTGTGAAGACTGGGTTTGATTGATTGTACATTGCTTAGCGTCCCGACAGCAACAAAGCTTTCTCAGGACGTGCCTGCACTGCTTGTGAAAAAAAAATAAACAGAACATTGAATGTATGTCGCCAGCCAGTCAAATACATTAAATAATTGATTGATTGTACATTGCTTAACGTCCCGACAGCAACAAGGCTTTCTCAGGACGTGCCTGCACTGCTTGTGAAAAAAAAACCACAAAAAACCCCAGAACATTGAATGTATGTCGCCAGCCGGTCAAATACGTTAAATAAACCTAACACATGGGGCCTAAATAAAGCTAAGACCATTTAGCAACACACATCCAATATCAAGAGCTACAGGCAGTGCAGACAGTAGGGAGAGTTTTAAAAAGGCAAATACAGGTGAATGGACAAAGGGTAGACAGAAACACATTCCCCAGAATAGAGAGAAAAACCCACCCTGTGGGGCTGACCAGGGTGACCCTGGGAACTAAAAAATACCTAACCCCACCCAAGTCCCCCAGGGCTGACCCGGGTGGGGAACAAATACATTAAATAAACCTAACACATGGGGCCTAAATAAAGCCAAGACCACCTAGCAACACACATCCAATATCAAGAGCTACAGGCAGTGCAGACAGTAGGGAGAGTTTTAAAAAGGCAAACACAGGTGAATGGACAAAGGGTAGACAGAAACACATGCCCCAGAATAGAGAGAAAACCCCACCCTGTGGGGCTGACCAGGGTGACCCTGGGAACTAAAAAATACCTAACCCCACCCAAGTCCCCCAGGGCAGACCCGGGTGGGGGTGTGAAGACTGGGACCTGACGGTCAATAAAAACATAACAAAGATAATCGTGTTCGCACGAGCAGCACCAAAAGTACCGACCGTATTTAGGTATGGAAACGATTTAATAGAAAGTACCTAGGGGTAATGTTCAATAACACAGGTAGCTTTACATCAGCACAAGACCACCTTGGGAGACACGCCAGCAAAGCCGTTCATACCCTTAAACGCTCATTATACAAACAAAACCTATATACTAAAACGATAATGCAACTGTTTGACTCTCTAGTGGTCCCTGTCGCAACATATATGCATCAGAAGTATGGTTTCCTTTCACACTAAAGGCAAATAATATAGACAGTGACCTCTTCGATTACTGCATGACGAGACAAATGCCTCACGTGCATCCAGCTAAAATTTGCTAAGTCAATCTTAGGCATCCACAAAAAAGCTATGAATATTCCGACCCTAGCTGAGATCGGACAGTTCCCTGTGAGCATCAGAGTATCGGTCCAAGTGATAGGTTTTTGGCTTCACATGCTAAACTCTGACAGCACCTCCTAACAGGCGTATCACGAACAGCTCGAGACCGCCGCCCCGTGGGTTGCTTTTACAGGACAAATTCTTTGCTCACTGGGCTTTCGCCACGTGTGGGATAACCAGTGTACATTCAGGGGAACTTCACTTAAAACAGCCCTCCATAGAAAACTAGAAGAGCAGTACATTAGATACTGGAACAAAATTAAGCGGAACAACACATCTAGACTGACATTCTATAACAAAGCAACTGATAAATACGGAATACAAAGCTATCTTATTTACACAAAAATACGAGAACACAAACAAGCCCTAACGAAGTTGCGAGTAAGTGCCCACATGTTAGAAGTAGAAAGAGGCAGGTATACAAACACACCCCGGGAACATAGACTATGTCGCGCATGTGGTATAGTAGATGACGAAATTCACATGCTAGACGATTGTAGTTTATATAATCACTCAGAACCCAGCTAGTTGCAAGCCAAGCCAACTACTAGTAAGAAAGGGTGCACAATGCACTCTAGCAAAGTTTGTATTTGACTGCTTCTCCGTAAGGGAGATAAACGTAACGACCAAACAGCATTGATACTGCGTATTCCTCTCTCTTCTTTTTCTCCGCCGTGAGATGGCCTTAGTCGCCTGCTCGGCGTTAAACCCAAATAACTAAACTCTTCTTTTTTACGCCCCGAACCGTCGGAGACGCTATAAGATCGGACGGAACCACGGACCACACGAAATTCACCGGCAGTCACAGGAATAATACGGACGGGACTGTACGAACACAGACGCCGCGCGATGTCTTACTGCCGACAGAAAAGTGCAAAATTCCGTGTGGACTGAACTGACGATCTTAAAGAATGATAAAAACTAATGTACATGATAGTTAAGTCCGATCCCTCTGTGTCCTTTGGCCCCAATGGGCCCCTCGACAATAAATGTTGTTCTGTTCTGTTCTGATCCAGTGTGTTGACCGGCGGGGGGTCATTATGGCCGATGAAGGAAGAGGTCCCGCTAGGTGGGGTAATGGGATTACCCTCGCCCGCTGGACGGACGGTGAGGGTCAAATCGCAGGCCAGCGGAGAGTTCTCCACGGTTGGCTGGGCAGAGTCACCTGGCGAGCTCGGGCAGGTGTCCGGGGTTTGCTGGTGTGTCTGACACTTCATCGCTTGAGCTGCACTGAGCCGAGACAGGATCAACGGCAAGAGTGGCGGCGGGGAAGGGGGGGGGGGTTAGCCTGAGGGGGGGGGGGGAGATTACAGCGTTGGCCATCTTGGCAACGCTATCCCTCAGTGCGCCGAACTCCTCGTCAACCCAAGTTTTGCAGCAGTTGCCTTGGGCTAGGCCTGTCCCGGTAGTATAGAACAGTGTGACTGTAATTAGTTTCCGGGTGCCATTTAACAACTGAATGAAATGTTCATATAGTTCACTGGGGTAGGGCGGGCTGATTGGAGCACTGGTTTTCAGCGCTTCATGGTCTTTATCTCTGTCTCTCTTTGAGTGGGTTATACCAGGCGGTCTTTATCTCTGTCTCTCCATGGAGGGTTATAGGCTCCTCGCCATAGAATTTGTGTAGGGCTCTACTCCACATGGGTATCTTCCAGCCCTCAGTTTCCAAAGTCACTTGAATTGGATCGTTAGTCCGTATTATCTTTTCTAAAGACAGTCTTGAGCTGGTCGCCGTGGAGCGTGTGACTGGCATGGTGGAATTACGGTGGTGCCGCCATAATCAGCTTATACTCGGGGTGTCGACATGTTTGCTGATCAGCTCAGAGTTATTCGCCGTTACACAGTACAGGACACTTCAACATCTGGCCAGTCTTTCAACACCACTCATGCGTGACGAGATGCGGTGACAAGGACCATTCTACCAGCGTGACACAACACAAGATAAGCACCTCACTAGCCGAGGCAGAGTCCGAGCCGCTTACACGTTACGTAACCAGCGCCACTGACACAACACAAGTTAAGCGCCTCACTAGCCGAGGCAGAGTCCGAGCCGCTTACACTTTACGTAACCAGCGCCACTGACACAAGTTAAGCGCCTCACTAGCCGAGGCAGAGTCCGAGCCGCTTACACTTTACGTAACTAGCGCCACTGACACAACACAAGTTAAGCGCCTCACTAGCCGAGGCAGAGTCCGAGCCGCTTACACTTTACGTAACCAGCGCCACTGACACAAGTTAAGCGCCTCACTAGCCGAGGCAGAGTCCGAGCCGCTTACACTTTACGTAACTAGCGCCACTGACACAACACAAGTTAAGCGCCTCACTAGCCGAGGCAGAGTCCGAGCCGCTTACACTTTACGTAACCAGCGCCACTGACACAACACAAGTTAAGCGCCTCACTAGCCGAGGCAGAGTCCGAGCCGCTTACACTTTACGTAACTAGCGCCACTGACACAAGTTAAGCGCCTCACTAGCCGAGGCAGAGTCCGAGCCGCTTACACTTTACGTAACTAGCGCCACTGACGCCACAAAGACGAAGCACAACATGGCTGGACCATGTGAAGTCAATAGTAAAATTTAATGAAAACTTCACAGATTAATAACGAAGAGAGAGAGAGAGCGATGACATTAAATAAAATGAAATGAAACTTTATTTCTCAACGGAAGAGGCAGTTAGCACGTCATTTTTCACGCTTGCCGTTGCTAATCTACAAAGGTACAACTCTGCTAAAGGTACAAAGCTACTAACATACAAGTGCAGAAAATATAACAAGTCATTCAAAACAGATGGATAAGGCAAAATGGAGGGCACCGGTTATAACTGCTAACAAAGTGAACGGAAAAAGGATATTCTTCAAAATTCCTTCCTTCACTGAAATCACACACTTGCGCGCGCGCACTCACACACACACAGACACACACACACGTGCGCGCGGAGGTTAATATCAAGGCGTGATGCGATGGGGATACATTAACCAATGAATGGGCTGTTAGATAGCAGGTACTTGAAGAGGCTTTCCTTGAAAGAGGGGAGTGAACCAGTGTGTGTTATGTGCGATGGCACTTTATTCCAAAACGAGGCGCCCGAGAATGAGAGGGTGGTTTTAAATAAATCTATCCTCGGGCGTGGTGTGATGAAGTTACGGTTTGATGTTGAATAGCCTGAAGGCAGTGAAGCTGCCTTGGTGAAGAGCTTACACAAGTATTCTGGGTGAATTTCATTCCAAATTGTATACATGGCTACCCCTTTGTTAAAGAGATAGTGCCTGTCAAGAGGAAGCATTTTTAGTTTCTCAAATTTTTGGTCGGTAGAAAGGGCTGAATCAGGCAGGATCTGCTTCACTGCCCTGCGATGAAAGGAGTTAAGCCTCTTCAAGTGTATGTCACCGCTGCCATCCCATGTCGTTGAGGCATAACCGATGTATTCAATCCAGACCAAAAAGGTGACTGCCAAGCGTGTAATATGCAAAGAAGTACCCAACGGAGAAAGAAACACGCTTAGAAAAGACGGGTACAACACAATTTATTTACCAAGAAATTAGACGGGTACAACACAATTTATTTACCAAGAAAAATTAATGTTACCTCTTGTTACTAAACGCTGCTGTCTGTCTGTAAGATAGGACGCGAAGAGCAAATTAGTTTTGCCACATTCCTTCTGCCAATGAAGATAAGTAGCGGCTAATCTCTCTGTTTGTTTGTTTGTCTATTTTGACAAAGGGTATTTACCCGAAATATTAATAAATTGTGTTGTACCCGTCTTTTCTAAGCGTGTTTCTTTCTCCGTTGGGTACTTCTTATAATCGATGTAGGATTTGACATGGGCGTTGTAGAATAGTTTGCGAGCGTCGACATCAATAAGATAGTTTAGCTTAGACAGCATAACAACATTTCAGGACACAGTTTTACAGACAACATTGATGTGAGATTGTCATTTCATCTGGTTTATCAACAATAACTCCAAGTAGACGATGTTCAGTTACTTGTGTAATGGTGTGGTCTTGCATTTCCAGGCTGAGCGCAAGTGGCTTGAGCTGATGCTTCTGACGGGTAGCTATCGTCATACATTCGGTTTTGGTGGGATTAAGGATCATTGCATTGTTTTCACACCATTTGGAAATTTCGCTCAGTCCCTGTAGCAAACGACCATTTAAAGACTCAAGACATTTATCGGGGGTGTGGATTGCTGCGTCATCGGCAAACAAGTCACAAACAATTTTGCCGCTCGTGACATGTAGTGGTAGGTCATTGATAAATATGCAAAAGAGAAGAGGCCCCAGGACAGAGCCCTGGGGCACTCCTCTTGTTACTAAACGCTGCTGTCTGTCTCAGAACCCTGGCCATACCTTCCCCTGCAGCCACTGCGGTCGAACCTGCCTGTCTCGGATTGGCCTCCGCAGCCATGAACAAGCCTGCAGACGTCGTGGGCAACTCCTATAAAATCTTCGTTCGCGAAGTCAAGCCAAGAGGATTGCTGCGTCATCGGCAAACAAGTCACAAACTCAGACTCAGACTCAACAATGACCTCTCAGAACCATTCCCTATTCTCAACGGCGTAAAGCAGGGCTGCGTGCTGGCACCGACCCTCTTCACCATCTTTTTTAGCATGATGTTGAAGCAGGCCACAGTGGACCTCGATGATGACGATGCAGTGTACATCAGGTATCGTCTCGATGGCAGCCTGTTCAACCTCAGACGACTGCAGGCCCACACGAAAACCCTAGACCAACTGATTCGTGAGCTGCTTTTTGCTGATGATGCTGCCCTCGTTGCACACACAGAGAGAGCCCTGCAGCGCATCACGTCTTGCTTCGCAGATGCTGCCCAGCTCTTTGGACTCGAGGTCAGTCTGAAAAAGACAGAGGTCCTCCATCAGCCGGCACCCAAGACAGTGTATCGCCCTCCTCACATCACCATTGGCGAGTCTGAACTAAAGTCAGTGCACCAGTTTACTTACCTTGGCTGCATTATCACGTCGGACGCCAAGCTGGACAAGGAGCTTGACAGCAGGCTGGCAAAAGCGAACAGCGCTTTCGGGCGACTTTTCAAGCGGGTGTGGCACAATCAACAGCTGAAAACAGGCACCAAGATCAGCGTGTACAGAGATGTGGTCCTCACCACCCTGCTGTATGGTTCCGAGTCCTGGGCCCTCTACCGCAGCCAACTACGACTCCTCGAACGCTTCCACCAGCGCTGCCTGCGTACCATCCTGGGCATTCACTGGAGTGACTATGTCACCAACGTCGAGGTCCTTGAACAGGCTGAAACTGTGAGCATCGAGGCTTTGCTGCTGCGGACACAGCTCCGCTGGGCGGGGCATGTCTCCAGGATGGAGGATCATCGCCTACCAAAGATCACCCTGTTCGGTGAGCTTGCTACTGGACACCGTGACAGAGGGGCACCAAAGAAGAGATACAAAGACTGTCTCAAGAAGTCACTTAGTGCCTGCCAAATCGACCACCACCAGTGGTCTTCGCTTGCTGCGGACCGTGACACCTGGCGCTCCACCATTTACAAGGCAGCTGTCTCCTTTGAGGACTCTCACAGAGCTAGCCTTAAGGACAAGCGGCTCAGGAGAAAAAACAGAGATGCCGCAGCTCAGAACCCTGGCCATACCTTCCCCTGCAGCCACTGCGGTCGAACCTGCCTGTCTCGGATTGGCCTCCGCAGCCATGAACAAGCCTGCAGACGTCGTGGGCAACTCCTATAAAATCTTCGTTCGCGAAGTCAAGCCAAGAGGATTGCTGCGTCATCGGCAAACAAGTCACAAACAATTTTGCCGCTCGTGACATGTAGTGGTAGGTCATTGATAAATATGCAAAAGAGAAGAGGCCCCAGGACAGAGCCCTGGGGCACTCCTCTTGTTACTAAACGCTGCTGTCTGTCTGTAAGATAGGACGCGAAGAACAAAGTTGTTTTCAATGAATGAATAGATGTCTGAGAACTGGCGTCTGATGTATAAAAACAGTTACTTGAAAATGAACCGTCGAGATATATACTGAGCTTGGAAAGAAGAATTTCATGATCTACCAGGTCAAAAGCTTTTCGAAGGTCTATGAAAACAGCACCCGTAAATTCGCCTTGGTTCACTGAACTTAGCCACGCGTCTATAAGTCGCCTCTAAGGCCGTATGACAACTATACTTCGGGCGAAAACCTGACTGGAAGGGGTGAATTAATTTGCGTTTTCCCAGGTATTCTAAAAAATGCTTATGAATGTGTCGTTCAAGGAGGTTACTTAAGACAGACAAAAGTGAAATGGGGCGATAATTATTAACATCGGGCAGATCTTTTGTTTTAGGTAGGGGAATAACTTTAGCCTTTTTTAATTTTTTTGGGAAAATATTTTTATGTATGCATAAATTGTAGACATAAGTTATTGTTTCTACAACATAGGCAAGGGATAGTTTCAGTATTTGGGGGCTTATTTCGTCTGGCCCGGAAATTTTTTTATTCTTCGTGGAACTAATTGTCTTACCGACCTCGTGCACTGCCAGAGGGGAAATAGCGAAAGGATCAAATCTCGCAATTCGCGTTTTACAGAAATCAATCAGGGTTTCAGGACAGGTATAGGGCCGAGAGTTTGTTTCAGAAGGGACCAGGGACTCGGCAATTGAAAAGAAATGATCGTTACGATTACCAGCAGTCAGGGTAGACGAGATTACAGGGGATTTCCTACTCTTGCCTCCAGTCACTACGGCCATAGCGCGCCAGAGCGTGGACATATCTTTGTCTTGTTTGATCAAGCTATCAATGAAAGATTTTTTTAGCCTGCCGCACTAGACATTTGACACAATTACGGCTCACGTTTAAATTCAGCAAAACGCTTCTGTTTTCTCAGATCATCTCTCACCCTCATGGCCTGAATGATGTCTTGAGTCAGCCACGCGGGAGTGATGCATGTTTGACTCGCCTCCGCCGCACAGGCGCGTGTTTATTTAAAATAGTAAGAAAAATGTTATACCAGACAGGCAGCCCGCGCACTGTCGGGGTCAGTTTTATAGGCGTTATTAAGGTGAGATCAAAAGTCGCTCTGACAATTTTTTTTTTTAAAGAACGATAGGTGACAAACGTATGACATCCTTTCTTTGCTTTTGAGAGCTTAGTGGACCACGTACAGCTGATGGGAAAGTGGTCGCTGATACCAAGGTTACCGACAGACACATTATAAACAGACTCCGGCTTGGTGGTATAGATATGGTCTATGAATGTAGATGTTGGTGTTATTCGTGTCGGCAAAGTGACTAACTGTTTAAGACCCAGCAACGTCATCGTAGAGTCCCATGCATGATGAGACTTTAACATGTCTATGTTAAAATCTCCTATAAGTATGACATTAGAATTAGGTTTACAGGCTTTATCCAACATACTAAGAAAATGATCATACCATTTAAGTACAGAAAACCGATAAGAAATGGTGCTGATTGGGGGGCCTTCAGCTCAATGATTGATTGATTGTACATTGCTTAACGTCCCGACAGCAACAAGACTTTCTCAGGACGTGCCGGCACTGCTTGTGAAAAAAAACTAAACAGAATATTGAATGTATGTCGCTAGCCGGTCCAATACGTTAAATAAACCATCGACATTGGGCCTAAATAAAGCTAAGACCATTTAGCAACACACAACCAATATCAAGAGCTACAGGCAGCGCAGACATTAGGGAGAGTTTAAGAAGGCAAATACAGGTGAATGGACCAAGGGTAGACAGAAACACATGCCCCAGAATAGAAGGGAAACCCACCCTGTGGGGCTGACCAGGGTGACCCTGGGAACTAAAAAGTAGTTAACCCCACCCAAGTCCCCCAGGGCAGACCCGGGTGGGGGGCCTTCAGCTCAAGCCACATACACTCAATTTGCTCAGTTTCTAAGTCATGTCGTCTACGTGTAAGAGCTTGAACAGACGTGTGAATATAAGCAACCAATCCTGTTTGTCCGTTAACCGTTGGATCACGTCTCAGGACAGAAAAGCCAGGAACATAAATAGATTCATCAGATACATTTAAACCAAGACGTGTCTCAGATAATCCAAAAATATGAAATGGGTTTGAGTCTTTCGGGTAAACGCAAATATCAGCAAGCTTGGCATATAGATGGTACACATTTAAATGCTCAATGCAGATCTTTTACTTTCACGTCTGCTCGATTCATTGTGAAAGATGAGAAAGAAACGAAGGTGGCAAAATGAAGGCAACAATAAGTACGCTTAACGTAATAATGCTATTGATTGATTGATTGTACATTGCTTAACGTCCCGACTAAGACCATTTAGCAACACACATCCAATATCAAGAGCTACAGGCAGTGCAGACAGTAGGGAGAGTTTTAAAAAGGAAAATACAGGTGAAAGAACAAAGGGTAGACAGAAACACATGCCCCAGAACAGAGAGGAAAACCCACCCTGTGGGGCTGACCAGGGTGACCCTGGGAACTAAAAAGTAGTTAACCCCACCCAAGTCCCCCAGGGCAGACCCGGGTGGGGCAATAAAGCTATTGAAATATAGTAATCAGTACACAAACACAAATAATATTAAGTCCAAACACTGAAGGGGGTAATGATATTGAATCAAAGCAAACAAAGATTAAGCTTAAAAGTAATGACGAAGTACTGTAATTTTAAGAAGAACAGAGAGAGAGAGACAGAGAGATTAGTACGCATACGCCAACGTAAGCACAGGCTAACAGGGCCCTGATCGGATTATCGAAAATGATCCGGAGACAGAAAACCACTACCCCCTACCCCCCCCCCCCCCCAAGAGGCATAGATTCTCATAAGCCCCTGCGGCCGCAGGGCCTCATGACAATCTATGCCTCATGCCCGCCCCAACAACACCCCCAAAAACAGCGGACGTCAACAGGGTTAAACTTGAGGCCTATAGCTGATAATGGTAATCTGCGTTCTAACACTAAGCTGACAGGCAGGGTCTGATTGTGGATGAAAACGACAGGGGGGAATATGTACGTTTTTCAAAGTTGTGTGCATTTGGCACCGCAAAGATTACTCAAGAGTGGACAAAGTCTCTATCAACGAGGCGTTGGGCTCAGCACGAAGACATCCACGAGTACGCCACGCTGTGTAAATTGATGAGCAAAAGAAATGCTACATTTTTAGAATCATCGGAAATGTCGCATTTCTTTTGCTCTTCGGTATAGTTGGTTGGTTGGTTGGTTGGTTAGTTGGTTGGTTAGGTGTTTTTGATGGTCCACGCAACAAAAATGATAATGGACCGGAAAACATTCCAAACAATGAAACGCGCTTAGAAATGACAATTACAACACAACTGTGTTGTAATTTGCTTTTTTAAGCGTGTTTCTTTCTTCATTAGGATGTTACAGGCAAATGGAAGTCACTTTTTTCTACCTCTTTTTTTTTTTTAATGGACAGTCCTAAAGGGGATGTTAGCGGCAGCCTATGGAATACGACCTAAACACCGATCATTCCAGGTGCACCGTGTACCTGTGTTCCTTTATTCTACCAAACTTGATCAATACTCAGTATTCAACACAGTGATCGCTTTTTAGCATTCACCCCGTTAACAATGACAGCCACGTAGCAATTGTTCTAGCACTCAGCACGTGAAAATCACAGCAGATGGATCGACAAGATAGCTAAAGAGTACAGCTTGATCACAAAAGGTCCAAAATCACAGACCAGCACAAATGCAGTTAGACAGCTAGGCAGAATATCGGAACGCTTTCCCAGACTGGCCAACCGACCTTTCTGGATCTAAATAACTTCGCTTTTAACAAACTTTGAAAACAACAAAAAGTTTGGGTCCCCTGATATTTTGCTACATATCCAAAGTTCGCTCACTGTACTGCTCAGACAGAAAAGAACTTGGATAGCAGTTTCTGGACATGGCGATAAGCAGTCTTGGTCTGCGTGGCACGGTCAGATAGGAGATTGCCAAAGTCCACTAAATTAGCAGCGACAACCTGCCTTGATGAAATTCCTTCTAAAATTCCTCACCCCTGATAAAATGTCTATGTAGTATGTCACACGGGAGGAAAGGCATAGGACAGCTGTCAATTTTCCTGGTGAAAACTTCGCATGAAGCACAGATCCTCATAAGCCCCCGATGAACATTTAACCCATTACACCCTGAAGCTGATTTTGTAAAATTTGGTTATTGTCCTGTAAAGGCCCCATTACAGATTAGGAGATCGATCAATTGTTTTAGTTCAAGGGTGGTGCCTGAGGCGCCAAGCTATTCTGGCACCACCCTTTAACTATCGGTCAAATGTATTTCAAGCAATGGGTGTATCAGGATGAAAAGGGTTCAGGCGTGCGAGCAACACCGTACATAAAAACGTACATAATACTGACCTACACTCGAGCCATTGACTGCGCAAAACCCATCCGGCCTAAGTAGGCCATAGTGGGCCCGCGCATGACTGAGCGCGGGCCCACTAGCACTGCGGCCGACTTCGGACCGATGACCTGAGTATCGATTCAACCGAGTTAGCGGAAGGCTCTCGGGCCGACCAGAGACAAGCGTTCGATTTGTCACAATTAAAAAACTCTGGTCTGATAGGGACCGCGCCAAAGTACACATACGCATTTTGCGGTCCTGGCAATGTTAATTGGCGTCAAGCAGCCGAAAGTGACCCGCAGACATTATCGGCGGATGGAGACCTCATCAATAAGGAATGAGGTCAGCACGCTGTAGGGCACGTGCTGCTGACGTTTCTCTTCACGTGTGACGTCGTGAAAACCACGTCACACAACAGTCCAGGAGACAGATCAACCGTGATAGTCGTGCCAGAACTGCCAAACTACTCGGGCACCCTCTACTTAAACCCTTTGGCTATCGGTAGCGGGTATTTTTCTGCAAGAATCATGGCGACAAAACCCGCTATCGACAGCCAAAGGGTTAACACACTGACTGCTACTGACGATACCGCTCGTAATTTAAGGCTGGTCAAACAATGAGAACCCTTTTTATTTGCAAATTTAAGCAAAGATTTCTGTTCATTGTCTCTTTAGACTGTGTGTTCAGATAGACCACGTTTGTAACGTAGAACGACTCACGGACCTACGTGAGATAAACTTTGTTGCCTGCTCGGCGTTAAACCCAAATAACTAACTAAATAACTAAATACATAAATAAAATAACCCGAGTCATGACCTTGTTTGGAGACATAAACTATTTCCTAATGACCGCGAAGTACTACCAAAGAACACGAAAAACAAAAACTCGAACGTGCGACCAAATAACGATCAAAACTAAACGATCCCCGTAAAGCGATGCATTAATAATGACGTTTTAACCCATATCTACAAGCTTCAAATTTTTACACTGCCATATGCAAGCTACATTATAGTACTTACAGATAAGGATATAGACCAATGGCTTTAGTTCAAGGGTGGTGCCAGAATAGCTTGGCGCCTAGAGGCGCCAAGCCATATTCTGGCACTACCCTTGAACTATTTTAGTCCAAATTATTTCACACAATGGTGTACTCCGAATGAGAAGGGTTGATCTGTAGAAGGTCATACGGACCGAACTCATGGCGCCACCCGCTGCCCGAAGAGCAAGAAGTCGCAACGATGACAGAAAGAAGGACAGACCCACACCCGCTCCTTCAATATGCGGGGAATCATGCAGATCTGCGCCATTTGCGTGTGTTTGCAGAGTCTACTGGAAGAGCAGACCTTGACAGAAATTAACCCTTTGGGTGTCGGTTGAGGTTTTAGTCGCGATGATTCCTGCAGGAATCATCGCGACTAAAACCGCTACCGACAACCAAACGGTTAAGGTCGCTTGGGATCCATGGTTTCGGAACCAAGTAACCAAAACATGGCAGGAATTGCACAGGCATGGGCTGATCGTTGAGAAATCGAGCACAGAGCTGTTTCCGACTACCTGTGTTATTTCGCTACCATCATCCCACGCCTGTGAGGAATTGGATTAATCTCTCGTCCAGACTCTGACAATCTGCAAAGGACATAGATTCACACCAGTCCTTGCAGTCGCAGAGGCTCATGAGGATCTATGCCTCTTGCATTCGGATTGTGTTCACTTTTCTCGGCAGTGAAGGGGCTAAAGACTAACTTCGCATGAAGATCACCACACAAAAAAAGTCAAAAAGCGGCGGAAGTGCACAACAGCGCGCGACCCAGATTTTAACCAATGAAATAAGTGCGGTTCAAAGCACCGCCCCGCGTATGACCCTAATTTCGCCCAATGAAAAACAATGCAAGCGGAAACGCAAGAATTTCATTTCCTTTCTAAACAAATATCGCGCATTTCAACGATTAAACCCCCATAAATCCAAAATACACACCCCTATAGCCTTTACGGTCCTTCAGATAGAGGACCAAGTCAAAGAAATCCACATTCGCGCACGCATGATGAGGGGAGGTAATCCCTAGTCAAACACGAAAACAAGGGTGGTAATTCTGTATCGTGATGGACTCTAAATCCCTTCTCTAAAAACTGTGGCGGAATATTCTAAGTTGGCTTTATGTCTCCATTTCGTTCACCATCGAATCCCGCTCGTGTAGAAAGAGGAATGCATCTACACCAACCCCCTACGGCTTGCGATGGCTCATGAAAGATGTACGACTTGCTGGCTCCGATTTTCATCAACACATTTGCTAAAACAGTGGAAGAGTACTCAAACCTGGGGTTACGTCCTTACTTTCATCAAAGATCCTACATAGACTATATAGGATCTTTGCTTTCATCAAACACTGACCATTTGCAAGAGGCACAGATCTACATGAGCCCCCGCGGCACGCGGGGGCTCATGTAGATCTATGCCTCTTGCTGACACATTTGTTCACTTGTCCATTCTCAGGCGTGTGAGACGACAGAGGGATGGTTCGTCCAAGACGCATTTTTCACATTTTCTCGTAGCCAAGATCGAAAGTTCTCGACTGTGAGGATCATTGACGCCTGCGGTAATAATACTAATGCCCAAACCGATAAACGACACCCAGGGAGAGAGATACATGAAGCCGATTCCCGCTTTTCCGTCAGACAGGTCATGCGCTGATCCGCGATTCTAGACCTAACGGTTCCGAGCTGTACGGTCCGAATCAGAGGCCAGCACGTCATATCGGGCTGATGATTCTTATTTGCTGCAGTGTTCTGCGGGTCGGGAACAACGAGGCTTTCTTTTCAGAGGTACCGACCGCAGGATTTTGACCTGACTCACTGGGGTTCTTTCAGCAAAACGCTTAGCTCCTCATGAGCCCCCGCAACTGCGGGGGCTCATGAGGATCTATGCCTCTTGCTTTCGGACTGATAAGCAAAATTAAAATTTGGGTCACATGGCACTGCGGTGAGACCCAAAGTTCTGTATGACTAAACTTATAGCCGCCTGAATTCTGGTCTGGGGTGAGCTGGGGGCGCTCTGGTGGTACAGTGTGCGACTGTCGTCAAAAAGGGCCGGGATTCGAACCCTAGCTGGTGTCAAAATTTGTTCAGACCCTTTTCGGTGGCCCGTCTTGGAAATGCGCTTCCATGTTCGCGGTGGACAACAGGCGTTCAGCGCTAAACGTGTAACCCCTTCGCCGCCAGAGGAAGCGCAATGCCCGTCAGAACTCTGTCAGAAATCATGTCTGCAAACTTGCTTTTCTTGAATTAAGACGCATCAGTTCTATCCGTCATTACCTCACTACTGAAGCTACCACCAAACTGGTCGTCTCTTTAGTCTTGTCCCACATTGATTACTTAGCTGGCCTCCCTCAGTTTCTCATTCAGAAATTGCAGCGAGTTCAGCCCGGAATTGTGCTGCACGTCTCATCGCCCGCGCCTCACAGCATCAGCCCATCCATCACTCCTATTCTGAGACAACTTCATTGGCTGCCAGTCAAACAACGAGTCTCGTACAAAATCGCCTGTCTGTGCTACAAAGCTATTAACTACTCTACCCCTGCCTATCTCGCTGATCTTCTTCAACTATACACTCCCTCCCGCTCCCTCCGTTCAAGTAGTGACACGCGCCTTCTCAGAGTCCCGCTCTTCAAATACAAACCAGAGGTGACCGTTGTTTTGCGCACGTTGGACCTGTTGTCTGGAACTCTCTACCTATAGACATTAGACATTTTTCCTCATTCACTGTGTTTAAATCTGCCCTAAAGACCCACCTGTTCGATACCCCAATGTAGCTCAGTTCTTTGTCATTATGTACCTGTGTGTGTGTGTGTGTGTGTGTGTGTGTGTGTGTGTGTGTGTGTGTGTGTGTGTGTGTGTGTGTGTGTGTGTGTGTGTGTGTGTGTGTGTGTGTGTGTGTGTGTGTGTGTGCGCGCGCGCGCGCGCGTGTGTATTGCAGAATCCGTTGTTTCTCTGGGTTTATGACCCCCTCCACTCCCACGCTTTCTTTGTAAAGCGCTTAGAGCTTATTTAAGGATAAGCGCTATATAAGTAGCCATTATTATTATTATTATTTATTATTAATTATTATTATTATTAATTATTATTAATTATTATTATAATTATTATTAATTATTATTATTAATTATTAATTATTATTATTATAATTATTATAATTTATTATTATTATTATTATTATTATTATTATAACTCACAGCACACTGACCCGACATTCCCGCAAAGAAACACATTGTAACGGGGGGCCAAAGGTATGCGTAAAGAACACAGGAATAACAAGAGACATAAACCCTCATGAGCCCCCGCGACTGCGGGGGCTCATGAGGGTTTATGTCTCTTGCTGATGGATACCCCTCGACTTTTGCCAGCAGTTACGTGGTTAACGCTGTTTTGAATTTGGGCCTTCGACGGCGGGCGAAACTTCCCCCTTCAAGACTTTTCTCAGAAACGCCCCAGGAACATGGACTCACAGCGGTGTCAGCAAGAGGCATAGATTCTCATGAGCCCCCGCGACTGCGGGGGCTCATGAGGATCTATGTCTCCTGCAGCCGAATCATGCTCGCTTTTTTCTCGGCAGTCAAGGGGTTAAAACTGGTCCTATGGTACGACCGGTCAAAGGTCAGGTCGAAAGAATACCCATAACGTCGGCCTTTTTGGGGCTGTCGATAGCGCCTTTTTTTTTTTTTTTCCTGCAGGAATCATCGCCACAAAAAGCCCTACCGACAACCAAAGGGTTACAATGGTCGATCTGTCTCCTGAGCCGTAAAAAAAAAGTCGTCCGAGGACAACTCCGAAACTTTGGAATTTGGACCTTATCTGTTAACCCCTTCCCTGACAGTGGCTGACAGATCATGCTTTTGAAATCGTAGTCCATTAAACGCCAAAGATCCCTGCCGTCCATGCAACATGGAAACCAAACGGGTGTCGGCAAGAGGCACAGATCCTCATGAGCCCCCGCAAATGCGGGGGCTCATGAGGATCAATGCCTCTTGATTTTGGCTGGTGTTCAATTTTTCTCGGCAGTCAAGGGGATCTATGTCTTTTGCTGCTGGGCATGGGTCGCGCTCGGCAGTAAAGTGCTAACTGGGCGCCGCTGCCCATCTTCCGTGAAAAATAATCGCAGAACAAAAAGGGGCGAGGTCGAGTTACGTGTATCGCTGCACCGTGGCTGACGCGCGCACTCCACAAAACGAGACCTCCCGAACATAAAAAATCGATTCAATAACGTTTGCCTATAGACAGTAAAACGAAAATCTACAACGTATGGCCCACAGACTTAACATTTTTACACAAATACGTCAACGACGTTCCAGTGTATCTAACACCGTCCCGGCGAGCTTACCTAATTTACCCAACCCCGCCGCATTAAAGTATCAAATATATATTGATTTTTGCCTTTGTTATTTTTTTCCTTCACTACTGTACTGGGCTGAGGTGTATTATTATTGTTAACCAGTTCAGTGGTAACGGCAGAAAACAGAAGATGCGTGACAGTTGAAGTGTCGTGTCTTGGGCTTTTTTTTTTTTAAGACGAACTCGGTTGATGTTCAGAATTGATGTCCTACAACAGCCTATGTACAGGACGATGGTACTTAGCGTGATGGTTGAGGGGTAGTAGCCGAAACAGTTTGGCGCCTCTGGGCGAAGAAATACCGACCACGATAGTTCAAGGGTTGCGTCAGAATAGCTAGGCGCCTCTAGGCGGAGAAAGAACGACCAAAACGGTTGAACGCTGGTGCCAGAATAGCTTGAAGCCCTCTAGACGACCGACCACGAGAGATCAAGGGTGGCGCCAGAATAGCTTGGCGCCCTCAGGGCGCCAAGCTATTCTGGCACCACCCTTGAACTATCGAGGTCGTTCCTGAGGCGACCTGTCGTCTTCGGTAAACAACTCTTGGGCCTCTGGGCAAACTGGGTTAAACTGGGCCACTATATCCACGTGTCCTAATTCACCACCTTAGTGCAGACAAGTTGGGTGGTTCCGTGCACGTTCCGCGGAGCAGCACAATTAACTAAATCCCCTGAAAGAACAGTCAAATCCTTTCCAGTTCATTCTACATGCGGGAGACGACAGACATTCTGACGATTGCGTGCAACTCACTAGGGCTCCTGAGAGTCTCTAAGCATCAAGCTGGCAAAGATCAGCCGCATTTTACATCCTAGGGCTGTGGGAGAGTCATGCCTGGTTTAAAAGAGGTCCTTCCGACAGAGAACAAAATAATCCTAACCACCACTGGGTACGAGAACGTAGTATGGATGAACAACGCCTTCATTGACAGTGGACTGAGACTGTGTTTATGCGATCTTCGTTAAATTCAACTTGCAAGGCCCCTAACCCCCCCCCCCCCCTTCCCCCTTCAAAAAAAAAAAAAAGGTTAACGATTAAGGCTTAACGTCTTTTACCCACCAAGGTGATCTCGAAGACGGGGCATGCACCCTAGGGCTTAATGACTTTTGCCCACCAAGGTGATTTCAAAGGCGGAGCATGCACCAAACTATGGTCTGAAAAAAACGTTGACCCCTGCTGGAATCGAACCAGCGACTTTCTTTGGACCAGAGTCGAAAGCTCTCTCACCTGATCTCTCCAGCTCCCTGGCAGGTGGTTTCAAAAGTTGTTCAGAGAGAGGCAGAGATCCTCATGAGCCCCCTGCAACTGCGGGAGCTCACGAGGATCTATGCCTCTTGCAGTCTGATAAAGTTCACTCATATCGGCAGTAAAGGGGTTAGGGTCTCCTACCCCCAAAAAATCTTCACCTCACAACAAGAAAAGTAGGCTTCTATTTTAGACAAGCTCAACCAGAGCCAGACATGTTGAAGAGCTGCAGATTCTCATGAACACACCACGATTGTTTCTCTTGCACCCTCCATTTAAATCCGTGCTTCTCAAGCCTAGAAAGCAAAATGACATTCTGCCTGGAACTCAATGTGACGGAAAATAGCTTCAAAGGGCTACAACTCCAAAATCAACACAGATACACATTTAGCAGTGTGCATGCGCAAACAAGACTGCAATACACACAGTGAGACACCGCCAAACAATTACGCAGTTTTTGCAAACAGCAAAAATCAAACAGAATATTATTTTGACTTCACTTGGGTTGGGTATTTTATCTAGTAAACTGTGTGTGTGCGCTGTTAAGCCGTTTCAGACCCTGTGACCTCGAGCCGAAAGATCCAAACTCACGGATGAAAACCCACACAGAAGTGATTCTATTTTTACAAGTAAGAAAATGCAGGTCTGTCTCAGTACTACGCGCTCCAGTATGTACCGTGGTATCTGGCTCCAGCACGGGGGATGCCCGGTCAGTACAACTTCCTCGGGCCGACGTCAGAGAGTAACTTATTAACCCTTTTAGCCCCAAGGTCAGATTTGATTTCTCAAATTGTGGTGGTGTTGCCTAACGACTATGTACCAGTTGTAGGAGATGGGTTCAGCATAATTCAGGCGCCAAGCTCATCTGGCACTACCCTTGAATTATCATGATTGATCCATCTCCTGCTGCAGGGTCCCGGGACTTAAAGGGTTAACTAAAAGTTGCTGCGTCTACTTAGTATACAACGGGAGCGATTTTCATCGATCGCTTTTTTTAACCCCCTCCCTGCCACTGTACGTACATATTTGTTTCTGAAATCGTTCATTCAATGATTCAATGAAGCTTTACAGTTGAGGCATTGACAGCGTCATAGACATAGCCATTTTTCAAACCGGCCGTTGCTACAAAACTACGAGACAGAGCCACAACCGTCCGAGACACGTGGATACAAATTGGTCTCAGCAAGAGGCATAGATCCTCATGAGCAACCGCGACTGCGGGGGCTCATGAGGATCTATGACTCTTGCAGATGGATCGTGTAAACTTTATCTCATCAGTGACGGGGTTTACTGCGATATTAGTGAGGTTTCGTTTGACAACGAATGACTCCCAGCAAGTCACGGCAGATAACCAGTTTGAGCCATAATCATACGCAACACTCCAAACATCTACAAGAGGCATAGATCCTCATGGGTCCACCGGCCTAATGAGGATCTATGTCTCTTGGAGATGTTTGGGGTGTTGTCTATGCGTACGGTGCTTCGCTCTCGTTCGTTGTTGGGAGTCGTTCGTTTCAAACGTAACCTCGCTACTGTACGGTTCCGTGCGCACAATGTGAATTCATACGCTCCAAGATGTCGTTGATATCAACCACTTCAAGTGAAATGTCCACCCAGACAGGGTCTTCACAACAGCATAAAGCCACCCCATTAGCTAAGTCAACTCAAGTACTCAGAGAGTGTCAAAACTCAAACAGGTACGCTCAAAATGCATTAAAGTAATAGCGCTTTCAGTTTCAAACATTAGCATCAAATCGCCATGACACATCATAGTTCGTGACACTGGTTGCCAAACCGAAGAAGAAAAAAAACACCAACAAATAAGCTTTCGAATTTTTTAATTATTGCTTTTCTATCGCCTGAGGTAATTCTAACTCTAAGTAATGCATTTGGAATAATTGCACTCAACTGCTTCAAATCTCACTTTTGTGGCTGTCACAGCGATTAAAAGAAACGGGGGAAAAAAAACACGCCACACAGACACGTGTGCGGGTCTGTGATTTTGAGCCTCAAGGCCTCTGGCCGTAAGGCCCAAAATCACAGGCCAGCACACAAAGGGGAACGCAATATGAAAAAAAGCGATACTACAATACAAAAGCGATCAATGTTTTCGACAGTTACACGCCATTCATGCGAGCGAAATAATACACGGAGCGGCAGAAGAAAAAAAAGAATATGACATGAATACGCGAAGCAGACGGGAAATAAATACGTATTAGCATTTACTAGTACTGGAGCCGACAGGAATGAAGGTTCTAAAGCTACAGCGGTGCACCTTGCTCAGTGGCTGGCGCAGGACTTTAAAGCTCACTCGGGCAACCGACCCCGGGGTCTGTCAATACGCACCTTCCTATCAATTGTCCGACCGCCTCACTGTCACTCTATAAAATCTCCCCGCTCAACACCCCTTTAAACAAACCTTCGTCGTCTGAGAAAACACGTTTGTAAAGGTACACACTCGTGTCCAACATGATGCTTATAACTTCACGAGCCCCAGCAAATCTGCCGGAGCTCACGGAGCTCTGTGGCCCGTTGCAAGACGGGAGAAAATTTCAGCGGAAGGGTGTTTCGTGTTATTCAATATTTAATTTCAACGCGGGCCGACACCATATAATGCAATATGCCCGCGCATGCTTCACAAGAACGCAAAAGTGTACACGCGACATGGATTATGCTTTCTTACAGACAACTGCAAGAGCCATAGATCCTCATGGGCCCCAGCTGAAGCGGGGCCTCATGAGGATCTACGCCTCTTGCGGGGCAGAATTTACATCTTTCTTTCTGAAACTAAGGCGATCCTGCAACCATGTCAGTCTAGAAGGCGAAAGTGTAAAGACGAGAGATCTTAACCCAAATGTAATAGGCATAGATCCTCATGAGCCCCCGCATTCGCGGAGGTTTATGAGGATCTTTGCCTATTACAGGCAAATATTTACATCAGTGTCTGAAACCGGGGTGCTCGGGCGTTTAAAACAAGGCGGGTATTGTGAAAGACATATCAAAAGGTGGAAATTTATGACGGCTCTTTGAAACCAGTGATAAGTTATTGCTCGACACCGAAAGTGGGACGCATATTATATATATATAGATATTTTCTCTCTCTCTCCTCTCTCTCTCTCTCTCTCTCTCGTCACTCACTCATTCTCTCTCTCTCTCTCTCTCTCTCTCTCTCTCTCTCTCTCGTCACTCACTCATTCTCTCTCTCTCTCTCTCTCTCTCTCTCTCTCTCTCTCTCTCTCTCTCTCTCTCTCTCTCTCTCCATTCACTCACTCACTCACTCACTCGATCACTCACTCGATCACTCACTCACTCACTCACGCACGCAGTCGCACGCACGCACGCACACAACCACGCATGTATGTAGTTTAATAATAATAATAATAATAATAATAATAGTAATAGTAATAATAATAATAATAAAACTCTTCTATAGCGCAATATCCCCACAAAGAAAGGCTCAGAGCGCTTGTTTAAAGGGACAACATCCGACGATAGACTGTTGGGTAAACAAGGCCTGCTGGCAGCTCTCGGCATGCGTCCATGTTGCGACTTTAACTAAGTGGCAAGACAACACTGTATAAGAATGAGACTAGTAAGAGTTAACAGGGTTGTGATAGATTAAATGGGTGTTAGGTGTGTATTTTCATATATAATATGCGACCAGACAAACAAACAAAAACCGCCCGTTAATAGTTCACACTGAAACTACATACATTTTGACGAAACAGCGAGTACATTTTCACATCAGGGAACTGACTGAACAAACGAGACGATTTTATTTTTCAAATATACATATTAAATTTTTTTTTAAAAATAAAACGCAGCTGAATTTGTCAAACGGTAGCGTTTAATAATTACGATCATGAGTGGGGAGCAAAGCTGATTTGAAAAAAAGACAAACATGTCTGCAGTAGAAACCGACCACCTGCAAGAGACATAGATCCTCATGAGCCCCCGCAATCGCGGGGGCTCATGAGGATCTATGCCTCTTGCCAGATTTAATGTACGACCATCTTCTTCAATAGGTTGAGGCCTTTAGAGCTTTGGCGAGGATTAGTAAAGTCTGCGTGAGTGTGGGATTCCAGACAGTCACACAGAAACTCCCTGGAAACTAGGGGTAAAAAACGGCCACGACCGGCGAAGCCAACTGAACACCAGATTTGTGTCACTGTATTTGCCGCGCGCGCTTGCGTGCTTTTTTTCCCCCGCTAGGAAACATGGCTTCAAAGGACAGCCTGGAATTTAAAAAAATACTTTTTTTTTTAAACAAAGGCGTCGCCCAAAGCCATATATATATTAGCTTTATAGTTTTATAGATGATGTTGGTGTAGATTAAAACGCGTTTTCACCAAAGCAAGCTTTACTTAAACAACCGTTCTCTATGACTGGCGATCTCTTCATAGGCGTGGTCACTCAGAACAGGCTCTGCTGCGTCCACACAGACCGCGGAACACAGGCACACGTAGAGAGATGTCACCTTAAAGGCATAATTATGTACGCAGTTTTCAAGTGGAAGATGTTCAGACACACAACACAGAAACAAATTGCACGGTGCGCTCGAGGTCGGCCAGAAACCCTTCGCTTTACCCAGCACGCAGAGTCCACACGGCCGAAGTTGGCCGCGGTGGGCCCTCAAACGACAGTGCGCGGGCCCACTGCGGGCCGACTTCGGCCGTGTGGACTTTGCCTACTGGGTACCGAGGATAGTTTGCACAACGGGTCCTTACCTCCTTGCGTACTCGGCCGAGCTGGTTCCATGCCTGGTTGAGTTCTGGACACAGACAAGAAGAAAGAAAACTGGACTCAGCACAATATTCTCAATAATTATGATACCATTCAACCATTATCTATACCGACGAGCGAAAGAAACGCGACACAACTGGCATCACCTAAAACACTTTCAGTGTTTCCGGTGATTCCAATGATGTCTCCCTTCTTTCTGGTTTTGTCTCACAGCCGTCCGCTCGAATTAGCGCTGATACGAGGTAGAAGTATTAACAGCAGTACAGCGAACATGGATACACCACAATGCAAAAAGGCCACACTACACATTTTCCCTTAACCCATTCAGCCCTGACGCACTACAGCAGGAGACGGGTCGACCATGATAATTCAAGGGTAGTGCCAGATTAGCTTGGCGCCTGTCGGCGCCAAGCTAATCTGGCACTGCCCTTGAATTATCATGGTCGATCCATCTCCTGCAACTGGTGCCTAGTCATTGGATGACGCCGTCCCAAATTTGGGAAACACGGCCGTCGGGCTGAATGAGTTAAAATATAAAAGTCGACTTGGTTTATAAGAAGGTCGGACATAACCGAAGTCGGATATAACAACACTGTTTCAGAGGTCCCGACAGCAGCACACGCGGAATGCGGTCCAGGCATCTGAAAGCAGTTGAAATATCAGACAGTTTGACGGTGTCAGCCTGCAAATAAATAATAATAATAATGAATAAATAAATAAATCAGCGCATTGTATAAGCGCTTTATCCCAATTGAAAATCGGCTCGAAGCGCGAACTGAACCCAGCAAGCGCGCTCACGTGAATCACGCGCATTCACTCACACACTGTACATAAACACAGACCATTCACGTGGTGCTAAGGGCAAGCTCAAGCGAGCTATTGAAGTTTTGGAAATTTAAATCGTTTAAATTTGAAATTTGATTAAGTGGGCTGAAACTGATACCAAAGTCGTGGGGGAGGAGCAGCCGGAGTACCCGGGGAAAGAACCCCCGACGGTCCGCCCGAATTAACGGTGACACTTAGTAGAGGAGAAAAGTCCGACGCCGGAGCCGGGTATCGAACCTCGCACCTCTAGCACTGGTGCAGGTGCTTTTACCGAATAGAGACATTTTGGTGAGGGGCATAATTTGATTCGGGTGCCTCCTCTGATGTTTTTCCCCCATTTTCTGACGAACCTGTTAAGTGCCACACGACGCAGACTGGTTTTTAGCATATTTTTTTAATTCAACGCCATATGCCCCAGGAACATAGATTCAGAGTGGTGACAGCATGAGGCGGGGACTATTGAGGATCTATACCTCTTGCAGTCAGGTGATGTTTACATTTTTCGGCACTCAACGGGTTAAACCTGCAGCTCAACAGGAAATCCTCATAACCACCGCCGTGTGGAGAAAGCCTCGCATCACATATTCTGAACTTTTTTTTTTTTCTCGAAAACACAAGACTGTTAGTTATGAAGCTGCATGCGACACAATCGAATTGTTATTCGACCTTGCTTTGGAAGCGAAGTCCACTGTGGCACTGCCCTGACAGTAACTTTACCAATCTCGTGTTTCTACAGCGTGTACAACGAAAGTCAAAACGACAACCGCGGTGTAATGGTGCAATATAGTATTAGTATGGATCGCTCGTTTCCAGCACCAACTACGGGAAATTCATGGCCCAAGACAGTTCAAGGGTAGTGCCAGTTTAGCTTGGCGCCTGGACAGGCGCCAAGCTAATCTGGCACTACCCTTGAAAAGACATGGTCCATCCATCTCTCAAGACTTTAAGGCATTGCTTAGCTGCCGGTTATATGAAAAGATGAATTTAGTTTGGACATGAAATGGTTACGGTATTAGCATGCACTGAGAAGCAAACGACCGGCGAAGTCAAAGTCCAGCCATGCTTGCGGGTCTCTGGACCGAAACTTAGGGCACAAAGCCTCAGACTGAAACCCTGACAACTCACGAGGAACACAGAGGCAAAATGAAGCCGATCCTTTGCGGGGAGGACGCTTCAATCCCCTGATAGTACGAGGAGTGTGCACGTCCTGCAGTTTGAGTCGCAGAAGTCTCGCAGTCGGGCTGGCAAGAAAAATTACGTCCTGCACACGACTTAAACCGCGCCGGAACATATTCAAAACTTAAAAAGCACACCGGTTGTTTTCTTCGATTTGCTAACGCTGATTTCAACGGCTGGAATCGAGGGCGGCAACCAGTGTGGGGCCTAAGCTTTCACTGTCAGTATGTCAGACAACGTTTAGGGTTTGTTTCTACTTGGCTGAAACGCCTTCCCTGCCATTGCACGCAGACCGTGTTTTGAAACCTTTATCATTTCAACGCCGTTGAGGTCCAGCCATAAAAGAAACGTAGACACAAAGCGTTTTCTGCAAGAGGCATAGATCCTCGTGAGCCCCCGCAACTGCGGGGGCTCATGAGGATCTATGCCTCTTGCAGTTGGTGTTAAGATGTTTCGCAGTGAACAGGTTACACTTAAAGCAAACTTCTCCAGTCAATAAAAATGTAATTTTGTTAAAATCCAAAATGGTGACAGCCAAGCATGTAACGTGCAAACAAATTCCCCAAAAAGCCCATTTCTGTCTGCTCGTCTGTTCTGGAGAGAACAAAAGCTCAACCTGAAACTGTAATATACTGTGCTGTACTTGTCCTTTCTAAGCGGACTCTCTCCTTTGTGCAGACAATTCTCAGATGAAGCAGGACAGCGTTCCCAATTTACTCTTGAAGCCAACGTCAATACAGGTGATCTCTTCCCATTCTTCAGCTTTCGCCAACGCACGAAATGTGACCACAGAGTTTCGATCTAGAGTTCGACACGAGAATGGGCGGACACCTTCATAAGAGCTTAGCGCGTAATCCGCCTTAAAACTCATTCAGCCCGACGCACGTATTTCCCCAATTTTGGAGGCGTCATCTAACGACTATGCACCTGTTGCAGGAGATGGATCGACCATGATAATTCAAGGGTAGTGCCAGATTAGCTTGGCGCCGACAGGCGCCAAGCTAATCTGGCACTACCCTTGAATTATCATGGTCGACCCATCTCCTGCTGTAGTGCGTCAGGGCTGAATGGGTTAAGCGTTGTTTGAGTGAAACACGCTTCGCCAGCAAGAGCACAGATCCACCAAGACCCCCCCCCCCCGCCCCCCCTCTCCCCATGACACAGACTGAAGTGTGCTGTGTAATAGAAATCTAACAGTGAGGTTTCTTTTGCAACGAACGACTACCGACAACGAACGAGAGAGAACTCGCTGTTGACAACCAGATTGTACCGTAAGCATAGACACACAAAACACTCAAAGAGGCATAGATCCTCATCAGCAAAGCCAAATATCACCAAGAGGCATAGCTCCTCATGAGCCCTCTGGGCTCATGGGGATCTATGCCTCTTGGATATGTATGGAGCGTTGTCGATGCTCTAGTTACAAGCTGGTTATCCGCCGTGATTTTGCTCTCGCTCGTAGTCGGGAGTCGTTTTGTTTCAAACGAAACCTCACTATTGTTTCAGCGTGTACGGTTACGTCCGATGGTAAGGGGCCAAGAAGATAGGTCCTCACTGCAACCGCTGGCAAACGAGCGTGATGTGTGATATTTCACAGAGTACAACCACGTCCACTGGCCAGGAATCCAGCCCAGTCGCCAAACACCTTCCCAGCTGCAAGAGGCGAAGATTCTCATGAGCCCCTACGTCAGCAGGGGCTCATGAGAATCTTCGCCTCCTGCTAACACAGCTTGATCTCATTTACACTGTGCAAAAACAAAAATTGTAGGGGATATTGAGATTTCAACTTGAATAGTAGACAATTTTCAAAATCGGTGAAGTTTTAGTACATGATCATCAAAAGAAAACTGAGGCCATTTTCGTATAAATAACCTGCATGTGACTTTGAACACAAGACAACAACGTCACGCTCGTGGCTTTCAATCTCAATCACGTGACCTGCACAACGATGCTAATGTTGTGAAAACGCAAGCCTGCGACGCGGCTGATCAGCAGCATAACTATTCATTTCGCACACTCTGCGACTTCTCAACATTCAAACTGAAATCTCAATATCTCCAACTTTTTTTTTCTTTTTTGTTTTCTTGGGTTTTTTGTTTTGTTTTTTTCTTTTGTTTTTTTTTTTTTTTCTCTTTTTCTTTTTTTTTTTTTTTTGGGGGGGGGATGGGGGGGTGGGGGGGGGGAGTATGCATCCTCAACTTTAGTTGGCTATGCGTGTACGCCTGAAGTCTACCGTCCTAGTGTTCTTCCACATTGTAGTGGTCGACATGAGTAGGTGCACAAGTGGCCGGTGGGGTCCACCACGTTGGGTGATTTTAGCCCTACGGCCGTAAGGTCCAAACTCACACATCATCACATACGCTGTATGATCGCAATGTACAAACACGGGTCAGGACATAATCACTGCAGTACAGCTCTTGAGCCGTACCTCCGTGTAACGTGTTGATTGCAGCGACCATGGATTCAATGCAGGCTGATACTCGAGTGTTTGTCTGTGATTCCAGACATAGCGGCCAAGCGCCGTAAGACCAGCACACATTGCACCACACGCACGAGGAAAATTCTTGTAAACCAGTGTTCGCCCAAAACAAAAATAAAATCGATGTTGGCCCAGAAACGAGAGGGTCTCTTGTACTATTTGGTTCAAGAAAAATACACACGCTGCGTCAACCCAACCCCCTACGTGTCATTTTCAAACACAGAAAATTAGGTTGTTTTCGGACGTTGTAATACGTCCCATACCCCCCCCCCCCCCCGCACCCACCCACCCCTGTCTCTAAACTGGGTGGCTTAGGTGTTAGAGCGTTCAACTCTCGTACGAAAGGTCGCGGGTTCGATCCCAGCCTAGGTCAAAATTTGTTCAGATCCTATCTAGTGCTCAGCCTATGAAATCACCTTCGTGGTGGACAAAAGACGCTAAGCTCTCGCTCTCGCTCTCACTCTCTCTCTCACACACACACACACACACACACACACACACACACACACACACACACACACACCACACACACACACACACACACACACACACACACACACACACACGCGCGCGCGCGACGTATGAGTTTGTCAATGAAGAAGCGAGGTCACGGAGCGTGTAAAGCATTGTCTTTTGACATGGGCTCCGCCACTACGCACGACTTTACAGCACTCAGGTGTCTAGAGTTGATTGATGACCGCACGACATAAGTGGTTACTTCGGCGTCCACTGGGTATTTTCATCAGGCACAGATACTCGTGAGCCCCTGCACGCTGCGAGGGGCTCGTGAAGATCTATGCCACTTGCTGGACGTACCTACGTCAGGACTTCCTCGCCTGGAGGTTGTCAACAGTCGTTCATTATCGACATGGTGCCCAAGATGTGTACGACACAAGCCAAAAAGATCAACATCTGCAAGAGGCTTGGATCCTCATGAGCCCCCTACGCCTCTTGCGGAAACTACCTAAATCAGTGCGTCTCTCATGTGGAGGAGCTCTTAGGGTTTTCAGCGGAAATTTCAATCTTAAAGGCACTTAACACGGGACACGTGTTCACGACAGACCGGCCAGCACCAACAGTCGCCAACAAAACACACCTCTACCTCTCAAAGTTTCCTATCCTTCACTGTCGAAACTTTACCCTTCGAATATTTCCAAACTGTTAATTTCAAAAAATACTAATACGCTGGTTCTGCGTTGTAAACATGTCAAAACAAATTTTTTTTAATACTGCATAAATGAATTCCCTCTCGAAAGACTCCGATTTCTCATTTACAAACTATACCAATGGTCAAAACTTAAGGGCCACTTTTTATCGCAGACGCACCGACAACACCAAACAAATAATGTAACATTACTTGGATCAGTACTTTGCTAATTTATTCAGTAACAATTTCATTTAAGTTTTGAGTAAACCAAGCAATTGTAACAACAGCAGTACGTTAGAATGTTCACCCACCCCTCATTTATAAAGTCGCACAAGACTGGTCCAGTCAGTAGCCAGTGTACCCACCGTTTGCAGCCAAGCATTCAATGCAGCGTTGACGCATGGGGTTCGTCAGGGTTCGGAGAATATGTTGTGGGATCGCTTCCCACTCATGATGAAGGAACTGAGTCAGCTGGGGGACGTCTTGATGTGTGTGTGTGTGGGGGGGGGGGAGGGGGGTGGTTGCAGACTACACGTTGCCCCAGCAAGTCCCAGAGGTGCTCGATGGGAGCCAGATCAGGTGAACGAGCTGACCACTCCATCCTCATGATGCCCCGTTGCTCAAGCTACTCATCCACCACACGGGCGCGATGAGGTCGAGCGTTGTCGTCCTGCAGAACAGCATTGTCGCCTATGATTTGGAGAGCTGGCTGGATGAGGGGCTGCAAAATCTCGTCCCGATAGCGCAGTCCAGCCAGGGTGCCTCGGATGACGTGGAGGGGGTCCTGCCTTCCCTGCTGAAGACTGCCAAGACCAAGACTGAGCCTCCTCCGTAGCGATCCACCTCTTGGACGCATCTATCCGTGAATCGCACGCCCTGGCGTCTGCAGACCCTCACCCTGCCGTCGTTGAAAGACACATTGAACCGTGACTCATCAGTAAACAGAACCTGAGTTTACTGGAGTTTGTTCCATCTCACATGTTGACGACACCAGGCAACCCGGGCTCTGCGATGAGCTCGAGTGAGAGGTATTCTCACTGCTGCTCTGCATAAAGCCAGGCCAATTTCGCGCAGACGTCGGCAGACTGTGCTTCTGCTGACGTTAACTTTGCAGCTTGCATCAGTTGACGTCGCAGAGTGATTGACGTGACAGTTCGGTCAAGCAGAGCCGTTACACAGAGGTATCCCGCGGGCGTCCTGAGCAGGGTCGTCGTTCTGCTCTTCTAGTTTCTTGGAATCGTGCCAGCAGCCTCTGGATCACTGAATGGGGCAACCCAAGACGTCTCCCAACTTCTCGTCCGGAAATTCCATCCTGCAGCCATGCTAGCGCCCGGCCTTGATCTACTGGCGTTAGGCCTCGTCGTGGTGGCATGGTTAGGAAAGTGACAATTATGCCCCTACTGTACCGGTATTTGTAGCGAAACAGAAGTGCTCAGTGTTCAAGGCTGACCCCGTTAGCACGTGCATCACGACTTTGCCGAGTTTTTTCACCTGCCTGCCTTTGGTACGCTAGCCAATATCGTACAGCTTGTCACAAAAACTGACGATGTTTCACGTGCATTTGACACCTTTGTGGAAATTGATGAATTGTTGTGTATTGTTCCCTGTACAGTGGACCATCTAAGGTCAACTTTTAACCCATTTGGATCGAAAGAACATTGTACTTTATTAGCGTACTTGCGACGATAAACAATGATACAAAAAAGTGGGGTGGCCCTTAAGTTTTGACCATTAGTATATTATAATACATTCAAACCTGGCAATACCTGGCAACCACCCGCATTAAGCGGCCACCTATCCAAGCACACTACTCATTTCCGATCTAATGGTCTTCTTTCTGCTATTTATACGAGCCTGTGCCAGGAGGCCACCTGTCTAAAGCGGCCATTTTTAATAGTCCATTAAGTGGTCGCCGTAACACAGGTCTGACTGAATATTGCGACATTTCAAATGCTTGCATGTACCCGAAAGTAGGTCCCAGACCTCTGCATTTCAAACTCGCAACCCTTTGGCGCTCTATTGCTGTGTGTGTGTGTGTGTGTGTGTGTGTGTGTGTGTGTGTGTGTGTGTGTGTGTGTGTGTGTGTGTGTGTGTGTGTGTGTGTGTGTGTGTGTGTGCGTGTGCGTGTGAGTGCGTGTGTGGAGAGAGAGAGAGAGAGAGAGAGAGGGGGAAGGGAGAAGGGAGGGGGGCGAAGAGACCTGCAGTCATAAAAAATTCAAAACATTCACTTAGTTCCGTCTCCAGTTCCCTCAAAAAACATAACCGCGCCGAGCTTTGATCAATAGCTCGTGTTGCTGACACAGTGCTATCACGATTGTTTCTGTCAATGCCCGACAACGATCTGCTTGCTGGGAATTAATAGACCATTTACACGCCAACGTGTTAATGCCGTAACCGCTATATGTTAAAACACCTGCTGTCGACATAACACTATAGCATTGCTCTATGTCCGAAAGTGATCTGCCAGGAATGAATTAATAGTCAATTCAGCCACCTATGTGTTAACTCATTCGAGACGTCCCGCCTCCGGATACGCGGCTTATGCCGCGCATCCGGAGGCGGCACGTCTCGAATGAGTTAAAGCCATAACGGGTCGAATGCAAACCAGATCGAACCGAGGGGAGCTGGGGGGCTCGGTAGTAGAATTTAGACCCTCGTCCGAATCCAGCTGGGGGTCAAATTTTGTTCAGACCCTATTCGGTGCCCCGTCTTCGTGGTGCACCAAAAAAACACACGTTAAGCTATAAACGTTCAACTTTTTTCCCCACTTCAAACCGTAAACGGTTCCATTCGGGGAGACAAAAAGAGAACAATTCAAGAATATGACACTATGAGACCGGAAAAGCCTCCTGAGAGAAACTAGAGTTAGAGAAGAGTTCAAACTGGTGCCGTCCAACCGGTTTCAAGCGCTACAGGAGCTAGTAAATGAAGAGGAGGCGGTCACCACAGAGCAGCAGTGGAAGGCAGTTAGAGAGGCGCTGAACTCAACCTGCAAAGACACTGTAGGGTTCAGGAAACACCATCACAAGGACTGGCTGTCGGCACAGACCTTGAAGAAGATAGAAGTGAGGAAGCAGAAGAAAGCAGTTGTCAACAACAGTCGCACGAGAGCAGCCAAAGTAGGGGCACAGGGGGAATACTCGGAAGCCAACCGCGAGGTGAAGAGGAGTATCAGGGCAGACAAGAGGGCCTACACAGACAACCTGGCAGCAGAGGCAGAAAAGGCAGCAGGCAGCGGCAACATGAAACAGCTCTACGACATTACCAGAAGATTGTCAGGCAAGTATGGCCATACAGAAAGACCAGTAAAAGACAAAGAAGGCAAGCCTATTGCAGACAGAGCAGACCAACTCGACAGATGGGCCGAGTATTTTGAAGAGTTACTGAACAGACCTAGCCCACCCGACCCCCCCCGACATCCAGCCGGCAGAGACCGACCTACCCATCAGCTGTGACAGACCCAGCCGGGAAGAGATCAGAAAAGCAGTGGCATTTTTGAAGGATGGCAAAGCAGCAGGGCCAGATGGCATCCCAGCGGAGTCTCTGAAAGCAGACCTAGAGACAAAAGTGGAGATGCTGTACCCACTGTTTGGAAAGATCTGGGGTGATGCCGGCTGACTGGAAGGAGGGGTACCTAATCAAGCTTCCCAAGAAAGGCGACCTCAGCAAGTGTTCCAACTACAGAGGAATCACCAGGCTGTCAGTACCAGGAAAGGTCTTCAACAGGATCATCCTAGAGAGAATGAAGAGCTCCGTTGACCCCCAGCTGAGAGACCAGCAAGCAGGATTCAGGAAGAACCGATCATGTACAGACCAGATAGCCACTCTCCGCATCATCGTGGAACAGTCTCTGGAGTGGAGCTCCCCGCTGTACGTCAACTTTGTGGATTATGAGAAAGCATTTGACAGTGTGGACCGAGAGACTCTGTGGAAACTCCTACGACACTACGATGTACCCACAAAGCTCGTCCGCCTGATCAAGAGCAGCTACGATGGCATGACATGTCGCGTGATCCACGAAGGGCAGTTCACCAGGGAGCTCCAGGTCAGAACTGGTGTCAGGCAGGGGTGTCCGCTGTCTCCGTTCCTCTTCCTACTGGCCATAGACTGGGTCATGAAGAGGACCACAGAGCACAGACGAAGTGGAATACAGTGGACACTGTGGACACAGCTTGATGACCTCGATTTTGCAGACGACTTGGCATTACTGTCCCACACTCATCAACAAATGCAGGACAAGACCACGAGGCTTGCTGACATCTCGTCCCAAGTTGGCCTCACCATTCACAAACAGAAAACAAAGACAATGAGGCTGAACGCAACCAGGGAAGAACCAGTCTTGCTTGCTGGCACCCCGTTGGAGGAGGTGGAGTCCTTCACCTATCTCGGGAGCATCATAGACAAAAAAAAAGGCGGCACTGATGCAGATGTCAGAGCACGAATCGGTAAAGCCAGAGCAGCCTTTCTCCAGTTGAAAAAGTGTGGAGTTCCAGAGAGCTGTCACAACACACCAAAGTCCGGATTTTCAACTCCAATGTAAAAGCAGTTCTCCTATATGGAGCAGAGACTTGGAGATTGACAAAAACCACAGTCAACAGAGTACAGACCTTCATGAACAGTTGCCTTAGAAGAATTTTGAAAATCCACTGGCCAGAGAAGATCAGCAACGTCAGACTCTGGAAGAGAACAGAGCAGATAACAGCAGAGAATGAAATTGGGCGAAGAAGATGGGGATGGATCGGTCACAGTCTGAGAAAGCCAGCTTCCAGTATCACTAGGCAGGCATTGTCATGGAACCCCCAGGGAAAGAGGAAAAGAGGTAGGCCGAGAAACTCCTGGCGTCGAGACCTCCAAGCAGACATCAAGAGACTGGGAACCACCTGGAGTAGAATCGAAGGAGAAGCACAGGACAGGAGTTGCTGGAGGTCTCTCGTCGACGGCCTATACCCGGGTAGGGGTGACAGGCATAAGTAAGTAAGTAAGACCGGAAAAGGCGCCAGTAGTCCTGTTGTCGACATCACACCGGATCACCTTGTTCCTTCCATTGTCTCAACGTCCGACAATGATCTGCCAGGACTGAATGAATAGTCCATTCAGAGACCTACGCGTAACAGCTAAGGTCAAAACACTTTAAAACCGGAAACCGCTCCAAGAAAGATCGATTCAACACAATGGCACCCTTTCAGTGGTCGCCAACGAATATTCAAGTCTGCCACCTATGCGGTTAGAGTCAGAGTATCGGCTTGCAATAAACTTTCAAACTCAACCATTTTTGATTTATTGCCAGGACGCAATGGATCGGCTGCAAGAGGCATAGATCCTCATGAGCCCCCGCCATCGCGGGGGCTCATGAGGATCTATGTCTCTCGCTGGTTCCATTTGCATCTGTGTTCTACAGACATTTCGTTTTTATCAACGGTGGTGCAGAGACGCGATTTGTGTCTGCTAACAAAGCAAACGCCGAAGTGCCTACTGTCTACTGCAAGGGCAATCTGGTGAAAACACAGGAGTTTCATTGCATTACAACGAAAATCTCGTTTTTCACAAAAATGGGCTATTAGTTCAGGCACAAAAGAGACTCCTCGTAAACACTATCGGCAGCAACCATAGTTAACGGTTTTCTGACAATACGCAAGATCAGCAACATCCGCTCTAAACAGTCTTCCAACAATACGCAATATCAAGAAAATCCACTCTAAACAGTTTTCCGACAATACGCATACCAGCAACATCCACTCCAGTTTTCGAACAAACGCACAATATCATCAACATCCGCTTTAAACAATTTTCCGACAATACGCATATCATCAACATCCGCTCTAAACAATTTTCCGACAATACGCATATCATCAACATCCGCTCTAAACAATTTTCCGACAATACGCATATCATCAACATCCGCTCTAAACAGTTTTCCGACAATACGCAATATCACCAACGTCCCCTCTAAACAGCTTTCGGACAATACGCAATATCAGCAACGTCCCCTCTAAACAGCTTTCGGACAATACGCAATATCAGCTGCATACGTCATAAACAGTTTTCAGACTTGGAAAACGTCCAGTAACACAGCATGAGCGGTAAGCTTTCCGTTTTCAGGACTACTGCAGGACATGTATTTCTACCTATTATCCCCAAACCCGATTTGTAGTAAACTCTGTCTTTTTGTTGATTTCTTTACTTTGAAAAAGTGGCTTACAGCAGGACTCAGCGACCACACTGATGAGGTCACCTGTCATTAAAGACCGTCATTTAGGTGGCGGCAGCCACATACATGATGGTCTTTAATGACAGGTGAAACTGTTTGCCCTTAAAGAACTATCAGGAGAGAGCAACCGTCTTTAAAGACCACATTTCTCTTCCGAAAAAGGCGGCTGCTCAAACAGGATTTACTGTTCCCCAAAATGTACTACACTACTGTGTCCTTGTTATTCATACGCGTGTTTCTTTCTCGGACGTTGCCCATTCCTAATACACTTTTCAACGTTGGCCTACAGAGAAGTTCAACCGAACCACTTGCATACTCTGTGTCAATAACCCACACCTCTAGTGCAAACCAAACGCCGCCTTCCTTCAAGACAATGTCTTCTAAAGCCCTTCCACACATGCCATGATAGAGCGGTCCAACCGTGCTTCCAGATTTCTGTCTGTTGAGATTCTCATGAGCCTCTGCCACTCGGTTAGCAAATAGACGCAGATTGTGTTTTTGAGATCAGTGTAGATTTAAAAGTCCCCAACAGTAAAAAAAAAAAAAAAAAAAAAAAAAGACGTGAATATAAAGTGGTTTCAGCAAGAGGAATAGATCCTCATGAGCCCCCGCTATGGCGGGGGCTCATGAGAAATTTTCCGACAATACGCATATCATCAACATCCGCTCTAAACAGTTTTCCGACAATACGCAATATCACCAACGTCCCCTCTAAACAGCTTTCGGACAATACGCAATATCAGCAACGTCCCCTCTAAACAGCTTTCGGACAATACGCAATATCAGCTGCATACGTCATAAACAGTTTTCAGACTTGGAAAACGTCCAGTAACACAGCATGAGCGGTAAGCTTTCCGTTTTCAGGACTACTGCAGGACATGTATTTCTACCTATTATCCCCAAACCCGATTTGTAGTAAACTCTGTCTTTTTGTTGATTTCTTTACTTTGAAAAAGTGGCTTACAGCAGGACTCAGCGACCACACTGATGAGGTCACCTGTCATTAAAGACCGTCATTTAGGTGGCGGCAGCCACATACATGATGGTCTTTAATGACAGGTGAAACTGTTTGCCCTTAAAGAACTATCAGGAGAGAGCAACCGTCTTTAAAGACCACATTTCTCTTCCGAAAAAGGCGGCTGCTCAAACAGGATTTACTGTTCCCCAAAATGTACTACCGTGTGTCCTTGTTATTCATACGCGTGTTTCTTTCTCGGACGTTGCCCATTCCTAATACACTTTTCAACGTTGGCCTACAGAGAAGTTCAACCGAACCACTTGCATACTCTGTGTCAATAACCCACACCTCTAGTGCAAACCAAACGCCGCCTTCCTTCAAGACAATGTCTTCTAAAGCCCTTCCACACATGCCATGATAGAGCGGTCCAACCGTGCTTCCAGATTTCTGTCTGTTGAGATTCTCATGAGCCTCTGCCACTCGGTTAGCAAATAGACGCAGATTGTGTTTTTGAGATCAGTGTAGATTTAAAAGTCCCCAACAGTAAAAAAAAAAAAAAAAAAAAAAGACGTGAATATAAAGTGGTTTCAGCAAGAGGAATAGATCCTCATGAGCCCCCGCTATGGCGGGGGCTCATGAGAATCTATACCTCTTGCATATGGGTCATGTTCACGTTTTTTCTCGGAAGAGAAGGGTCTAAATTTTTCACCTCTGCGAGAGGCTTACATTCTCATGATCCCTTGCAGTACAAAGGGTTCAATAGATTTTCATGTTTTGGTAGAGAATGAAAATGCAATAAATACCCTATTCTTCTCTTGAAGAATATTATACACATGCATTTCCATCATTCAACTCCACATAGAGAAAGCAAGTATGAGCTGATATAGGTATATATATAAGTAGTGCTTTACAAACGACACGCGCAACCATCATCACTACATAGTCAAAAAAATTATCAGTTATGTTCCTTTAATTGACCCATCAGAGACGTGCCGTATCCCCGTGCGGCAAGCCACGAATGAGTTAATATTATTCGCAAAGACACGTGGATTTCCCGTACAATGACTGCGACGTGTCCACAAAACAGAAGCAGTATCGGCCTACAAATGATCCACGGGCAGAAAAAAGTCCAAGCCAAAAATTAAGCGTATGTCCTATTTCAGAATACAGTCACAAACGACACGTACACACGCTGCGATCGTGTTCGCGTGCAACATCGTAACTAACCAATTTGCGGTTCCAAGAAAATCAGGGGGAAAAATATTTACATTTTGGTCAGCGTGTGTTTATTTGCGGCTTTCTCCACAACACGGTCACGGGCATTCATTCCTGACCTACAAGTTCCACATTTTTTCAGCAAATGAGGAAAATATCAAAGAAGGCAACCGCATCAAAACACGACTTTATTGCACGTGAACACCCATTGAATTTACCAGTCCACTAAATTATCTGGTTAATTGATGGGTTAGTTCGGGATTTAACGTCCACGGCACCGAAGTGATAATGGACGGCCCTGACGGGCGGGTTATGGGGTCCAGTGATATCTATTGCCTATTAAGTACGACCTGAACACTGATCAAATTAGGCGCACTGCAAAATAATGTGCCAATTTGATTTACCTGGACCTTTCAACGAACATGCTATGGGACAAGCCCGTCTTTTTTCCCTGTAATGCGAGTCCAGCTACCGCGACCGGAACGGGGACTCGAACCCACGACCCGGCGATTCCCTTCGTTCTCTTGCTCCGACTCTTAACCGCCTGAGCTATTTCGGACTCTAAATTATCTACATTCACAATCCAGTAATGACAGTGTCCACAGCGCTCACGATTTCGAGAGAGAGATTGTTCAGCCTATATATGTTATAACCTTTTGATAAATATCACTGACAAGGAAGCGTGCACACACGGATGACCAGTACATTAAATGTTGATAATCCACAAAGCGGGAAATACAATGTGTGTTGACCGCACCACACGGCGCACCTACGTGACAAATCATGAATGGCATCTCGGGTTACCTTGGAAACCGACGAAATTGCAGACTGCTGTGTTTGTCCGATATGCCCATGCATACAGCAAGTGTGATTCGACCGGCCTGCGCATACGCAGTGAACGTGATGCCTTTTAACCTTTTGGCTGTCGGTATCGGATTTTGCCGAGTTGAGGTTCATGCGGGAAGTCACCTCGACAAAAAAAAAAAAAAAAAAAAAAAAAAAAAAAACGCCACCGACAGCCAAAGATTTAAAACCGTTGACTGTCGGAACACGAAGAGCAGAACCCAAAACGCCAGAGGCATAGATCCTCATGAGCCCCCGCAATTGCGGGGGCTCATGAGGATCTATGCCTCTCTATGACCCCACTGTGTATCCATGCTCCTTAGACGGATGAAGGTCTTTGTCGTTGAGTTAATAAATAAAGATTTCATCAACACAACCTGCGTCCAATGGAAAGGAAAATGGGTTAGTTACCACGATGAGTACTACGGTGGAGATTTTGCCGACTTGGGAGTTGTTCTGGGAAGACTATATTACAGGTTTAGGGGTCAGTGAGATCGACTACGATAATTTTAACTCATTCGATACGTGCCGTATCCGGATACGCGGCTTTCAAGCCGCTTATCCGAATGCCAGCACGTCTTGAAAGTGTCCGTTAAGCCAAGCCAAGGGCCTGTCGGTATACTCTGGGCGCCTATACAGGTTACATGTTAGTTGGGTTCACGGTGCCAGAATAGTCTGTATACTGGTGAGGTTTTGTTTGCAACAAACGACTACCAACAACGAACATAAAGCGAAATAACGGCGGGATAACCAGCTTGTCCCATAAGCAAAGAGAACACCCCAAACATCTCCAAGAGGCATAAACCCCGGAATGCTCATGAGAATCTATGCCTCTTGCAGATGTCTGGAGTCTCCGGGCTCATGAGGATCTAAGCCTCTTGGAGATGTTTGAGTGTTGTCTGTCCGCCGTGATTTCGCTCTCGTTCGTTGTCGCGAGTCGTTTGCTACAAACGAAACCTCACTGGTCGTATCAAACATCTAGCCAAAGGAAAATAGTGTCTGCCTAAGATAATAAAGTTCTTGAATCCTGAATCTTAAATCGTGAAACCTCTACAGACAGATCATGATAGTTCAAAACAAGGGGTGGTGCCAGAACAGCCGGCTGGTTTTTCGGGCACCACCTCTGAAATTTCGCTGTTGATCCATCTCTTGCTGTAGATCGGCAGAACAAACCTACTCTGCCTAAAAGGCGGTATAATTCCCTCGCTTCAACAAAACTGTAAGTAGAAAATAAAATAAAAAAATTAATGAAATGATTTTTAAAAAAGACAGCGTACCTTGTACAAAACTGCACGCATCAGCAAATACTCCAATGTTCTCGACGAAAAACGAACCTCCTCAAAAACAAAAATTCTTCACAAAATCAACTTTGAAAAAAAAAAAAAAAAAAAAAAAAAAACCAGCAAATCCTTCACGAAAAGCACGAGGCAACACAGAGCAGAAACGAAGAGCTCACATGCTGGACTGGAGAGGACCGTTTTCAAATAAATCCCCATACATCAAAATACGAAATACAAGGAGAGCAGGTACACGGTACGGCACTGTTCAAGTCGGACCGTATCTCCTTCGCTTGTCCAACCGTATAAACCGCGCGTCTGGGGTGCCTGCCTGCCACCCAAACTAGAGCTAGCGACCAGTGAAAGGCAATGTTATAAACCAATCTTGTTCGACAAGCCTGAAACCAACACCACCCCATCTCGCAAAGGCAAGAGGCATGATTCTCATGATCCCCTGCAAAGCAGGGGATCATGAGAATCCATGCCTCTTGCGTGAAGTGATCGGGAGGGTGTAAATCTGGGTGAGGAAGTTTGGTGGGTTTATGCCTGCGAGTAGAGGGGAGGGCGGTGGTGGGCGTGGAGTGGAGGAGAGTGTAGTACGATGTTCAATACCGATAGGTTTAGTGGTTACGTTCGGCAAATCGCGTGCCGTGTGTCAGCTACTCTCTCTCTCTCTCTCTCTCTCTCTCTCTCGCGCGCGCGCGCGCGTGTGCGTGCTCTCTCTCTCGCGTGTATGTGTTGTGTGTGTGTGTGTGTGTGTGTGTGTGTGTGTGTGTGTGTGTGTGTGTGTGTGCGTGTGTGTGTGTGTGTGTGTGTGTGTGTGTGTGTGTGTGTGTGTGTGTGTGTGTGTGTGCGTGCGCGCGTGTTTGTGTGTGTATGTGTGTGTCTCTGTGTGTGCGCTTGTGTGTGCGCCCGCGCACGCGCGTGTGTTGGTGTGCCCACATACTGGGCGTTCATTGATACCTTCGGTATTCGGTACACACATAATCAACACGGACACCGCAGTACGGGGGGGGGGAAGTAATGAAAGTCTATGCTCTTTGCAGGCGAAAAGCGTTTTACTGCAAACGTGGACTTAAACCCTGAGACCCTTAAAGTGCTTATCTACAACACCGCAAACACCAGTGACCATAAATACGTGGATGGGTGCGTGAGTGTATGTGCGTGCTTGCTTGTGTGTGGCTTGAGTGCCAAGCAGAGTGTGTAATGGAATGTGTGTGTGCGTGCACCGTAACAAACCCTCTACCAGCCCCCACCCTTACTCTCTTCGACACACTCACCCCCACCCTCACTCTCCTCTCCCCCCCCCCCCCCCCCAAAAAAAAAAAAAAAAAAACTACCCTATTCTTCGACAAGAAAGGCGCCACGGCACCCGTATTAGCTTTTACACCCAGGGTGGCTATGCCTAGACTTGTCCAAGTATAACCACTGCTGTACTGCAAAGTCCGTAACACAGACCCACGTATCCCCATCAAACTCGCCCGCACGGGTAGGGATCGACCATGATAGTTCAGGGGTGGTGCCAGAATAGCTTGGCGCCCGAAGGTAATCTGGCACCACCCATGAACTGTCATGGTCGTTCTGTCTCCTAGCATTGTAATGCAATCTTCACTCTTCAGAGGACAATTAGGGATTTCAACTTTTGGGTCGAAACTTTGTAAAACCGTCATATTTCGCAGAAGCAAAGACGAAGCATTTGCATACCTGTCTGAAACCGTTCCTGCGTGAGAAAGATTCGCATGAGCCACTGCCCCTTTTGCACAGGCTAACGACATGGCAGTCTGATGAAGTCAACAACAAAACTGTGAACTGAACAAAGGGCATGCGCATATAGCGTAGAGATGAGGCACCGAGGTGGAAGAGCGTTCAAATCTGCGTCCGAAAGGTGGCCGGTTCGAACCCAGCTGGGGTGAAAATTTGTTCAGACCCTTTTCGGGGCCCCGTCTTTTTTAAATCCCCTTCGTAATGGACAAAAGACGTTAAGCCCTCGACGTTCAAGGTGTCCACACACACACACACATAACGCATACATAGAAAACTGAAATCATCCAGAGACCGAAATCGAGTGGTATGGTTGCAGCCTTTCAGGATATTATTTAAGCTCTTTTCACACATTGGTGATATTAGACACACACACACACACACAAAATCAACAAACATTTGATATTGTTTGATATTAACAAGTTGTGTTTGGTTGTTGGTTGGTTGGTTGGTTGGTTGGTTGGTTGGTTGTTGCAGCCCTTATTTAACCGATCATGCTTTAACCCCTTCCCTGCCAGTGCACGTACAATGTACATACAGGTTTGTTTGTGAACTCTTCTTGCACTCAACGACTAGCAAAAGCCAACACCGTCGGAAAAAAAAAAAACACGGATACAAACTGGTCTCAGCACGAGGCATAGATAATGATCAATGAAGATCTATGTCCCTTGCGGTTAGATCGTGCTCACTTTCTATCTCGGCAGTGAAGGGGTTCGGATTTGTCCCTGGCACAAGTCATCATAATTCCCTCCTTTCAATGCATGGAGGTCAGCTGTTCATTAACCCTTTCAGCCCCACGGGTGCATTTCCAAAATTTCGGAAGCGTTACTTAACGACTATCTACCAGAAGCAGGAGGTAGATTGACCATGATAATTCAAGGGTAGTGCCAGATTAGCTTGGCGCCTTCAGGCGCCAAGCTAATCTGGCACTACCTTTGAATTATCATGGTCAATCAATCTCCTGCTGCAAGGACTCGGGGCTAAATGGGTTAACCCAATCAATACGTACCGCACACGGATACGCGGTCGTTACTGTTACTGTCGGTCCAACTCTCGCGACTTGCAGGTGACAGACCATTTTGTAATCATGTGTGCTGGAACGAGCACACATACCAAGGGGAAAATTCAACGCTGAACGAACATACAGATCCCCTGTCCCTTCCTTAGGGCACCTGAGAGGACAGCCTAAATAGGACGGGAAGGGGGCCGAAAGGCCCCGCCACACATGCCCGATTTTGAGGCCGATTCCCGGGCAGTTTCGAATCGGTAGGTGATCGGGCCGGACTATAAAAACGTGTGCACTGCCACACATATCCCGACTTGTTACCGGTTTGAACCGAGAATCAAAGTCGTACCTGTTTCTGCAAAATGGCTGCTAGTTTTGACAGTGATGATGATGTGCTTGCATTATCAGCAGTTTTGCATCATATTCGGAAAGAGGCGGGCGAGACATCGGCAACGAAGGTGGTACTGATCTTCCGCCATTTTCAAACTGAAACGACGTGCTTTGCGAGACGCGCTCTGATTGTTTGAAGCATACAATCGGGGCCGATTCGGATCGGAAAATTAGAGCAGGTTCTAGACACCCGATTCCCAGCCGATTGGGATCGGATCGGATATATGACGTCATCCGATCGCAATCGGATAATAATAATAATAATAATAATAATTAGCGCATTAAATAGGCGCTTTATCCCAATTGAAAATCGGCTCATAGCGCCGCCGCGAACTGAACCCAACAAGCACGCTCACGTGAATCACGCGCATTCACTCACACACTGTACATAAACACAGAACATTCACGTGGTGCCAAGGGCAAGCTCAAGCGAGCTACTGTAGTTTTTGGAAATTCAAAATCGTTTGTATTTGAAATTTGATTAAGTGGGCTGAAACTGATACCAAACTGATCGGAATCGGCTTCAAAATCGGGGCACAACCGGCGTGTGTGGCGGGGCCTTAACTCTGTATTTGTCCAGCGCAGAGTAATTCCCCTTGGAATGTGTACTGCCAGTGCCTTTTGCTAAGACTGAAACTTTTTTTTTTTTTTTTTTTTTTTTTTTGGGGGGGGGGGGGGGGGGGAGAGGGCGAGAGGAGACGGGATGGGAGGGAGGAGGGGGTGTTGAGGGAAGGGTTTGCTGTCACTAAGCATTGCGCATCTCAATATTAACCGGCCGAAAAGGCTGTCGATTTAATGAAGTAACCCGAAAACAAAACCGGACGAACACACATAATATGGGCTGAATACAACAACCCCCCCCCCCCCCCCCCCCCCCCAACCCTAACCGGACGTGAAACACATTGGAACCGGTGGGTAGTTCTAAGAACAACAGAACAATCGACCTGTGATCAACTGTCTACTAAGACGTCAGACTTACAAGTATGCAGTTGGAACCCGGACTTTTTCACTATACGACGATTTTTGCCTTCTCTGTCACCTGATCTATTTCATGCTATCGATCGTCATTGATTGTCGAGCTCACCAGTCGTCAAGAACAAAAGATCTAAATAAAGCCGAGGTTTGACGGCAGGAAGCATAGGTCCACATGAGCCCCTGCATGCTGCACACATGTGTGAGACCCCTACTACGGATCGACTTTGATTTTTGAAGTAGAGGCCAATAAACTACCCCATCTAAAAACACAAGCATATATGGAGCTGATGTTTGACAGCAACAAACATAGATCCACATGAATCCTGTAAGCGCAGAGGTTCATGTGGATCTGTGTTACTGGCAGATCTGTGCTACTGGGGATCATCTTTGTGTCCCTGATCATTTATTCTTGAAGTCGACAGCTTGAAAAAAAATCTCTTTCAATGTCTGAATCCATACAAGAATCATATATCCTAATGAGCCTCCCCTGCAGGATGCCGGAGCTCATGTAGCTCTATGCCTCTTGCAGATGCTTGTGGATCACCTCCGTGCCCCCCTGACACCGATCACCATTGACTGCTGAAGTCTACCACCGCCAAAAGCTCTTCGTCTACTTCTGCTGAAAACAACACAGATATAAAAAGAACGCTAATAAAAATTAATTTCTGCAGCGCCCCATGCGGATCTGTTCCTCTTGCAGACTGATGTGGGTTGCTTGTGAGGTGCTCAAGTTTCTGCATAGAGTACAATAACAAACCTGCTAATGAGCGAGGGGGCCTGGGAGGTCTTACGAATTGTGTGAAGGACAATGCTTACAATGACGAAGTATAGGTTCTATAGACCTACCTACCCCTCTCCCTCTCTCTCTCGTAGACTTGTTGAAGCGATTCGCCCCACAGTGTATTTATATCTGTTACCATTTTATTTTATTTTATTACCATGTAATTTCTTGTAAATGCCCGATGCACATATGTATGCATGCAAACATTGATTTCAGTTTACACATTTTTTTCTTTCTTGTACATATATTATTACTTTGTACGTTTCCCCACCCGGGTCTGCCCTGGAGACTTGAATGGGGTTAACCATTTTTTCTCTCTTCCAGGCAGAGAGAAAGAGAGAGAGTGTGTGTGTGGGTGTGTGTGTGTGAGTGTGAGTGTGTGTTTGTGTGTGTGTGTGTGTGTGTGTGTGTGTGTGTGTGTGTGTGTGTGTGTGTGTGTGTGCTTGCGTGCGTGTGTGTGTGCGTGCGTGCTATGTTTGTGCGTATGTGCGTGCGTGTGATGTGTGCGTGTGATGTTTGTGTGGATGTTTGTGTGTAATTTCTTGTAAATGCCCGATACACATATGTATGCATGCAAACATTGATTTCAGTTTACTTTTTTTTTTTCTTGTAAATATATCAGTACTTTGTACTGGAGACTTGAATGGGGTTAACATTTTTTTCTCGTCCAGGCAGTGTGTGTGTGTGTGTGTGTGTCTGTGTGAGTGCTTGCGTATGTGCGTGCGTGTTATGTTGTGCGTATGTGCGTGCGTGTGATGTTTGTGTGTGTGTGTGTCTGTGTGTGTGTCTCTCTCTCTCTCTGTGTGTGTGTGTGTGTGTGTGTGTGTGTGTGTGTGTGTGTGTGTGTGTGTGTGTGTGTGTGTGTGTGTGTGTGTGTGTGTGTGCCCCCGCGCAAGGACATGATTGAAAACAGGTCTATGTACCTAATCATTTATCCTTGCGAAATAAATTTTCATTTCATTTCATTTCTCAATGGTGCGCTAGTCTCTAAGACTCGATTAGATATTGTGCAGTCATACGTTATTTCTCTGTTGTGATTTTTGGCAGAGTGTACTCAGTGAATTCTCCACGATGGTGTAGTTTCGGGACTGTGGACATAATATTTTGTAAGTTATTGTTCTGTGAATTTTTCAATAAATTTTACTATTGACTACACAAGTCATGGTCCAGCCATGTTGTGCTTCGTCTTTGTTGTGTTAGTGGCGCTAGTTACGTAAAGTGTAAGCGGCTCGGACTCTGCCTCGGCTAGTGAGGCGCTTAACTTGTGTCAGTGGCGCTAGTTACGTAAAGTGTAAGCGGCTCGGACTCTGCCTCGGCTAGTGAGGCGCTTAACTTGTGTCAGTGGCGCTAGTTACGTAAAGTGTAAGCGGCTCGGACTCTGCCTCGGCTAGTGAGGCGCTTAACTTGTGTCAGTGGCGCTAGTTACGTAAAGTGTAAGCGGCTCGGACTCTGCCTCGGCTAGTGAGGCGCTTAACTTGTGTTGTGTCAGTGGCGCTGGTTACGTCAAGTGTAAGCGGCTCGGACTCTGCCTCGGCTAGTGAGACGCTTAACTTGTGTCTCGCTGATAGAATGGTTATTACCGCCGCATCTCGTCACGCATGGGTGATTTTGAAAAGACTGGCCAGATGTTGAAGTGTCCTGTACTGTGTAACGGCGACTAACTCCAAGCTGATCAGCAAACATGTCGACACCCTGAGTATAAGCTGATTATGGCGGCACTACCTCCACTATGCCAGTCACACGATCCACTGCGGCCAGCTCAAGACTGTCTTTAGAAAAGATAATACGGACTAAAGATCCAATTCAAGTGACTTTCGAAACTGAGGGCTGAGGAGAGCCTTACACAAATTATATGGCGAGGAGCCTATGCCGCCTGGTATAACCCTCTCATTGAGAGACAGAGATAAAGACCATGAGGCGTTAAAAAACCAGTGTTCCAATCAGCCCGCCCTACCCCAGTGAACTATATGAAACTATCATTCAGCTGTTAAATGGCACCCGGAAACAAATTACAGCAAGGTAACTGCTGCAAAACGTGGGTTGACGACGACTCGGACGAGTTCGGCGCACTGAGGGACAGCTTTGCCAAGATGGCTACCGCTCCAATCTCCCAGCCCCCTCAGGCCAGTCCTTCACCCTCTCTTGCCGTTGATCCTGTCTCGGCTCAGTGCAGCTCAAGCGATGAAGTGTCCGACACCGCAACGAACCCCGGGCACCTGTCCGTCACGCCCTACAGCTCGCCAGGTGTCTCCGCCCAGTCAGCCGTGGAGAAATCTCCGAGGGCCCCCGACTCGACCCTCACCGACCGTCCAGCGGGCGAGAGTAATCCCATTACCCCACCTAGCGGGACCTCTGCCGCCAGGAGCCCTAGTGAACCCCCCTCCCCCCCCCCCCCCCCCCCCCCCCCCACCGCCGGTCAACACACTGGATCAACCTGACCAGGTCGCGCCGCACCACGACTTATGTCATCAGTCCTCTCAGCGCTGATCTCATCACCTTGCCATCTACCGAGCTCTCTGCGCTGTCATGGGCCTGTACTGGAGTGGATGTTCATGATGCAAACCACCATCCGCACACTACAGGCAGAGCTACATCTGACGCGGAGAGAGCTGTCAGAATTGAAAGCTCGCTGTGCCTCCTTGTCTGACAGCCAGGCACAACTCGGCAGTCTCGCCCGTGACAGTGACGTCAAACTTAAAAACTGTTCCACGGCTACAGACAGATTTGTCACTGAAGCGATCAATTCATCGCTAGAGCCAGTGACAAAAACACAGCATGGCCATACCGACCGCCTGAACCAGCTGACGTCCTGCAAAAACAGCCATGCCAGCAAGCTACACGACATGGAGCGGCAGCTTAAGGCACTGAGTGAAGGAGCAGAGTCAAACAAACCCAAGATTGCTCTCTCCGACTCACCAACCACCACATCCAAACCATCCTCCCTGAAGTCGACATCTCCCATTTCCCCAAAATCTTTAGGTAATAGTACTGTTCAGTACACCCACCACCCTGACGTCATCGTCCAAAACATGTTTCCTGCCCCGTCAAATGGCGACGGGAAGCAGCAGACTCCTGGTGCTGGTACTGACGACGGTGCCGCACTCAACGCTGCCACCGACTCCCGTGAGACCAATACCTCAGAATCACCGGTCACCCCGCTGGACAATCTACAAGCCCAGACCATCAGGCCCGACTTTAACACGCTCCTCATCGTCGAATCTGTCCTGAAAAGGGTTGATGCCCGGAGGATGCCTGTGGACGGCGCCGTCGTGCAGAACATGTCGGTGTTAGGGCTTAGTGTCAGCGAGCTGGCGGAATGGCTGCGCAATCAGCGCCAGGCACGACACATCCGCAGAGTTGTGTTTCACGTCGGCATCAACAGCTGCAGGCAGCAGGGCCCTGTCCCCAAGCCGGCGTGGATGCAGCTCATCTGTCTCCTGACCTCCGTTTTCCCTAAAGGCCTCTGCCATCATGCCCCCGAGAGACAGAATCACCCCCTCATTGCCCCCGCCTCCATCTCCAATGATGCCCTTAAGAAGGCCTGTGAGCAGATGAGACTTCTGTTCACGTACCATACCTCCATCTTTCTCATAGCCAACAGAGCCCCCCGAAAGAAGCTCTACCAGGACGGCACCCACCCGAGTTCTGCTGGTGCCACGAAGTTGGCACTCAGCATTTGCTTTGCGGGTGTTCCACGCCAGCCCCACAGCGGACACGGGATGGAGGAGAGCCGCCGCGCCAGCAGCCAACCTCTTCACACCTACAACCAGAAGCAAGAGTCCCACTGGCCATTCTGCGTAGCCAGACACCAGCAGGAGGACATGAGACGTGGTATCGAGACTCTGCAGAACCACGAACAACTACAGCGAGACCAGCTTCAGGCCCACAACACCCGCCAGCCCGGCCACGCCTTTGCCCCGCGTCCTCACCAAGGTCAGGGCGGGTCAGACGTGACGTCACAGGGAGAATTCCCCAACATGCCAGCGGCTGGTCCTTCCGTACCAGCCAGTCACCCCTTCGCTGCGCCCGCCACAGTTACAGCAAAACCGCCGCCCAGAGGGTGGGAACAATCGCCGCCAACAGAGACTACTCCTCCCAATCCCCTACAGACAATGCAGCTTATGGCACAGCTCCTGCTGCCGTATCTACCTTCATGTGTTCAATTGTTCACCTCGTCAATACCGGAAAGCAGAGACCTCTGCGGAACGAAACTTGACAATCTGAATGCAAAAGGCACAGATCCTCATGCGCCCCTGCAGTTGCACGGGCTCATGCGGATAGATACATAGTCATGCTGACCGCAAATTCTAAATGCAGGCCGCGATTACCTGTTTAAATGCAAGAGGCATGGATCCTCGAGAGCCCCTGCAGATGCATGGGCTCATGAGGATAAATACCACATGCCATCTACATGCCTCCAATGCAAGAGACATAGATCCTCATGAGCTCCTGCAGGTGCACGTGCCTCATGCAGGTTACACTCACATCTGCGCTCCTCGCGAGTGTAAGTTACTACGTTTAGTACTGCATGACAAAGTGTGTATGGTGCCGAATCTCTACAGCTTGTCGATACACGACTGGCTTGCCGGGACTTCTGGACTTCTCTCACATCTTTTGCGGACTAGACAGACTGAGTGTCTTAAGTGAACGCTGCGTTGGTGTAGTGCTTTCACTTACATTCCACCATGTGGAAATTTTATTAAATCGTTCTCATCTAAATCGGCGTTTATTAAGCCGTTCTATAGACATAGCAGGAAATTTGACTGTGGACACTGATGGACTGTTTTATGTACAGCGATTCGTTTTATTGTGGGTGCTCCGCGGCGTAAGTTGTGTTTTCATCGTCATTGCATGTATTTATCCACGGCAGCACAAACACTTGATTCCTAAGCAGACGTGGAGTATTTTGACATTGCTCCTTCAAGGTAGCGGACATTAATACTTCCCGTATAAACTTCAGCTGTGGGAGAGTTTTTTCGCAACGCTGAGCTCTTGTAATCCCTAAACGTTTGATTATCACATTTTGGCTTCATACTTTATTGTTTACTTTGATTGTTTTATTTTTTTCTTTACATTGGCTTCTATCTTTGACGTTTGCTCAACCACCGCTATTGTAGCTGTTGTTTCATTGTGAAACAAAATACAGCTGTTGGCGAAATACTCATGGTTAGAGGCAAACAAAAAGAACATTACGAGTGGGTCACCTCAACGTTTTTCATCTATATAATAAGGTATCTGACCTGTCGGCGTTCCTTAACAGTCCCACACCGTTAGACATTTTCAACCTTACCGAGTCACGCCTAAATTCAAATATCAGTGATGATGCCGTGAAAATTCCTAATTTTAGTATCATGAGAAGAGATTCCTCCTGTCACGGTCAAACAGGCATTGCTGTATACGTTCATCACTCCATTGAACACTTAAGTCTGTAGGCGTAAAGACTTAGAAACGGCTGAAGTAGAGTGTGTGTGGATTGAGGTCAAAAGCCCGTACTGCTCACTGTCATTTGTCGGTTTTCTTTACCGCAATCCGGCGTCTATCTTCAAGTGGTATGACAATTTTACTACTAACCTAGACAAAGTGTGCAAAGGGCAAAATGACATCATTCTTCTTGGTGACTTTAATATAGATATGCTTAAACCCCATCCCTCTTGGTACACTACATCTTCTTTATTTGGCCTAGAACAACTAGTTAAATCGCCCACCAGAATTACTGCTACGAACTCTACACTCATTGACCACGTCTATACAAACAAACCGCAGGAGGTGACCGATGTTAGTGTCTCAGATCTTAGTATTAATGACCACTGCCCCGTGATTTGTTGCTGGTCTATAAAACTCCCCAAATTAAAGAAACATCGTCATACCACAACAACCTACAGGTCGTTTAAGCATTTAAATCGTAATGAGTTTCTACACGATCTTAGTAACACTCCTTTTGACGAGGTCCTTCTCACAGATGATCCAAATATTGCGCTGTCCACTTGGCACAGTTTATTCCTTTAAGTATTAGACAGACATGCGCCGATTAAAACAAAAAGAGTAAAGATTGATTACTGGTGTTTAACGCCGAGCAGGCGACTAAGGCCATCGCACGGCGGGAAAAAGAGTAAAGAGTGAGATGCTTCCCCCTTGGTTGACAAAATAAATGATGCATGCCATGTCGGTGCGAAATAACATAAAAAGAGAAAAGAACTTTGATGAATTTAAAACTCAGCAAAACCGAGTGAGGTCAATGGTGCGCGCCGCGAGGAGGGACTTTATCCGCAACACTGTCAAGGACAACAAAGATGTGTCAGCAGTGTGGCGGGTACTGAATTCGATCACCCGAGGCAATAGCAGTAGGTCAACAACCATCCCCAGTAATCTCTCCCCCGACACATTCAACGAATATTTTCTGTCTATTGCGGATTTGATAACTACTCCTAGTCGTTATACAGAGGCTGACATATGCCCCGATTACCACCGTTTAATATCCCCATACTTGCTGTGCACGAAGTAGGCAAACTAATTAGTGACCTAGCTAATAAGAAGTCCTCCGGTATGATGATATCAACCCACAAATATTAAAGTTGTCCATACCACAAATCATAGAGACCTTTACTTATGTTTACATCTTATGTATTCAAAAAAATGTATTCCCAACAGACCTTAAAGTTGCAAAAGTCGTTCCATGCCAAAATCAAAAGATCGTACTGACCCTAACAACTCTCTGCTGTCAGTATTATCTAAACCCCTGGAAAGGCATATATACATAAACACTAAACACCTTTCTGACTACTTAGAATCCCGAAAGTTGCTCCATTCGTCTCAGTCAGGATTTCGTCCTCGGCACTCATGTCATACGGCTCTGAGCAGATTAACAGACACGTGGCTTTCAAATATGAATAATTCGCAGCTGACAGGTGTAATTTATCTTGACTTTAAAAAGGCTTTCGACTTAGTGAGCCATACAATATTGACTTCCAAACTTAAGCATTATCTTCGAAACGACATGGCTGTATCATTTTTGACGTCGTACCTCGAAAACAGGAAACAGAAAGTAATTGCTAATGGAGCCTACTCTTCTACTAAAGGTGTTAATCTCGAGTTCCGCAGGGGTCAATCTAAGGTCCTCTTATTTTGTATTTACATCAATGACCTACCTCTAAGTCTCGCATACGAACACAGTGTGATATGTTCGCCGATGATACCTCAATCCACACAACTAACAAAGACGTAAGTGTAGTTGAAAAAGGCCTTCATAAAAATTTCGACGATACATCAGCATGGTGTACAGTCAACTCTATGATTATTATAAGACACCAAAAGCATCAGTTAAAACCATTAAAGCTTAATCTATCACTCGGCGACGACATCATAGAACAGGTAGCCCAACATTCTATTGGGTTGATTGATTGTACATTGCTTAACGTCCCGACAGCAACAAGGCTTTCTCAGGACGTGCCTGCACTGCTTGTGAAAAAAAAAACTAAACAGAACATTGAATGTATGTCGCCAGCCGGTCAAATACATTAAATAAACCTAACACATGGGGCCTAAATAAAGCTAAGACCATTTAGCAACACACATCCAATATCAAGAGCTACAGGCAGTGCAGACAGTAGGGAGAGTTTTAAAAAGGCAAATACAGGTGAATGGACAAAGGGTAGACAGAAACAGATGCCCCAGAATAGAGAGAAAAACCCACCCTGTGGGGCTGACCAGGGTGACCCTGGGAACTAAAAAATACCTAACCCCACCCAAGTCCCCCAGGGCAAACCCGGGTGGGGTAACATTCTATTGGGGGGTCACAATTGATAATCAGCTGAGGTGGCATATGCGCATTGACAATGTCTGTAAAACGGTCTCTAGAAATGTCTATATGTTATCGAAATTAAAGTATTACACAGATAGTGAAACCAGAAAATTGTTCAGTAATGCACACATCATGTCACATATAAACTACGCATCGATGGTGTGGGATTATTGCAGTGATGTCCACTCAAAAAGACTAAATTCTTTACTTAGGAGAATGGCAAAATTAATTCTTCCCGACCCTCATTTGACGACGTAGGAAAAACTCAGTAAAGGTGGATTCCTACCCCTTCAAAATCACTTTAAATTTAACAAAGGGGTACTGATGTTTAAAGTGTGGAACCAGAATATCTAACAGAGCTGTTTAAAAAATCAGATTCCTGCTATGGGAATATGAGGGGTCTTTATTTTGTTCCAAAACCCCGAATAGATTCATTTAAATCTACTTTGACATTTGCGGGTTCCACACATCACGTTAAAGCCACTCCGACATTATCTCGTTTCAAGACGAGTCTTTATAGATACCTGACATCACTCAAATAACAATATATAGTTATACGTAGACACACGAAGGTACGTGGATATTCTAACAATCGCGCGTGTGTGTGTGTGTGGTGTGTGTGTGTGTGTGTGGACGCACGCGAGTGCGTCTGTGCGTGTATGCGTGTGTTTGTGTTTAGTGGACTATATATTTTGTATCACTATGCTTTGATATGTATATATGTGTATTTTAGTTAGTCGTAGTTGCAGCAACGGCAGGTACGAAAAATGACATAGTCACTGACTGTGTTAATATCTTCACCGCTGAAAATAAAAATTCATTAATTCTCTCTCTCTCTCTCTCTCTCTCTCTCTCTCTCTCTCTCTCTCTCTCTCTCTCTCTCTCTCTCTCCCCCCCCCCCTCCCTCCCTCTCTCTCTCTCTCTCTCTCTCGAGAGAGAGAGAGAGAGAGAGAGAGAGAGAGACAGAAACACATGCCCCAGAATCGGAAAGGAAACCCACCCTGTGGGGCTGACCAGGGTGACCCTGAGAACTAAAAAGTAGTTAAACCCACCCAAGTCCCCCACGCTGGGCAGACCCGGGTGGGGAGAAAGAGAGAGAGAGCACCAGGGAACAACCTGGTAGTGCCCATGCCACGCCTAGATATTTATAAGACATCCTTGTCTTATTCAGGGGCTACGTTTGAGATTGATTGATTGATTGATTGTACATTGCTTAACGTCCCGACAGTAACAAGGGTTTCTCAGGACGTGCCTGCACTGCTTGTGAAAAAAAAAATAAACAGAATATTAAATGTATGTCGCCAGCCGGTCCAATACGTTAAATAAACCTACGCCATGGGGCCTAAATAAAGCTAAGAGTAAAGACCATTTAGCAACACACATCCAATATCAAGAGCTACAGGCAGTGCAGACAGTTGGGAGAGTTTTTAAAAGACAAATACAGTACTATGTGAATGGACCAAGGGTAGACAGAAACACATGCCCCAGAATAGAGGGGAAAACCCACCCTGTGGGGCTGACCAGGGTAACCCTGGAACTAAAAAGTAGTTAACCCCACCCAAGTCCCCCAGGGCAGACCCGGGTGGGGGGCTACGTTTTAGAACACGATTCCCGCAGATATTAGAGCAGCCTCTTCAGTCAAAACGTTTCAGGACACAACTGCTGAAATATCTTAGAAGTAGACAAAATACTATTTCAACTACATGTTACATGTGATACGCAGCAGAATCTTACGACCCTCAGCGTTTTATACGTAGTTTGAAGATTGCTTTTCATTATGAATGAGTGCACCTTGGTTCGACCAGGTTCCCTCCCCCCCCACCCCCCACCCCTCCGAATTTCATATTCATATATATGCCATTTTGCGTTGAGGTGCGCGTGTTATGCCTGGCGGGTGCGTATTGGTGTACGGGTGTGCGGGTCGAACCCTCGCGCGTGTGTGTGTGACTTTTTGCTTTGGTTACAATTATTATTTCATTTTTTATCCTGTGCATATTAACTTTTACTCCGATGTGTGTGTGTGTGTGTGTGTGTGTGTGTGTGTGTGTGTGTGTGTGTGTGTGTGTGTGTGTGTGTGTGTGTGTGTTCCTGTACATATTAACTTTTACTCCGATGTGTGTGTGTGTGTATGTGTGTGTGTGCGTGCGTGCGTGCGTGCGTGCGTGTGTGCGTGTGATGATGTGTGCGTGAGCAAGGACATGATCGAAAACAGGTTTATGGCCTAATCATTTATCCTTGAAAAATAAAGTTTTGTTTCATTTTATTTCAGAGAGAGAGAGACCTGTGTGCATGCGTGCGTGCGTGCGCGTTTGTGTGTGTGAAAGAAAGCATCTCAGGGTTCTCAGCGAGCGACTGTCAAAGATTAATATTTCATAAGCGGGGCTCCGGTCTTCCGCTACTCCAGATCCATTTCCCTCGCTGCTAAGGAAGCGCCGAGGACAGATTTGCCAACCATGCGGTAGTTTGGAACACAGAAGGCACTTCAGCGAGAGAAAAAAATCTGCAAGAGGCATGGATCCTCATGAGCCCCCGCATTGCGGGGGTTCATGAGGGTCTACCCCTCTTGCAGGCACCATGCACGTGTGTTTTTCAGCGCTAGGAGGCCTGGGTGTTCCATCAAGAGTAGCCGTGAAGAGATCGTGACACGAAGAAATGGATAAGCCTCTCAATAGTTCGGTATCTAAGTATCGAGTGGAGTTGTACGCGTGTTTCAGTCTGGAACTTAAATTCAGATTTATGAGTCCAGTTCTCCCGCAACCGCTCGGACTTGCTCTGTGCGGAGGTAACCCGATACCCCTCCAAAACACATGGCCCCACAAGCCCAGTAGCACCCGCGGTACCGAAGAAATTGTTTGTATTACAGCGGACGGCAGAGCAATAGTCCCTTTCCTTTTTGTCCCCCCTTTCCTCGACTACTTGCGCAAAATAAAACTTACTGTGAGAAGCCCACGTACGATTTTGTACTAAACGTGTCTTAATTAGTATTGACCGTTTTGTTATTATTGACTGTTTTGACCACTGCAGTTAAATTACCATACTGTGTGTTTATCATTAGTGTTGTTCAAACGGTGCCAGCAACTCACGAGTCATCATCGAAAGTTTGCAGCAATGTTGCTGTGAACAACAGCCTAGTGATAACAATAAAGTGTAAAAATGGGTAAAACTATATAGTTTATAGTACATGTGGAGATATGATTTTCAGTCAGCCACAATCCGTGAAATACGAAAAGCCTTTGGTCAGCCAGGGAGCCGCAGGAGCAAAAAGGAGGGGAGGAAATACGGTCGCGCCGGGTTTGATTATGTGCCAGATATCTCTCACGACAGCTTGATGATAACTGACTAACACCTACTCCCATCGGAATTCTGGGCCCTTTTCCCTTTTGTCCGTTGGTGTATAGACTGAGTCAAATTTGTTTTAACGTTGTTTTAGAAGATCGAAGCCATACGTACACACAGTTGCATATAAACTGCTGCAAAAATAAAACAAAACAAAAAATCTTGTCCGTGTTTATGAGCAACATTCACCCTCGTAAACGTGAAACTATAATTCCTGCACCCTGCCAAAAAAATAATTTTTTTTTTTTTAATCTTGCCCGTACGACTGAGCTAAATTTGTTTCAACAGATTAAAACAAGATGGGATAAACCAATGGTCTCTACCTATTGTCTTTGACCTGATTCTGATGTTGAATTATCTCCTATTCAAAAAGTATCGCAGATCTGCCAATGCGTCAGTGAGTTCTATAAGGGGCGCAGGACACGCGCGTCATTGATTTGTCAAACGTCATTTGTCATGACGTTAGTTAGTTAGTTAGTTATTTGGGTTTAACGCCGAGCAGGCGACTAAGGCCATCTCACGGCGGGATGGGTAAAAATCTGGTCAGCCAGACTAAAAGCAAGGTCTTAAGACAAGATGTAAATATAGATTAAAAATCTCAGGCTAAAATGTCGCACATGTCTGGAAAAGAAACGTCTACAGACTCTCAAAAAGGGCAAATAAAAAAAATTCACATAGTCTATGAATGCTCAGATCTTGTTAAAAATATTGCATTCTCTCAAAAAATTGAAGATTTTGTCCGGGGGAACATCCCGGAACAAAACCTTCAAGGAGTCTGCTGTGAAGTGTTTATATCTGGTGTCAATTAGGTCAGCACAATACAGCAAAAAGTGTCGAACAGAAAACTGCTCATCACAGGCAAAACACCATGGACGCTCATCCTGTTTAAGTAAGTAAGAGTGCGTAACATATGTGTGCCCGATGTGGAGCCGAGCAAGGACAGTCTCCTCACGGCGGCTGCCGCAGCGGAAAGGTAGACTGTCAGACAACTTAGGAAGAGCTTCATGAAGCTTGTTCCCTTCCTCTTTGTCCCACTCAGACTGCCACTCGCGGGCTATGTACGCACTAATAACAGGTTTAAAATCACTATAGACAGTCTGTGTGTCAGGGACAGGGTCACTGCGGGCACTGTTGGCAGCAGAATCTGCGATTCTGTTGCCTTCGATGCCCACATGGCCTGGGACCCAAATAAAAATGATGTCATAATATTCCTTCATCAAGTAAGTTTTAGTTTTTACTCAATTTTATATTTTACGTGATGAGTTTCACTTTCGCTTCATATGCTTGAGAAAATGGTGACAAAACTAGAACTTCACGGTACAATTTCAGTCTTGCTATAATTTGTGTGAAAGCAGGTTGACTTTACTTAGCTACATGATAATTATACTAAGTACACGGGTCACCTGCATGTTCTTCTAAAAGCGCGTCGATGTGTGTGTGCATGTTAGTGCGTGTGTGCGCGCGCGCTCCAAACATCTCATCCGCCGTGAGATGGCCTTAGTCGCCTGCTCGGCGTTAAACCCAAATAACATAACATCCAAACATCTCCAAGAGGTATAGATCCCCACGCGCCTGGAGGGCACATGAGGATCTATTCCTCCTGGAGATGCGGGCATGTTTGTGTGTGTGTGTAAGAGAGAGAGAGAGAGAGAGAGAGAGAGAGAGAGAGAGAGAGAGAGAGAGAGAATCAATGAATCAATGAATCAATGAAACTTTATTTTACAACGGTTTAGGCATTGACATCGTCATCGACACAGCCATTTTACAAACCTGCCGTTGCTAACAACTACAAGACTAACTACAAATATACATACATATAAGTAAACATAATACTTACAAAGAGATGACAACACTATTCACATAGACAGACATACTCATAGACTCACAGACACCTCCCACCCCACCCACCCCCCTTCACACATAGACAGAGCTAAGTAGTCCAAATGATAAATGAAAAGGATAACAGACTTAATTGGGAATAAATTGGGAAGAGAGAGAGAGAGAGAGAGAGAGAGAGAGAGAGCCGCGCGCGAGAGAGAATGACGTCATATTTATAGTGTTATGTCAGTGTCTGCGTGGTGACGGAGTTGCCTCTTTTTCGTCACCGCCACTGTCTGACTTTCTCGAGAAGTAAAGATTTTTTAGTGTTTTAATTCTTTTCTGAAAATAATTATTTTTTACTAAAGAAGTTGAAAGGATACAAAGCTGGCTAACGAACTCATTCAATGTCTTTCTCCAAACTATTTTTTTTTTTTTTTTTTTTTTTTACTAAAGAAGTTGAAAGGATACAAAGCTGGCTAACGAACTCATTCAATGTCTTTCTCCAAACTAGCTATATGCACAAGTTCAAGTAAATATGACAAAAATTACGGACTCCAATCTGGGTCAACTGGCTTCCTATGAACGGTCGTTTATGTCTTCAATGAGACATTCAATTACAATATGCTCGGAGGCTCTCTTAGCCACACACTTAAGAAAGTATTTCGCTAAGTTTCAAGCTTGTGTGTACAGAAATATCGGAGATTCTCTTGTTTACATACATAAGCACACACATACGCACATACATACATACGCACATACGGCGCTTCGCGCCAAATGTACGTTCAGCAGCGAGGTTAGCGTAACTAGACATGACGTAATTTTTATCTTATTACTTCAATTGTTAGAGGTTTACCCTTCCCGCCTTTGACATCATGGACATGCTATTAAATTCGCCCCACCGCGACCCGTCCAAATATAAGTCCCTTCTATAAATAGAAGGGACTTAACAACCAAAGCCACGCATATACAAACTGTTCGTTTGAAAGAATGAAAACACCCTGTATTTTAAAAAATAAATAAATAAATACAGGGGAGTTTGACCAACAGAGAGGTTTAAAAAATAAACACACACACTTGACCACCTTCTGATTTGTATTCGATCGCGCTATTTACAGCCTCTTTCAATTTTCCTCTGGCTTGATTTCAGTGTACAATTCTTAAGACTCCATGTGTGTAAGTACGTCTAACAAACAACAAAAAAGTAACCATGAGCAAGTTTTATGAATGCGAGCCATCAGCCATCAAAGGCAGCCTACAGATCAGCCAGATAAGCCTGTCACTGCCCAATGCGTAGAAAAGGCCATCGGGCCGACGTCGGCCGCCGATGGCCGGTGCACGTCCGTGCGCGGGCCAAAGGCGGCCGACGTCGGCCCGATAACCTTTTGCGCATTGGGTGTTTCCGTCCTGAGCTAAAAACCGCGATTCAAACAATAGTGGGAGAACACAGCCTTTGTAGATGGCATGCGCACACAAAACTCAAATCAGATGGCCTTACAAGAACAGTCAATGAGTCAGGTCCTGTCGTCTGCAAGAGGCATAGATTCTCGTAAGCCCCTGCCGCAGGGGCTCATGGGAATCTATGTTTCTTGCAGATAGCATGTGCAATGCCCGCAGACATGAAAGCAGACGACACTGTCATACCGGAACTGGGGGCCACGCAAAACATCTCCGGAGGGCTCATGAGGACCTACGCCTATTGGCGGTGTTTGAGTGTTGTCTATGCTCATGTTGGAAAGTGGCTATGCAACTTCATTTTGCACTCGTTCGTTGATGGGCACTAACATTTACAGTGACCAGAAGAGAGGAAAAAAAACTGTGCAATGTGACAGACATCGTACGCTACAATTTTACAGCATTAGAAACGAACAACATATTGTGTATGGTTGCACCTCGTGTGAAGGATGCACTGTTTTAATCGCAGGCTCTAGTCGTAAAAAAAAACAAAAACGCATACTTTCTCTACAGCAACTTGTGGCAGATTCACTGACCACTGGCCCACTTAGTACGTGAGTCAAAAAAACTGAACACTAACATCAAAGTACACAGGACGGGTGACGCCGACGCTCTCGCTGACGCCACTTTATATTCGTCTTCCTTGGACGGCTGAGGGCTGATTGGCGTTGATTAAAACTAACCCTTTGGGTGTCGACAGCGGTTTTTGTCGCGGTTATTCCTACAAACCGCTGTCGACAGCCAAAGGTTTAAAAAGGTTTAAAAATAAATCTTTCAGAAACACAATCTGCGATCTACTGACAGCGAAAGGGTTGATCGTGCAACTTTTCTCCGGAAGGTTCCATACTTATCCATGCATTTCTCACAAACAACCAGAGCGACAGGCATTCCCGATCCCCTCCTAAAAAAAAGAAAATTCAAATACAAAAGAGAGGAGCTATAAAAAATAAAAATAAAAAATTTAAACAGAACTCCTGAAACAAGATTACTTTTCCCCGCCCTGCTCTGTCGAGGTCAAACGTTTCCCAGCAAATTTCTATTGCCCTCGTTCACTCAATTACCACTTGTACATTTCAATTTAAAGGCACACCTTAAATCACGGAACGGGCGACGATTTACTGCTGGGTAAAAATTAAAGTCTCAACACGCCAGGTCCTTCCGTCCGCAAGGGGCGCAGATTCTCATGAGGCCATGCGGCCGCAGGGTCTAAAGACAATCTACGTACCTTGCTGGGCAAACGTCTGTAATCACGGTGCCAGTGACAATTTACTACCAGGAAAAAATTAAAGTCCCTCTGTAAAAACCTCATCCCGCAACAAGCGCTATAGATTCACGTGCGCCCTTAAGCCGCTGAGGCTCATGAGAATTCATACCCCTCTTGCTAACATTCCCTAGTTCTATTTATGTCTAAAACGGAGGAGGTGAGTCAATGCCCGTACATGCAAAATGTCGTGTCCTTAAGGATCTTCAAATGATTCACGTGCCGGCTGTGCCCTGTTGCAAACGTTTTAAGTCTTTAGATCACTTGGACAAAGGGTCTAACTTTTCTCCCCTCTTTATCACACACTGGTTGTCTCCCTCGATTCGCTACCGATGTACCAGCCGTAGCGAATCGATGGAGACAACCGGTGTGATTCTGCCATTAGCCTTCTAAGTGGGTGCGGTGCTGTTTGACAGCGTTAGAACATTACAGGTAACACGTTCGAAGTTGCCTCCGTCCGATGTGAAATAAATAGCAGTTCACGCCACGGGTTCAAACAGTCGACGTTTCAATTTCAAAGAGTGAGAATTGCATAGCGGCTCGTCAGAATCCACGCCTCTTGCAAATTAAAGAAGCTGGTTTAGACACTGTGTGCTTATACGCCAACAAAAGAACTGACTGATCTTTTGATAAAATTTACACTGCTGCAAAATTGTATAGCGGCGAAAATTCACGACCCGCATTGGAAATAGATTATGTGCCTTTAACATAAAGTAAAAAGAAGTGAAATGAAATAATTGAACGAAACCATTTTTTTTAAACCTACACAAAACAACATAAAAGAGGAAAGAAATTTACAGAACAAAAAAAAAATCTTTTTAAAACACTAACAAACCCTAAATACCGATGCTGAATCACAAACACAATCAAGCCCCAAGACCGCACTTCCAAAATTGTTAGGTGTCACCTGACAACTATATACCAGTTGCAGTAGATGGATCGACCATGACAATTCAAGGGCATTGGCCGTGGTCATCCATCTCCGGCTGTAGGGCGTTGCGGCTGAATGGGCCAAAACTCCCGAAGTCGAAGTGGTGAAAATGGCACCTGAGAAGAGTGCCCACGATACCACACGACTCAACAACCGTCGGAAAAGCGCGGTGAGATTGAAAGCCACGCACATAAAATTCCGCAATCAAACCGAACAGAACTCTCGACAAAGGAGTTGAAGAATAGTGCAAAGCCATTCAAAATGGACAAAGCCGTCCGGGTTTCGTGTACTTTAATGACTCTTAATCCCCTCCCTGCCAAAACTGAACGCCGATACTAGAGGCACAGACCTAAAAATGTCAAGTGCAAGAGGCATAGATCCTCATGAGCCCCCGCAGTTGCGGGGGCTCATAAGTATCTACGCCTCTTGCTGGTTCCATTTCCAACATACCCTAACTCATGGTTGTTTTCTTTTCCATCTTTCTTTCAGGCAGACGTTTTTTGTCGGTCTGACCACAATGGATACCAGTTAGTCAGCCCAAATTTGTGCGGACTCTTTTCAGTCCCTCGTCTCTGAAATCAGTTCGTTAGTTCATTATTGGGGTTTAACGCCGAGCAGGCGACTAAGGCCATCTCACGGTGAGATGGGTAAAATTTTGGCCAGCCAGACAAAAAGAAAGGTCTTGAGACAAGATGTCAATAATTTTTAAATATGTTTTTAAAAGTCTCCGAAATCAGCTTCGTGGTGGCAAAAGACGTGGGTTGTTGTTTTTTCTTCACGTATTAACGTTAAACCTCGCGCTGGGACCATATGGCGTTGAGGCGCGTCCCCTGGGTGGTGGATAGGGGGTCCCTCGTGAGAGGGGTGCACCGAATGAAATAAGGTGGCCGTGAACCAACATGGTCTAAGGGAAGGTGACCCCGACAGAAAACCCCTGGTCCTCCTAGTAAGGGGGTTGGGCGTGGGGGTAGCTTCCCCACTCTGCAAAAAAGGAAATAGCTACAAAAACGCCGACGAAAAGACTAACAGTAATTCCTTTCCTGGAGGAGGAAGGTTCTTCTACCAGAAGACTTATGACGTCCTGTGGTGAAAGCCGGAAGACTTCGGAAGCCACAGGACCGAGCCGCCTCTCTCTATCCAGGGATACAACCATGGGCACATGGAACGTCAAGACCATGTACCAGAGCGGCAAGGCCGCCCAGATAGCAGCGGAAATTGATTGTATTGATTGATTGTACATTGCTTAACGTCCCGACAGCAACAAGGCTTTCTCAGGACGTGCCTGCACTGCTTGTGAAAAAAAAAAAAAAACTAAACAGAACATTGAATGTATGTCGCCAGCCGGTCAAATACATTAAATAAACCTAACACATGGGGCCTAAATAAAGCTAAGACCATTTAGCAACACACATCCAATATCAAGAGCTACAGGCAGTGCAGACAGTAGGGAGAGTTTTAAAAAGGCAAATACAGGTGAATGGACAAAGGGTGGACAGAAACACATGCCCCAGAATAGAGAGAAAAACCCACCCTGTGGGGCTGACCAGGGTGACCCTGGGAACTAAAAAATACCTAACCCCACCCAAGTCCCCCAGGGCAGACCCGGGTGTGGCTATAGCAGCGGAAATGCAAAAGTACAACCTTTCCCTGCTAGGTATCAGTGAAGCCAGATGGACGCAGTCTGGCCAGAAAAGGCTGTTAAGTGGGGAGATGATTCTGTATTCAGGTCATGAAGAGGAGAATGCCCCCCATACAGAAGGTGTAGCATTCATGCTGTCACCAGTGGCACAGAGAGCGCTGATGGGCTGGGAACCTCTTGGGCCAAGAATTATCACAGCAGCCTTTAGAACCAAGAAAAAGCTCAAACTGAACGTCATCCAGTGTTATGCGCCCACTAATGACAGTGACGAGGAAGAGAGACAAGAGTTCTACGACCGACTCCAGATTGCCTTGGACAAATGTGCGGAGCGAGACATCACCATCGTCATGGGCGATTTTAATGCCAAAATAGGGGAGGACAACACCGGATACGAAGAGGTGATGGGGAGACAGGGACTAGGCTTAGAGATGAGTGAGAATGGGGAGAGGTTTGTAGACTTTTGTGCTCTAAACCGACTTGTCATTGGAGGCAGCATCTTCCCACACAGAAGAATACACAAAGCAACTTGGGTCTCACCTGACCATGCAACAGAGAACCAAATAGACCATATCTGCATTAGCAAGAAATTTAGAAGATCCCTTCAAGATGTTCGAGTGAGGAGGGGAGCAGATGTCGCCTCAGACCACCATCTGCTTACCTTAAGAATGAAGCTCAAGCTAAAGAAAAGCCGCACAGAGACAACAAGAAGACAGCGCTATAATGTAGGCCTCCTGAGAAAAACTGGAGTTAGAGAAGAGTTCAAACTGGTGCTGTCCAACCGGTTTCAAACGCTACAGGAGCTAGTAAATGAAGAGGAGGCGGTCACCACAGAGCAGCAGTGGAAGGCAGAGAGGCGCTGAACTCAACCTGCAAAGACACTGTAGGGTTCAGGAAACACCATCACAAGGACTGGCTGTCGGCACAGACCTTGAAGAAGATAGAAGTGAGGAAGCAGAAGAAAGCAGTTGTCAACACAGTCGCACGAGAGCAGCCAAAGTAAGGGCACAGGGGGAATACTGGGAAGCCAACCGCGAGGTGAAGAGGAGTATCAGGGCAGACAAGAGGGCCTACACAGACAGCCTGGCAGCAGAGGCAGAAAAGGCAGCAGGCAGCGGCAACATGAAACAGCTCTACGACATTACCAGAAGATTGTCAGGCAAGTATGGCCATACAGAAAGACCAGTAAAAGACAAAGAAGGCAAGCCTATTGCAGACAGAGCAGACCAACTCGACAGATGGGCCGAGTATTTTGAAGAGTTACTGAACAGACCCAGCCCACCCGACCCCCCAGACATCCAGCCGGCAGAGACCGACCTACCCATCAGCTGTGACAGACCCAGCCGGGAAGAGATCAGAAGAGCAGTGGCATTTTTGAAGAACGGCAAAGCAGCAGGCCCAGATGGCATCCCAGCGCAGTCTCTGAAAGCAGACCTAGAGACAACAGTTGAGATGCTGTACCCACTGTTTGGAAAGATCTGGGAAGAGGAGGTGATGCCGGCTGACTGGAAGGAGGGGTACCTAATCAAGCGTCCCAAGAAAGGCGACCTCAGCAAGTGTTCCAACTACAGAGGAATCACCTTGCTGTCAGTACCAGGAAAGGTCTTCAACAGGATCATCCTGGAGAGAATGAAGAGCTCCGTTGACCCCCAGCTGAGAGACCAGCAAGCAGGATTCAGGAAGAACCGATCATGTACAGACCAGATCGCCACTCTCCGCATCATCGTGGAACAGTCTCTGGAGTGGAGCTCCCCGCTGTACGTCAACTTTGTGGATTATGAGAAAGCATTTGACAGTGTGGACCGAGAGACTCTGTGGAAACTCCTACGACACTATGGTGTACCCACAAAGCTCATCCGCCTGATCAAGAGCAGCTACGATGGCATGACATGTCGCGTGATCCACGAAGGGCAGTTCACCAGGGAGCTCCAGGTCAGAACTGGTGTCAGGCAGGGGTGTCTGCTGTCTCCGTTCCTCTTCCTACTGGCCATAGACTGGGTCATGAAGATGACCACAGAGCACAGACGAAGTGGAATACAGTGGACACTGTGGACACAGCTTGATGACCTCGATTTTGCAGACGACTTGGCATTACTGTCCCACACTCATCAACAAATGCAGGACAAGACCACGAGGCTTGCTGACATCTCGTCCCAAGTGGGCCTCACCATTCACAAACAGAAAACAAAGACAATGAGGCTGAACGCAACCAGGGAAGAACCAGTCTTGCTTGCTGGCACCCCGTTGGAGGAGGTGGAGTCCTTCACCTATCTCGGGAGCATCATAGACAAAAAAGGCGGCACTGATGCAGATGTCAGAGCACAAATCGGTAAAGTCAGAGCAGCCTTTCTCCCGTTGAAAAAAGTGTGGAGTTCCAGAGAGCTGTCACAACACACCAAAGTCCGGATTTTCAACTCCAATGTAAAAGCAGTTCTCCTATATGGAGCAGAGACTTGGAGATTGACAAAAACCACAGTCAACAGAGTACAGACCTTCATGAACAGTTGCCTCAGAAGAATTTTGAAAATCTACTGGCCAGAGAAGATCAGCAACGTCAGACTCTGGGAGAGAACAGAGCAGATAACAGCAGAGAATGAAATTGGGCGAAGAAGATGGGGATGGATCGGTCACAGTCTGATTGATTGATTGATTGTACATTGCTTAACGTCCCGACAGCAACAAGGCTTTCTCAGGACGTGCCTGCACTGCTTGTGAAAAAAAAAAAAACTAAACAGAACATTGAATGTATGTCGCCAGCCGGTCAAATACGTTAAATAAACCTAACACATGGGGCCTAAATAAAGCTAAGACCATTTAGCAACACACATCCAATATCAAGAGCTACAGGCAGTGCAGACAGAAGGGAGAGTTTTAAAAAGGCAAATACAGGTGAATGGACCTCGGGTAGACAGAAACAAATGCCCCAGAATAGAGAGAAAAACTCACCCTGTGGGGCTGACCAGGGTGACCCTGGGAACTAAAAAGTACCTAACCCCACCCAAGTCCCCCAGGGCAGACCCGGGTGGGGGACGGTCACAGTCTGAGAAAGCCAGCTTCCAGTATCACTAGGCAGGCATTGTCATGGAACCCCCAGGGAAAGAGGAAAAGAGGTAGGCCGAGAAACTCCTGGCGTCGAGACCTCCAAGCAGACATCAAGAGACTGGGAACCACCTGGAGTAGAATCGATGGAGAAGCACAGGACAGGAGTTGCTGGAGGTCTCTCGTCGACGGCCTATACCCGGGGAGGGGTGACAGGCGTAAAAAAAAAAAAAAAAAAAAAAAAAAAAAAATTAACGTTAAAACACGCTTACCCCTTATCATTCGGAATACACCATTGTGTGAAACAAGTTTGACTAAAATAGTTCGAGGGTGGTGCCAGAATAGCTAGAGGCGCCAAGCAATTCTGGCACCACCCTTGAACTAAAGCCATTGGTCTATATCCTTTCTGTAAGTGCTGTAATGTAGCTTGCGTATGGCAGTGTGCAAATTTGAAGCATTTAGCCTGAGTATGACATGGGTTAGCACACTATACATTATTACGCGGGAAACCTAAAGTCGAGTTGCACAAAATTTTCAACAGCCAGTACCTGCCTGTCATAGTTCCCAAATCGCTTTCTCTTGAGCTATTTCTAGCTCCAGGCAACACAAAATCTCGCTAGCGCTGCTATTCAGCGCGACAGTCGCTTGGCGGGTACTGGTCTGTAAAAGATTCCTGCAACTGGGGACTGACCTCTAAATGACCCCAGCCCTCCCTCTCCCCGAGGGGGCACAACTCATCACTGTGAGTGTCCAAATTATTTAGTTGCAGCGACGGCACTTGTTTCAATATACGCGACGGGAAAGGGATGGTGGGCTTCAATTAACCCTTATCATTCGGAATACACCATTGTGTGAAATAAGTTTGACTAAAATAGTTCAAGGGTAGTGCCAGAATAGCTTGGCGCCTTTAGGCGCCAAGCTACTCTGGCACCACCCTTGAACTAAAGCCACTGGTCTATATCTTTATCTGTAAGTGCTATAATGTAGCTTGCATAATTATGGCAGTGTACACATTTGAAGCTTTTAGCCTCAGTATGACATGGGTTAAAAGTCAAATTCGGAGTATGTTCGGCGCGCTTCAAGCATTTCTTTCCTGGTAACTGACAGTGAAGGGGTTAAAGCAAGCGGGAGACCCTCTCACCAAGGTTGTGAATAAATAACAGCAAAAGAAAGACCCTTTCAGACTGAACCTGGACACTGAAACCTGTGCAGATAATTACAATTTTAAATTACATTTACATGACATGACAAACAATTGCAACTTACATAACGATGTGCTAATTTTACAGGTCCGTTTGAAATGCAAATGTATGCGTCGGCGGATTCCGAAGGCAAAGAGCGGCGATGTTTTGATTGCAACGAACGACTCCCAGCGACGAAATAGAACGAAGTCACGGTGGTAACCAATTTCTTTCGCATGCATAGACAACACTCTTTGGCGTGTTTCTATGCTTAAGGTACAAGCTGGCTGTTAACCGTGACTTCGCTCTCGCTCGTCGGTTTTCGTTCGTTGTAAACGAAACCTCATTAGCCATCGAAAAGCGTGCACGGTTCAATGAAAACAAATGTGTTGGTCTGTGATTCTGGACCTTACAGCTCCAGGCGCAAAACGTTCCCGCATTTGTGTATACGTGTTTGCGAGGGGGGGGGGGGGGGGGGAAGATACCTTCTGGTTTCACACATACGTTCCCAAACCAAGGGAAATCGGCCCCCCTCGTTATGGCGCCCAATCGTCAGCCACCGAAAAAAAAGCACAGCATATATATATATATATATATATATATATATATATATATATATATATATATATATATATATATATATATATATATATATATATATATATATATATATATATATATATATTCATATATACACACACACATTTGTTTTCCTCCCTACGTACACGACCAGTCACTTTAGCGCAAACCGTACCATGTGACCGTGATATAAAAACCTCTTTAGCGGAAAAAAAAGTTTTGAAGCCCTCTCGATGACGCATCTTGGATGCCAGTTTTGTTCTATAAAAGATCGCCAAACGTTCTAAAGTACAAAGTTACTTAGTGTTGTTCGAAACAACAAGCACACTCAGTACGGGAGACGGCAACGTCATGACATATTTTAAATTACGTCATAAGTCTATTATGTATAAATGTATATTCCTTTGACGTCATGTCTGGCGTGATCCAGATCGCAAGATAAATGAAAACAAATACGTTATTGGTCGGAGGGGTCGCTGCACGGACCCTTGTAGCGAACCCCTCCGACCAATAACTTATAATATTCCTTTGACGTCAGTCATGTCTGGCGTGATCCAGGTCGCAAGATGTCTTCTTGATTTCTTTTACGAAAGTAGTGGAGGAATGAAAACAAATACGTTATTGGTCGGAGGGGTTCGCTGCACGGACCCTTGTAGGCCTTCGAAAGGTCAAAGGAACCATTGTACCCCTCAGGCCTTCGGGGTACAATGTTTCCTTTTACCTCCATCAGGCCTTGTTAGTGAAGGAAAGCTCTCCCCACACAATTTCGCACATACGTGTTCCATTGTTCTTTTCAACATTTATTGTCACAAATCAAAGGTGCAGATAACAAGGGACAAAAATAAAAGCGCCATTTGCCAAGCGTAAGAACCCAGTCCTAAAGTCAAGACGTTTCCATTTTTAACCACAAGTATTTAATTTACGACCAGCGTTATCACCCGCAGGAATTCTTTCTCTAAAATCCCTCACTGACTCACTCCCTCAAAAAAAACAAATCTCACCCGTCTGCAAGAGGCATAGAGCTTCATGCGCCAACCGCAACTGTGGGGGCGCATGAAGGTCTATACCTCTTGCAGAAATCGGTTTTGCAGTCCTCCTATGGAGGAGAGTTTCGCCCAGGCGCTCAGTCGACGAGGGGTGACAAATGCGTTTAACTTTCTATGATCATTCCTCGCATAAAATCCATCCGACTGCAAGATGCACAGAGCTTATTGCGCCCGTCCAACGGCGGAGGCACATGAAGATCTATGCCTCTTGCTGAAGAAAAAGTGTTCGCAAACTACAGAGAAGGCATCGTGCTCCCAGTTTAAGACTAAGAGCGTAACACACGAGGCTAAACTTGTCTCTAAAACCATCCTTCCAACCAGCCCAGTCTGCAAACGGCATAGATCTTCATGCGCCCCCGCAAATTGCGGGGGCGCATGAAGATCTAAGCCTCTTGCTAAAATCTGATTGCAGGAGATCTAAGCCTCTTGGAAATACGTTAGGTGTTCCTCCATTAGAGAAGTGTAGCGGGTGCTCTGTATAAGATTGAGGGTAGTAATACTAACGAGGGTAAGGGACCCTTCACCATCGCTCGGCATTGTCAGCCCTTGAGAGATCGGTGTTATTCGATACTGGCGTTGCTCTAGAAAACCGCCAAGAGCCCTCCTAGGCCTTCCCCCTTTATAACCATCTACATTCCTCCTCACTGGCGTTATACACATCTATTTGAAGAAAAACTGACGCAAATGACACTACACCAGTCATCAAAAACAACAGATAAGGATTCTCTGACATCATTTACATCCATGGTGACATTTATCAACAACTACAGAATCTTTCATTCAAATGTTTCTTGATAACTAACACCATTTACCCACTTATCTTTTCCTAAGCAAAATAGCATCTATATAATCTTCCTAAAAGTAGACGTAAAAGTTGTCAGATACAAAGAAGTATAAACACCACAAACAGGCAGAATGTGTCCGAAGTAAAAAAAAAAATTGAAAAGAGAATCTGTTTAGGAAGACCACCCTTATATCGATCGCCTGTCATTAAAGACCACCATTTAGGTGGCTGTAGCGACTTGTTTTGCCTTTCAAAACTTCTCTAGAGTTTACCTGTCTTCTAAGACCACTCTGTTTTCTCGCAATAGGAAAAGCTGCTCAAAACAGGTTCTACAGTAAATGGTGTCAAATATCACCCCACCCACCCCAACCCCCACCCACCCTAACCCCCCACCCCCCACCCAAAAAAAAAAAATTATTGTATAAACACCACAAAAAGTGAAAATTCCTCGGGTATCAATGAATCAAACTTTATTTAGGGTGGCGGAAAGGCGCCCAGTCTTGGTAGGTCTGGCTTATACTCAAGACTAAAACTAGCAACACTTGAAACAACGGTGCCGCTACCGTGGCGATAGTGAACAGGTCCTCAACACCATCAGGCACAACAGGGTCAAAGTGCACACCTCGCCGGCTCCGATGTAATCCGTCCGGAAACAGCGGGCCGGTTCAATAAATGATTGTGCTCTGGTCAGGCTCCGTGTTACGTGCTCCAGTTTACCGCGGTATCGGATATAACGCGCGCATGGATCTGCCCCCCCCCCCCCCCCCCCACTAGGGATGCCCGGAAAGCAACAGGTGCTCGGGCCGACGTCAGCCTTAGCTGGCCCGCGCACGGCCGTGCGCGGGCCAGCTAAGTCTGACGTCGGCCCAAGGACCTTTCGCTTCCAACGTGCTTTTACCTTCCACAAGTCTGTACTCTACTAACGAGCAAAAGAAAAAGGCGACATTTTTGGAATCATAGAAAACACTGAAGTGTTTCCGGTGATTCCCAAAATGTCGCTTTTTCTTTCTCTCTTTTTTTTTAATGTGGTTGTTGCTCGTCAGTATACAATAACGCGTTCGCGAACAACGCGATCTTGCTTTGCCACTCCCCTGTACCGCGATATACCGAGGCCAACCTGTACTTCCTGTGTTCAGAAAGCACACGCACTGATGCGTGTCATGCAAAATACACGATGAGTCACTTTCAGAGATACATGCATTTGCGTCGGGATCGCATGACTGCATGTATGTGTCCTACTGATTCGACTAGTGAATTACACGTGTGAATTAAATATCGAGAAACGTAAAGAAAAATGAACATAGGTGGGTCGGGTGGCGCCCCACTCCCGACGATGCGTCTTCCGCAGGGAAGGCAGTCCAAACTTACCCTCGTGGGTCAATAAAGTTGCTAATTTTTTATTATTATTATTTTTTGTTGTTGTTGTTGTTCAGAAATATCTGACCCACAACATAATAATTCATATCTCAAACGAAACGTCTCGCTTCCTAAACTATCGAGTTAGTTCGTTCTTGGGGTTTAACGCCAAACAGGCGACTACGGCCATCTCACGGCGGCCTATACTATCGAGTTGAGTATGCAAGAGGCGCAATTCTTCAACTTCTTGGCGCCCTTCCAGAACAGAACTTCCCCCTAAAGTTCCTCTGACCGTCAGACCATTGTACGAATTCGGGACGAAAGCAGTGCTTCTCGAAAAACAAGCAGGACAAAGGGGCTTTGAAAAAGCAGAGACATTGCGACCGGATATATATGCCGCTCTCTTTTATATGCACTTTAACTCATTTAACACCAAGGCCGCATTTCTCAAATTGTAGAGTGCCACATAAGGACTATGCACCAGTTCTGGGAGATGGATCAACCATGATAATTCAAGGCTGGTGCCAGATTAGCTTGGCGCCTGGTGGCGCCAAGCTAATCTGGCAGCACCCTTGAATTACCATGGTCGATCCATCACCTGCTGTAGGGCGTCGGGGCTAAATGGGTTAACAATGCTGCTTTAAAAACTAAGTACGTAAAACTATCATTGTTGGCTCTCGTCCAACACAGGATTTGCCCAAAGTATAAAAGTATCAGTAAATCACTCTCTATTGACAACAAAACTCACAAACACACCCTTGAAAGACCCGGTACAGAACAAGGCATTTCGTACCACAAACGCTTTTTTACGTCCCTTTCAGAGACAGGGTACACACGTTATGTTTCTGAAACCGCGGCAAAATTCAAAAGGGTGGGGGGGGGGGGGGGGACATACAAATAACACAGATGTAAATGAGACCAGGAAGAGGCACAGAACATCATGGGATTTCACAGATTCAGGGGTCCATGAAGTTCTTAGCCACTTGCAGTTGGACGGTGTTAGCGGTAAAGGGGGTGACTGTCAAAAGCACACACACCCAGTACTAAGGAACAGACATAAATGGGGTCGGCAAGGGGCAATGAACTTCATGAGCCCCCGCATATACGGGGGCTCATGAAGTTCATTGCCCCTTGCTGTTGGACGGTGTTCGCACTCCGAAGGGGTGAATGTCCTTTTTCAAAGGTAAGCTCTTCCTTCTCTTGTAGTCGCCTTTTTCTTTTTTTCTTTTCTTCTTCTTCTTTCGCTACTGTACCTAAAGTGCTACTTTGACACCTTCCGAGTGTCCTCTTGCAAACTTCGTAAAGCCATCCAAGTTGGGTTTTCTCCCTCGTATATTTTCCCCCAATGCCTCCCACTTAAAAAGCCAATACTGAACAGGCCCACATAACAATCGTAAATCGTAAAACTCTAGACCAAACTATGTGAACGAGCTAAAGGACATGAACCGATCACGATGGCCCTAAGAACTCAAAAAAAGGAGGTTCTACGACTTTCCAGTATAGTAGGGGGAGAGTGCCTGACATGTCACTTCCCAGAGTCCAAAAATTCAAACATTGGGAAGGGGGACGGGCGATAGCCGTCAAACATAAAGTCAAACTATTTTTTTTCTGTAATGTTGGAGGGGGGGGGGGGAGACGCACGGGATACTGCTCCCCCACCCCCACCCCCCCAAATATTTCCGGGGGGGGGGGGGGGGTCATCCCCCCCCCCTTCTCGCCGATTCCTACGCCACAGCTCTCCCTTGTCACACACTGCTCGATCCCTCTCACTAGCAAATTTTGCTGATGTGTTGCGTAACCCCAAAAAATGTTATTATACGCAAGATATGTCAACAAGACATACATTGACAACTGACATGTTGGTTGTTTTCATGTCAGTTTGAGATTGTTGTTGTTGTTTTTACATAACTTCTGGCGGGGCGGTCTTTTCATGGCAAAAGACAAAAAAAAAAGGGGGGGGGGGGGGCGTTATAATTATATTGGATATCTAACCTCTCGTCAACTTTGACAACAACAAGCCAACACTGCACGACACAGACGACTAGAACACCAAGTCTCTACACCAACCCCCCTTACATCCAAGAGGCGACCGCAGAGGCTCACGAGAGTGAAGGCTCTTGCCACCCAGCGGAGGCCCACGGGCTTTCAGCGTTCGACTGATACTTCAGAAGTACGACCTGTCCAGATTCCAATCCAAGTACCCAGTCGGGGTCTAAGTACAGAATCCAATTCAAAATTCCGATTACCTGGAAACCGAGACGGGTCTTGGAAAATGCCTGGAAGCTGCAGGAAACACTTCAGCTCTGCAACTTTCTAAATCGGCGCTGGTCTCTGATTTTCAGCCCACGGCTCTCAAGTCTTAAGGCCCAACGTCGAACGACACCACAACAGTGAGCCCCAGTCTGACTCAAGAAGTACAAGCCGCTTGCATGCTTCCACTCTGGGCTGTCGCGGACCGATAGCCCGCATCTACCAACGAACAAGTACAATTTACGTTTGTGTTTTTTAAAGGACAGGAAAGGTCATTCCTGTGCTGGTCTGTGATTTTGGACCATACGGCCTACGGCCGTAGAATCCAAAATCACAGACCAGCACACATACACGATCTCATTCGTTCTCTGTGCCCAGTAATGAAATCAAAGAGACACATAACACTACAAGACAGTCAGTAAATTATATATTTCTTTCTTGAAAAGAAAAGGGGTGCCAGTGCTCATATTTTAGGAAGTTTACAAAGTAAAGTAGGTAAGAGCACTGTCAGGGGAGAGAAGTGTGCATGATCGACCAGTGATCATAGATCTACTGTGGCCAAAGCACAAAAAAAAGATAGGAAAGAGGGGGTGCGCTAAGAAAGTGACTGAAAGCAATGCATATGGAAGCCCCCCCGAAGGGGGGCGTATCACATATCCCACTGTTCGAGCCACTCGGCCACTATTTCTTTCTTGCTTTGTTGACTGAATCTTTGTCAAATACTTTTTTGTACAAATAATTGCATTGTTTTCTTTTTAATGATGAACATCTGTGTTCCTCACAGCAGGAGGTCTTCAAAGGTCCATGGAACCACTGAAGTGGTCAACACCCCGAGGGTAGGGGATCAAGACCCCAGGGGGCGAAAGGGTTGGGAAAATGTCAAGAAGCCTGTGTGCAGTCTTTAAAAAATTAAAAGTCCCATCCGCAAGAGGCATAGATTCTCATGCGCCCCTTCTGTTGCAGGGCTCATGAGAATCTGAGCCTCATGCAACAGATCGGCTTCATTTACATGCACAGTACTTTCATTTTTTCCCGTTCTCCAAGTGGAAGAAGTCAGCAGATTTAAGACTGTAGTTGATTCAAGCCACTTGTTTTTTTCTTCTGCATAGGCAAAAAAATTGAAACGAATTAATCCCTGAGACAAACGTTTGGTTCTTTTCTATACATGACCCGTGGGTCAAGCTTTCCAACTTTCACAGCACGAACTTCTGGAAGCACAGTCAATTTATTATTCCACTAAACAATCATACCCAAACCAGAATACGACTTTAACCTTTCCATCCTGATGCACTATTGCTTGAAATATATTTGACTATGCTAGTTCAAGGGTGGTGCCAGAATAGCTTGGTGCCTCAGGTGCCAAGCTACTCTGGCACCACCCTTGAACTAAAATGATTGATCTAACCTGTAATCTTTAATGTTGCCTTCATAGGATAATATTAATAAGCACTTCTTTTTTTAACAGCCTCAAGGTTAAATGTAATGGGTTAAATTTATGGAATTGGACCCAATTTCGCCCAGCAATTTGCGTCTCATGAGCCCCCGCAGCTGCAAACTGGGAATCTACACCTATTGTAGATCGACAGATAGCTGGGTTGAGCTTGGGGACACCGACAAGAATGTGGGTTGTTTTTTTTGTTTCTGCTGATCCACAGACTACATTTTGCGATTTCACCAGCTTTCTCTTTACACTGCTGGATTAGCATGGCGACACAAGGGTAGATGTGGAGGGGGAGGACACGTTGGTTTACAGAGGTTTCAGACACCATCCCACTCCCCCACCCCCAACAATAGTTTAGAATGCCATACCAAAGTCCTTGTTTTGGAGTTTGCTCACAAACCAGACAGGTGAGGCTAGCGCTGGTAGAACTGTACACATACCAAGGGGATCCAACTATCTGTCCAGGGATGAGTAATTCCCCTTGGTATGTGTACTTCAATGCCTCCACCTTTATGCAGTTCGAAGCAAAGTTAAAAACTTACTTTTTCTCGCAGACTTTCGTATAATCTCTACGGTATTTCTGTGCACACCCCCTGCCAACTCTGTGTATGTGTTTATGTCGTTTTCACCTGCGCATTGAGTTATAGTATAAATATGAGAATGCGCCATATAAATACCATGTATTATTATTATTATTGTTTGTTTTGGAGTTTGGAACATCCCGAACCCACCCATGACAGAAAGGTATCAATTCTAAGGCAATACTGGTGTAAATAGCATAATCCATGTGCAAAACACTTAACTTGGGCTAAAAGTTCAAGACACTACGAGTACGAGAAAGAAATGTCATAAAGCAGTAACCCTACAGGTACACCTGAAATGGCATCAAGTTGTAATCTTCTTGCACTGTGCATGTATGGCACGACCCTATCCCTTATTTGCCCGGCAAAGGAATGAAACGTAACACACACGAAACACTTAAGTCCTCGTAGCGCTGCACAGACTGCAGGGGCTCACAATAACATATTATGCCAGTGAGGGCCTGAATAAACTGCAAGAGAGTATCCAACTGGACCCTCATACAGTACAACTTGTTTTCACCCTTTTCGCCCCAAGGTCCCATTTCTCAAATTTTGGAGGCATTGCCTAGTGACTATGTACCAGTTGCAGGAGATGGAGTGACCATGATAATTCAAGGGTAGTGCCAGATTAGCTTGGCGCCTTTAGGCGCCAAGCTAATCTGGCAGTACCCTTGAATTATCAAGGTCAATCCATCTCCTGCTGTAGGGACTCGGGGATAAATGGGTTAAGCAACCACCTGCTTGCAGTTAGTTACTGGGGTTTAACGCCAAGCCGGCGACTCTGGCCACCTCAGGGCGGTCTTCTTTGCAACCAAAAAAGTGGTCTTTAAAGGCAGGGACTCTCGAGAGAAGCATTGCAGAGCCAACAATGTCACCTGTCATTAAAGACCATTATTTAGGTGGCTCCAGCTACCGCCACCTACCAGTAAATGAAGGTCTTTAATGACAGGTGATCTCTCTTAACGCTCTTCATTCTGATACACTACTGTTCGAAATTAATTTGACTATGTTAGTTCAAGGGTGTTGTGCCAGGATAGCTTGGAGCCTCAGGAAGCCAATCTATCCAGACACCACCCTTGAACTAAAATGGTTGATCTACCTCCTAATCTGTAATGTAGCCATCATAGGACGATAGGCAAATTTTAAAAGTCAGCCTCAAAACGTAATGGGTTAATGTGGCCGCTCAAAGCAGACTCGGCTGTACCTTACGACCTTTTCACCAGCTGTCGTCAGTGTGGGAGATGGATTTCTCGCGATTCTTCATGGGTAGTGCCAGATTAGCTTGGCGCCTTCCTAGATGCCAAGCTAATGTGGCAACCCATCTTTCACTGCGGTGTCTCCAGCAGAGCGTAACATGTGAAACTGTACCAACAGGCAAACTGGCACAGCTTCGGGAGCAAAACAGAATCTTCACCAAATAATCCTCTGCAAAATCCCACTTTATCTCATAAGGACAGCTTTCTTACTTTGTTCAACATCAAATACTTCTGGCTTACACTCGTGCTGTGTGAAGGCTTAATTTTTCGGGCAGCACCTTTCAGACAAAGCCTTGTGCACGCAGCCACCAAACTGTTTAACCCTTACCATTCGGAATACACCAGTGTGTGAAATAAGTTTGACTCAAATAGTTCAAGGGTGGTGCCAGAATAGCTTGGCGCCTGTAGGCGCCAAGCTATTCTGGCACCACCCTTGAACTAAAGCCATTGGTCTATATCCTTATCTGTACGTGCTATAATGTAGCTTGCATGTGGCAGAGTACAAATTTGAAGTGTTTATGATATGGGTTAATGGTGAAAGGAATTTCTTCAACCCTTGTGCATGCAGCCACCAAAACTGTTTTTAACAGTTTTTGTAGCTGCACGAATGAGGGGCTTAAAAGAGAGTTTCATACTCAAAGGTTTCACCCTATGTCTGTCAGCAGCAGTTTTCAGTGCAATTTTGTTGAAATCATCATGGCAAAAACCGCTACCGTCAGACAAAGGGTTAAAAGAAATTAGCATTACTCCTCGTGGCAACGTGGCTAAATGTCTTCCCAAGAGATGAAGTTTCGCTGCTATGCGAAATACATACGTCTGAAATCAATCCACACTGACTGACGTTCACGTGAAGAACACAAAGTAGCGGTGACCGAAAATAGGCACAAAGAACACAGGACTTACAAGAGACATAAATCCTCATGAGCCCCCGCGTCTGCGGGGGCTCATGAGGGCTTATGTCTCTTGCAGATGGAGATCCTTCAATTTTCCCCAGCAGTTAAGGGGTTAAACATAGAAATCAACAGATTCAACTGTACTTGCAACAAAATTGCAAATGCTCCCTTCACCTGTTGAAGACCACTGTAAACAAAGAGGTACATTATTATGCTATTTTATCCATATGACCCAATTCAGTGAGTAATACTCTCACAGTGGAACATGCTCCCAGTAGCACCACAAAATGTACTTAGTGAAATATATCCGTAAGAAAAAAAATTCAGTCACGCTCACACCAGTGAACTAATTTATAAAATACATGAAATAGGTACGCAGCAAATTTAAAAAAATACAACTGCACAAAATAAGTCTAATTCCAAGCGATATATCTGTGACGAGTCAAAGATTACAATTTTATGATTTAAAAAAGTGTAGAAACTTATGGCTCTCTCCTTTACAAACAAAAACAAGTCTAGAACGATTACATCGAGTATGCATCACATGGGTATCTGTTTAAGGTTATTGCACAAAAATGTTATTTGCCTGTCTGGTGAGAAAAATAAATCAAAGTGCATAGCTCATAAAAATCCGCGAAACAAAAGGAAATTGTGTTCACTCTTCACCCTATCTTTTTGATCTTGCTTTAACGAAAAGGGCAGTGTGCCAGAACCTTCTTCAACAAATACTGCATGTCAGCCATAGTATTCCAATGGTCACCAATAGTGAAACCACAGTCAGACCCATTGCTGGAGACCAAATTAAAAAAATTCAACAAACTCGTGTACATCTTCTCAAGACATAGATTCATATGAACCCCTGTAGTTGCAGGGGTTCATGCAAATCTACTCCTCTTGCTGATTAAAAGTTGGCTCATAGACGCACTGTCAGTGTCACAACAAATTAAAAAATGTTGACAGTTCGTCATCCACATGCAAAAGACAGATTCACATGAACCCCTGCAGTCACAAGGGCTCATGTCAATCTACTCTATGCTTCTTGATGCTTAAAAGCCGGTTCTAGCTCAGCAGCAAACATGTTCCTCAAACTCAGGGTGTTATCAGAGTGAAACTGTCAAGGTGAAGTCAAAAACATTCTTGGCTGCCACCGAGATCAAACCCACAAGAAATGCAGTTTGTTGCTTACAGAACAAATTCGCCATTGTCCATAATTTTCATTCAACAACCAAAAGTCTCAACCATCCAACGACCAAAACTGGCAAAAGTCTTAACCATCCAAAAAACATGATAATCCACAAACTGGTCTTAGCAAGAGGCATAGATCCCCATGCGCCCCCAGTCGCGGGGACTCATGATAATCTATGTCTGGCAGTTGGATTGTGTTCACTTTTTCTTGGCAGTAAAGGTGGAGCGCGGCGGGTTTGTTGGGATTATCACTCACAAGTACCGTACAAAACCTGTTATGAGCAACACTGTACCACCTTTTTGCAAGCAAAAAAAAAAATAAAAAGATCATAACAGGTGCTCTCTCAATTTTAACAAATATGCTCACCTCGCATTAACACATTATATCCTGAGGCTGATTTTTTTTAATGTGCTTACTGTCACGGTTACTACATAACAGATTAGGAGATAAACCATTTTAGTTCAAGGGTGGTGCCAGAATAGCTTGGCACCTCAGGTGCCAAGCTATTCTTTCACCACCCTTGAACTATCATACTCAAATTAATTTCCAGTAGGAGTGTATCAGGTTGAAAAGGGTTAAAGACAGGTGCTCTCTCATAAGATGCATTTATTCCTTTAAACGTGTATTCACTGTTATAATTCTTCTTTTTGTCAACATTTCGTTGTCGGTGAGGGCTGTCGGGCCTATCAGTTGTTGGTTTTATGGTACACGTGTGACTTTTTGCGCATGAGCATTTTTTTTGTTGGTGTGTTCTTTTTGTCATTCTTATTTTTGTCGTATATCCTGTTGCGTGAGTGTGTATGTTAGGGACTAGATATATGTGTTGTAGGATGCAAGGTGTATGTATGTTAGTATGTCATCTGTACGGCGCCTAGAGCTTTTCTATCTAAAGTATAGTTGCCTTAAAAATAGACATTATTATTATAAGGGTGGTGGCTCAAAACAGGTTTTGCTGTACAAGAGTGATCGCAGATCTGATGGTCCTATTAGGTAGATCAAAATGTATTGCATAAAATGTACCACCATTCGGGCACACTACATGTGTGATATTTTGTACACCTGGACTTTTAATGTACAAGCTTGAAAGCAAGCCTCTCTTTTTCCCCTGGATTCTAAGCCTGGCTATTGGGACCAGACAAAAATTCCAACTAGTTATTAATTAACCCTTATCATTCGGAATACACCAGTGTGTGAAATAAGTTTGACTAAAGTAGTTCAAGAGTAGTGCCAGAATAGCTCTGCGCCTCAAAGTGCCACGCTATTCTGGCACCACCCTTGAACTAAAGCCGTTTGTCTATCTTTAAGTACTATAATGTAGCTTGCATATGGCAGTGTACACATTTCAAGCTTTTAGCCTCAGTTTATGGGTTAACATTGCTCTGTAGTAGTCAAACTAGTGAGTTAGATGATTAACCCTTTCAGAATGTTCATGAAAGCATGATGCACCCATTCTACAAACACTTTGTGTGTGAAAACTATTTTCATTTCAAACTCAATGCGCGCCCTGTTCAAAGCTCTGATTAGGTGACCTCTCAATCCACTCCAATGACTCCAAGAGCACTATATCTGGTAAACAATTGTTCAAAAAAAGCAAACATTCCAATCTTCCATTTTTTCCCCAGACAAGTGCATGAGCACAAATCAATCCTGAATAATATCACTCAGTTCTTACAGCAGATCAAAGGCAGCTAGTATACATTATATGGATTATAACTCATAAACTAACAAATCAAAACCACAGCAAGTTAGCACACAATCACATTCTCTGTAATACCAGTACTTAGGAGCGTGTTTTTTGGTGTTGTTTTTTTGTGTGTTTGTTGTTTGGTTTTTTGTGGGTTTTTTTTTGGGGGGGTATTTTTTGGGGGCTGTTTGGTATTGTTATTTTTATTCTGTTAATATTTAATTATTTGTATATTCATACCCCACCCGGTCTGCCTGGGGACTTGGTGGGTTAGGTATTTTTTAGTTCCCAGGGTCACCTGGTCAGCCCACAGGTGGGTTTTTCTCTCTATTCTGGGCATGTGTTTCTGTCTACCCTTGTCCATTCACCTGTATTTGCCTTTTAAAACTCTCCCTACTGTCTGCACTGCCTGTAGCTCTGATTGGATGTGTGTTGCTAATGGTCTTAGCTTTTTAGGCCCATGTGTTAGGTTTATTTAATGTATTGACGGCTGGCGACATACATTCAATGTTCTGTTTATTTTATTTGTTTTCACAAGCAGTGCAGGCACGTCCTGAGAAAGCCTTGTTGCTGTCGGGACGTTAAGCAATGTACAATCAATCATGTATATTCATGTTTGCATGATGTTTAAAAAAAAACATTGTAAAACGCCTAGAGCTCCGTCACGAGGTTAGGCGCTATATAAATACCCGTTATTATTATTAGTCGGTTACACAACCTTTCAATGATTTGTTTATAAAATATGAAAAGACACATCATAATTTTCTCAAATTTCATGCACACAACAGATCATTGTATGCATGAAGAGTATTCACAAAAAAACGACAAAATATCAGTCAGATACCCTCTTGCTTATAATCCATTTCTTTCACAACCCCCATTGTATATGCAGAAGATGGTACTGTTTACAGTACGGGCGCCTGCATGTACAAAGAGGTTAACCCATTTACCCCTAAGTCTGCTTTTGCAAATTTTACAGGTGTCACTTAACAACTATGTACCAGTTCCAGGAGATGGATCAACCATGATAATAATTCAAGTAGTGCCAGATTAGCTTAGTGGATGATGGCACCAAGCTAGTCTGGCACTACCCTTGACTCATTATGGTTGATCCATCTCCTGCTTTAGGGCGTTAGGGCCAAATGGGTTAACTTGTGACGGCGCATGTGTACAAATTATGAAAGAAAGTAAGCATGAAATATGTGAGGACATACATAAAAAATGTTTGCACATGGGAGTTTAGGCCACCTCTTGACAGGCGCCAAAATCAGTCACAGACATGCGAACCATGAAAAGATTGAAAATGTCTGCGAGCCCTGCATTACCTGGGAAATTTGTTGACTCGTTCACACATATCAAATACCAATTAGCCAGACCCAGAATATGTCCATGCTCGGCCAAGAAGCTGTAAACATTCCATTCCTGAAGAGCCCTCCAACTGAAACCCTCTCCAGAAAACGCAAGTGCAAATTGCCCCCCTTTCTGGCATCACGCCAGCAAACTGGGCCATTCACGAAGCACTCAACTCCTCAGGCATGAAGCCACTAAAGCTTACAAATTATACAAAAGTTGACAAACATGACCACGCTAGACATTTAACCCTTTCAATGTCAGCGGGCGCAGACTGTATTAATTACACACCAAAAGAACATCCATCTTTGAAGGAACTTGGAGAGAAAGTGTATTCAGCAAGGCATAGTTTTAAATGCCATCAAACTGCAAGAGGTATAATTCCTCATGAGCCCCCGCAGTTGCGGGGGGGCTCATGAGGAATTATGCCTCTTGTCATTTGATGGCATTGACATTTTCCTAGCGGATAAGGTGTTAAACCGGCATGCAGACTGCATCTCAATTGGTGGTCAGGGCTTACTTGGTCAGTAACCCCCACGAGACCTCAATGTTGGTTTTTCTGCGACCCCTAGCACTAGGGCCTTGTGTCCATCCACAGACTTTCACTGCGCTGTCAACATGCTGATGACGCCATCGTGGCGCCTCTATTTTGAATCCTCAAGCATTCCATAAGATTAGGTCTACTGAAGAGCTGAAGGCACAAACTCTCTACATGATGGCCAGACTTGTGAGTTGTTCCCACCATGAACCCATTTTCATCCCGATACACTACTGCCTGAAATTAATTTGACTATGATAGTTCAAGGGCAGTGCCAGAATAGCTTGGCGCCTGAGACACCAAGCTATTCTGGCACCACCCTTCAATTAAACTGGTTGATCTATCCCCTTAACTGTTATGTAGCCTTCATAGGACAATAAGCAATTAAAAAAAAAAAAAAAACCTCAGGATGTAATGGGTTAAAATGTGAAAAGAATTTCCAGTTTAAATTTGACATGACATGTTCATCTTGGACGCAGAGACATTGTAACGAGATTGTTTATTCTTTTTCTTCCTTCTCTAGAGTCGTTTAACACAATTCAAGGTTTATTTACAAACATTTTTATATGCTACAATTATATGATGACATCATTTTGCCTTCTTGTTTATGTCATCATACCTTCTTATGACGCAGAATCTTTTTACCCAGATTCTTAAATGCTAACATGATGGGAGTGCTGAATTCATCGACACTCCTGACAAACTGTCAATTCTGTCAGTGGTTTGTGCATTGTTTAGAAACTTCTACTAAAGCTCCAGACAGCACTTTTTGTTCCTCCCTTATTCTATTTTCTGTCGTTTAGCATAGCTCCAGACGTTTGTTTTTAATATAGCAGAAATGCAGAGTGCTGTACTGCCCTGTGAAGGCAAACAACAGACCGCCCATTTCTTTCAAAAGCTTTGAGATTTGTGAAAAATCTTGCTTTTGTGAAAATTAACCTACTCTCTTTTGCCTCCATTATGCCTTGTTAGTGATTTGCGGTCGATTTGGTCAGTGTAATATCTTAATTTTTAATTTCACCATTTGGCTGTTGGTAGCGCTTTTTGTCGTGATGATTCCTGCAGGAATCATTGTGACAAAAAGTGCTACCAACAGCCAAAGGGTTCATTTTATTTTAACCCTCACGTGCGCACACAGCTACTGTTCACTGCGATGGTGGCTGCATGAACAAAGGGATTAATGTTAACATACTGTAAATGTGTGGAATACATATCACTCCTGCTGTCCTAGTTCACTAGTACACCTGTACCATGCCAGTACATGGAAATAAAAACAAAATGACAAATAAAAATATCTGCTTCAGTTCAAACAAGATGGGATGAACGATAACCCACAAAGTCCCTTTATATGAGAGCTGTCCTCACTGTCAAGAGTCTCTGCCTTTTGTCTTTGACCCGATTCTGATGTTAAAATATCTCCCATTGAACAAGATGGTAATTTCATCCCGAAGTCTACTGTATTGTTTGGAGCTCACATGCATTTTTTGGGTAGGAGCAGTTTTTCATATTCTTAAGCTAATCCTTCTGATCCATTTCCTTCCCCTCAAAGCCAACCTCTGATCAACACACACGCCGGCACACAAATAAAGATGGACACACGGCGCTTCCCACCATTAGTACACTCTGTGGGCTGGAGAAGCCACAGAAATTCTGAAGAGGCATAGCATGAGCAGCAAAATGACGTCACTATTAGCTTGACATCATAGCATCGCTAGTCTCAGGATGCCGTGTACAAAGTGACAAAATTGATGTTTCACGTCATTCATCTGAAAGGCACGCAGCATCTTCCAGGGCTGACTGTTTTGTTCCACACAGCCTCTTACAGGGCTGACTGTTTGATGGAGAGTATATAGTGGATACAAAACTTGCAAAAAGTAATTATTATTCAAAACGTTAATTTTGGCTAACGAACTCGTCCAATATCTTTCTCCAAACTAGCGATATCCAAAATTTCAAGTATATATAACAACAAGAAAGGCAAAGCCCATATGGCTCACGTGTATGACCGATCCACACATGTCTGACAATAAGTAAAGGGATGGCTTCTGCACTCAAAAAAAAAATCCATGTTTTCTCAAAATTTAATCAGTTTTCACACATCTGTGAAATCCCCCATGACCCTTGACCTTTGTGATGAGTTGACTAACTTGGGGGACATAGGAAGGTCTTATCATCAGCTACCTTTGTGCCAAATTTGATTAAAAAAAAATTAGCAAAAAAGTAGATTATAACAATTATTGGCATTTTATACACATCAGTCGACCTCTTGTGACCCATGACCTTTTCCTACGGGTCATCCAAATTAGTATGCATAGATAGGTCTTACCATCAGGTATCTCTGTAGCAAGTGTGGCTTTGAAGTTGTGAATAGTAATTGAGAAAAAAACATTTCTTGACAAAACATAGCTATTTTTACCTATTTCCTGAGCTCTTGTGACCCTTGACCTTTCCGAGGGGTCATCCAAATTAGTATGCATAGATAGGTCTTACCAAGGTACCTATCTTTGTACCATGTTTCTGCTTGAAGTTGTGAATAGTATTTGAGAAAAAACATCTTTTGTAAAAATGAGGCTATTATGGACCCATTTCCTGAGCTCTTGTGACCCTTGACCTTTCCGGGGGATCAACCAAATTATAGTGCGTATAAACGTTTTACCATCAGGTATCTTTGTACCGAGTTTGGGTTTGAAGTTATGAATAGTATTTGAGAACAAATAAATTATGTCCAAAAATAGGTATTTTTTATTTCCTGATCTCTTGTGACCTTGACCTTTGTGAGAGGTCACTAAAATTGGTATGTTTGGAAAGGTCTTTGGTACGTGTTGAGTCGTGGTCGTAGTATGGTATCACACCAGACGCATGCACTTAAGGTTCTTTTTTAAATAAACTTCATTCAGCTGCACCCCGTCACACGTGGTTTAAGGTTGTAGACAATACTGGAGTAACAGTTCCAACAATACTTTATTTCAGCGATGCGATCTCCACACAATGCATTCCCAAATGCACCAACACAGATACAAAGTCTCTTCTGCAAATGTCAACACTGGCAACACAATGCGTTTCTCATTCAACGTACACCACGGTTACACTGCGTCTCTCACAATGTACACCATATACGGGCCACGTACCTACCATAAACTGTGTGTGCCTGCAACTGACAATGCATGACAATGTACACACGTAGCACTAACTTTTATAGTAAAACGACTTTCCAGAATAATCTAACGAAATCACAACGCAACCAATCAGAACGGAACACGTAACTGAAACTCATAAATATTAAATAAAAAAGAACTTTCTAGAATAACTACAATAGTCTACAAAAATTTGACTGCTAATTTCAGCCCCAAACCCCAATGTATAATGACGTCGCATAAAAGTATGGCAGACCATTCACGACCTTTCATAACACGCAAAGAGTGGCTGATAATTTCACGCGCACAGGAAGCAACTATGACTAAAAATAGAGCGGCTTTACTACTGCTATTCTCCGTGCGACTTTGCTAGAAGCTTCCGGACTAAACTTAGCATATCTGATATCATAACAAAGCCAATTCCGCTATCTGCGCGAACGATAGAAAATCTTACCGAAAAGGTACGTGATACGTAACCAAGGTAGCTCAAATAAATACTGGATCGTTTCCTACGATTAACACATGCATGCTCTCACAAAACTCAACCACAATTGTAACAGTCTTGCCACAAAGTATCCTTGGGCCAAATTTGAAGACTGTAGCTTGAATAGACTCAGAGAAAATGCCAACATTAAAGTTTACCACGGAGACAGACGACAGACGGGACGACCACTGGCCCAGAACATACTCACTTTTGCTTCACACGTGAGCCAAAGATACAGACTCTAATCTGGGTCAACCGACTTTCTATAAATGGTCTTTAATGTCTTCAATGAGACATCCAGTTACAACATGCTCGGAGGCTGTCTTAGCCACCCTGTAAATATAGTATTTCACCAAGTTTCAAGCTTGTACACACAGCAATATCTCTGAGATTCTCGTGTCTACATACATACGCACACACACAACATTTCACGCCAAATGTACGTTCAGCAGCGAGGTTAACGTAACTAGACATGACGTAATTTTTATCTTGTTACTAAAGTTGTCGGAGGTTTAGGCCTGCCAGCCTTGGACATAATGGACATGATATTAAATTTGCCCAACCACGACCCATCCTAAAAAGTCCCTTCTATAAATATAAATAGAAGTGACTTACAAACTGCTTTTACTTTTAGTTTTGCTTTTATCCTGTAGTGTGTCATAGCTGAATATTCAAATACATGTGATTTTGGTGCTGTCACTGTCAGTAAAAAAAAAAAAAAACACAATACCCGAAGGTCCAGACCTAAATTTCTTTTTAAAATGTTAAAGTTGTCTTCTAAAGACTACATTATACATTGCTGTCAACAGATCAACCATGATAGTTCAAGGGTGATATCAGAATAATATGGCACCCAGTGGTGCCGAACTATTCTGCCACAACCTTAGAATAACCATAATTACTCAAGGAAAGCCTGGCGCCTATTGGCGCCAAACACACTTGAACCATTGTGACGAATGATCTATCAATGAACAAGTGTCAACACCCTATTATATCTGCCTCAAAGAAAATACAATAACCTACAACGGGAACATCCAAAAAGAGAACATAGCAAACATACCTTTCACGTGTTCTCCTGACCCCACGTGAGGCTCCCAGCTCTTGCCAGATTTGCTGGGGTGCATGGCGATGTAGGAGGGTGTTGGGGGAAGGGGAAGGAGGATGGGGCAGCCAAGCCCTCAGTCACTGCAACAGGTTCTTCTTCCACAGGGCGGTCTTACTTTCTAGTTCTACAAATAACATGAACAATAAAAACGTTAGGTGATGTACAAAACACTAACTCAATCATACCCCAGTACCTACTGACTTCGGCGGGTCCTTCAAAGACTGTACCAGTTCGAGGAAACAGATCAGCAATGATAGATCACTGGAAAGTTGTTAACCCTTTGAGTGTCAGTACCACTACCAACCCCCAAAGGGTCAAGAATTATTTTTCCCCTGCATTAACTTTGCACATACTCGGATGAGTAACATCATTAACTGTATTCATTAAATAACTGCAACGCACCTGTAATTTTAATTGTTAGTTCTCGCTTTTGAGAAAACACAAGCACGTTGATTAGCTCAAAGTCAAACACCGAGTTTCATTAGAAAATAACAATTTTGTGTATGTCCTGTTAACCCATTCAGCCCCGACGCACTACAGCAGGAGACGGGTCGACAATGATAATTCAAGGGTAGTGCCAGATTAGTTTGGGGTGAATGAGTTAACTTGTTTGTTAAGGCACAGCGCTTACATTCTACAGTGAAGGTTCTGACAATATTAGTATTACTGTCACATAATACGCTCCTTTTTCTCGCGTGTGTGTGTGCGTGCACTTGTATGATTGCAGTTGCCAAATCCACAAAATGTCTTAGTATTACCTTGGTTTAAGTCATTATGTCGTGCTTGTATGATTTATGTTCATGTGAGTTAAAGAAAATTTTCCATTGCATGCTTGTCGTTTAACGCATATCATACTGAGGCTAAAAGCTTCAAATATGTACACTGCCATATGCAGGCTACATTATAGTACTTACACTGATAAGAATATCTACCAATGGCTTTAGTCTAAGGGTGGTGCCAGAATAGCTTGGCGCCTAGAGGCGCCAAGCTATTCTGGCACTACCCTTGAACTATTTTAGTCAAACTTATTTCACACACTGGTATATTCCAAATGATAAAAGCACACTAACTTTACAATAATGTTGTAGTATCATCATACAGGTTTCAGAAGAATCATATGAAGGGAAGCAACTGTGTATTTTACTAAATCATAATGCAAGTGTAAAGAGATTGGAACAACCGAGATTACAAGAAAAATCTCCTGGCTAAAAGTAGAAGGCCATTTTAAATTTTTATCCTCTTAGAAAAGTAACACCCTGAAACAGACAGCAGTGGGGTTCTAGTCACAATCATACAAGGTTTCCACTCTGACACAGAGAAAGAAAAAGAGACAATGGTACTTGGTAGATCGATCTACACTGGCAGTTTGAGGGTAGTGCCAGATTACTTCAGTGCCATTGCTGGCAGCCAACTAATTAGGCACTACCCTTAAACTATCAATGTCAGTCCATCTCCAACAACCAGCGCTTCCCATAATTAATAGGAAACTGGGCCAAGATGCACGAGAGTGAAAATCCTGCGCAAGCCACTAAGCAAGGCGCTCTGCACAAATCCTGCACACGCTTATCAACCCTTCGCAGAGTGGAGTACCTTGCTAACTTGCTTACTGGCATGCGCAGTATTTACTGCTCTTTCATGCATCTCACCCCTGGTTCTATTTCTAAACCTTTAAAAAAAAAAATGTAAATAAGGAAAGTGCCACCTAAGTCTTCTATCTCCTGCCAAGTGACAGTATGCTCCCCCAGGGAGATATGGAGAATGCATGCGGCTCAGACAAATTCATAACTAATACTGGGCTTAAATTTAAGCGCCAAACAGGCACAATAATATACGTTAAAACTGATAGTGATACGCAAAAAAAATGGCATACACGTGGGACAGCAGTAAACAGCAGTATACTATAATATTAAATGGTACTGTGTAATTAAATTAAATGATTTCTAGAAAATAACAATGAATAAAAATGGATGTAAAACTGAGAATAAAATTACATCGCAATATAGTTCTATTTGAAACTGCCAAAATGCACCAAATAAGGTACCAAGGCCTAATCCTAAAACCAAGTCTTGCACTTAAGCTTATCAATCAGAATACACCAGTGTGTGAAATATGTTTGACTAAAATAGTTCAAGGGTAGTGCCATAATAGCTTGGCGCCTCTAAGCACCAAGCTATTCTGGCACCACCCTTGAACTAAAGCCACTGGTCCATATCCTTATCTGTAAGTACTATATTAATAATAATAATAAAAATAATAATAATAAAGAGCAATTTATATCGTGCTGAATCCCCAGGAGCAGTGGGCTCTAAGTATAAGCGCGTTACCAAAAAAAATGTATGTATGCAAAATCTCCCTACCTTTAAAAAAATTAATCTAAACACACACATACAACTGAAACACACATAACTAAACCATTCACAAGTTAGTTAAACGCACTTTGATGATGCTGATGCGCCACCACGATGGTGCTACACGGTCAACAAAGGGAAGACCTAAGATCAAGGCCACCACAATGGTGCTAAATGGTCAACAAAAGGAGGACCTAAGATCAAAGCCACCATGATGATGCTACAAAGTCAACAGAAGGAAGACCAAAGATCAGCACCACCGCGATGGCGCTACATGGTCAACAAATGGATGGCATGTGATCATCCAGGTCACCAATATGGTGCTAAACGATCAATAATCTAAGAATAAAAAGATCAAAGCCACCAAGATGGTGCTACACGGTCAACAAAGGGAAGACCTAAGATCAAAGCCACCAAGATGGTGCTACACTGTCAACAAAAGGAAGATCGAGGTAATAAATGCAACCATGATGGTGCAAAGTGAGGCATCGTAAGCCACAGAAATATGTATGCAGATGCAGACCAGACCATTATCACACACACAATCTGTGGATTAATGGTATGCAAGCTAATAGAAGTAGGTTTTAAGATAAAGACGTCAATGTTTTCAGCATGTTGGTGTTGGGGAAGGGAATTCCAGACAACAGCCTGAACAGGGGCTTGATACTGGAATGTCCAGCAGCCAAACCACTTAAGAGGAGAAGCTGGGGAAACGGAAACGCTTCTCTGAGCAGGAACGAAGGAGAACGGGAGGGCTGATAGATGTTGAGAAGGGATGAGAGGTATGGCAGTAGGGATCCATCAAAGCAGCGAAAAGCCAGGACAGCAACCTTGTACTCGACTCTACACTGAATGGGTAGCCAGTGCGATTCCTGAAGTAGGGAGGTTACAATGTTACATGGCCCATTTTAGATTTGCCAAAAGCAAGTTTGGCAGCATTGTTGAGGACTGTCTGCTGATGGGAGTTTTTCTGAGGGACACCTGCCAGAAGGAAGTTACTATAGTCTAAGTGGCCAAGGACAAGGAAACAAATAAGTTGAACTGTAGCGGACAGGGTGATGAATGGTCTAATGGAGCCGATTTTTCGCAGCTGGAAGTTCGCCGTCCTGCACACATTTGTAATATGATGGTGCATGGACATACTGCAGTCGAACTGAACTTCCAGATTACATACAAACTGACTAAAAGTTATTTCACTGTCACCAACCACGAGCTTAGATGGCAGTGAATAAATTTGAAGCTTTTACTTTTAGCTTCAGTATGATATGGGTTAAAGTATATAATGCCTAACCAAAAAGAATCCTTTGAAACCAATAAAGGGGTTGCAACTAAAATGTGTGAGGGGAAATGTTGATGGTAAATCGTGATGCTAAACTGCTGATTAGTAAACTGGTGGTATAAAATATGTTTTGTTTACGTTGTAAACCTATTAGTATTATGAACCTGTCCATGCTCGCTATTTTAGAAGCACCCAATTACAAATTGTCTGTAAGCCTTTCAAGTGTTTTGCTTGTGCTAAATAGGTCAGCATGACAATCGAGTCGGTGCATCTGAACAATTAATTAGGCGCGATTCAGTGCGTATGCTGCACGAAACTAACCAAAACTAAACCTTTCGCGTGTAGTTCTAAGCCCACCATTAATCCACCACTATAATTGTTAATCAGGCTAAATGGCCATTCGGGAGAAGCTGAAAATGCTTACACGTGGAGACACAGAATATGATTAGCTCATCATAATTCCCGACAAAACATTACAATAATGTGCAGCAGTGTTGCTATCAAAGCTGCATGTTGTGTCGTGTTTGTTTACAAACGAAGCACGGTGTTGCAATGTTACTTACGGCGCTTCCGGGTCCATTTCTACAACTTTTTCCAATGGCAGGTGGAGGGTAGGGTCTACAGCTGCGTTCTAGAAAATAGGGCAAAATTTCTAGGTCTCCTTCGATCAGAAAAACATGCCTCAACGGCTACCAAATCCGCCGCCATGGAATGCGTTTCCGCTTTCACAGCTTTGTGGGAAGACAAAGGGAGGTAACGCCGGAAAATCAAGACAAACTGGGTGTTTGCGATAGCTTCACACCTAGCTTTCCAGTGCGCAAAGTTGATCCGGCCGATGTCGGCTCGATGGCCTTTTGAGCATTGGGTTTAGTTTATCGTGCTAACCGGCTGTGAATAAGAGCACAACATACTGTGTTTTATTTGCTTTTCATGTCAAGTTGTATAGAAGCCCCAACTCCACCTGAAAACACAGATTTACTATTACAACTTTTACGATCCGAGGCGGAGATACAAGCATATGACAAAATTTGCATTTTCGGAGATTTAATTTCCCTTGTGCAGGATGGGATGGCTCCTGGACAGGGGAAAAAAATAATCAAATTGTTGAGTGCATAAGAGACGCCTTCCCGATTCAAATGGTGAAAAACCCAACAAGACATAGGCAAGGTCAGAGGTCGACATTAGAGACCTAATCATGCTTAGTAAATGACGAGTTGCTAACGTCAGATATTCAACACTTGGATCCCATTGGCAAGAGTGACCATGATGTTTTACTCTTCCAGCTGTATGTACCGGCTAAGGTTAAGGTGACGCAGATTATTAAACACTCCCTTAACCTTGGGAAGGGAGACTATGATAGTCTGAGAGTATATATGGCAAATATTGACTTTACAACTACTACTACCTGAAAATTGCGGAGTGGAAAAATTCTGGGCATTAATTAAGTCCTCGATTCTGAAAGGTATGGAGTTGCACATCCCAAAAGTGAAGAGCAAATCACATAAAAGAACCACACCATCTTGAACAATGAACAATGAACAATGAACCTTTATTTTCCAACGGTAGAAGTTATTGGTAGTGAGTGAACAGGACCAGTTTTCAAACTTGCCGTTCTTGGATGAATAAGGGTACTTTAAGAATGATTAAAAAGAAATACAAGTTATACAAAAGATATCTTCAAACTCAAGAATGGCCGTCAACAACAGTCGAACAAGAGCAGAGAAAGCCAAGGCACAAGCAGAGTACACAGACGCAAATAAACGAACGAAGAAGAGCATTAGAGCAGACAAGGTAGAGATTACCAGATATATTACCCTAAGAAATGACTGTAACAAATTAATAAAGCGTAACAAAAAATTGCATGAAAAAATATTGCAGATAAATGTAAAATGAACCCCAAAGTGTTTTGGAAGTATGTCAACAGGAACAAACTAAATATAATTCTGGAATGTACTTACGCCTGTCACCCCTACCCAGGTATAGGCCGTCGACGAGAGACCTCCAGCAACTCCTGTCCTGTGCTTCTCCTTCGATTCTACTCCAGGTGGTTCCCAGTCTCTTGATGTCTGCTTGGAGGTCTCGACGCCAGGAGTTTCTCGGCCTACCTCTTTTCCTCTTTCCCTGGGGGTTCCATGACAATGCCTGCCTAGTGATACTGGAAGCTGGCTTTCTCAGACTGTGACCGATCCATCCCCATCTTCTTCGCCCAATTTCATTCTCTGCTGTTATCTGTTCTGTTATCTCCCAGAGTCTGACGTTGCTGATCTTCTCTGGCCAGTGGATTTTCAAAATTCTTCTAAGGCAACTGTTCATGAAGGTCTGTACTCTGTTGACTGTGGTTTTTGTCAATCTCCAAGTCTCTGCTCCATATAAGAGAACTGCATTTACATTGGAGTTGAAAATCCGGACTTTGGTGTGTTGTGACAGCTCTCTGGAGCTCCACACTTTTTTTCAACTGGAGAAAGGCTTTACCGATTCGATAATTCTGGAATAAATGCACTTAAAAAAGAAGATGGCACACTTACTGTAGGAGATCCTGAAAAGGCGGCAACATTGAATAAATTCTTCTCAAGTGTATTTGTGGAAGAAAATTTGAGTAATGTTCTGTTGCTTGGTAGAGGCTCAAAATCGAATGGGTGCACCATAACAGATATCGTAATAACTCCTGATATTGTCAAGAAAAAACTATAGGAGTTGAATCCTTCCAAAGCTCAAGGTCCAGACTGCATCCCTCCCAGAGTTTTACAAGAGTTGTGTAATGAGTTGGCAGAGCCACTTTGCACATTGTTTACTTTTTCCCTTGAATCAGGTATTGTACTGCAAGACTGGCGAACCGCAGAGGTAAGTGCGATTTTTAAAAAAGGTTCTCTAGGTCAGATGCAGGAAACTACAGGCCAGTAAGCTTAACGTGTATAGTATGTAAAGTTTTAGAGTCTATAGTCCGAGATGAGATCGTTAATCATTTCACGGTGAATAATATGTACACTGAATGCCAACATGGTTTTAGAAGGAAACGATCATGTGTTACTCAGCTACTACAGGTTATGGATGATATAACCTCCTTACTGGACAACAAAAAAAAAACGGTTGACATCATATACTTAGACTTTAGAAAAGCATTCGACACTGTTCCTCATGAACGGCTTCTTCAAAAACTAGAGGTCTATTGTGTATGTGGAAACATTTCCAACTGGATAAGAAGTTTATTTACATGCAAGAGAACAAATGGTAAAGGTTGGAGAAGCAAAATCGGACAAAATAAAGGTACTGAGCGGCATACCTCAAGGTAGCATCTTAGGACCTCTATTATTTACGATATTTATAAATGACTTGCCAGCTTGTGTTAATAGCATGTGCAAATTTTCGCAGATGATACTAAAATCTATAATGAATCGAGCAATAAAGACGTGTTGCAGCACGATTTGGATCACTTGCAAGAGTGGTCCGACACATGGGACTTACATTTTAATGTAGAGAAATGCAAGGTCTTACATGCTGGAAGGAACAATCCTGAACACGATTACTTGATGAAAGTGAACAGCAACATTAAAAATGTGGTATCTTGTGAGGAGGAAAGAGATTTAGGTGTGGTCTTCCACAAAGTTATATCTTTTGACCCCCATATTCAGAACTGCATCAATAAGGCCAACAAAATGGTTGGAGTAATTAAGAGAGCTTTTAATTATTTGGACAAGGACATTTTTAGTAAACTGTATAAATCACTGAAAGTAGTAGATAGAAAGAAGAAGAAAGCAGAAGTAAACAACAGCCGCACAAGAACAGAGAAGGCCCGCGCTCAGGAGGCATACACAACAGCCAACAAAATAGTAAAGAATAGCATCAAGGCAGACAAGAGAAATTTTGTAGAGTCACTGGCACAAGAAGCAGAGGAGGCAGCCCGACATGGAAACATGAGAGAGCTCTACAACACCACAAAAAAAGCTTTCAGGGAAGTTTGCCAAGCCAGAGAGATCAGTAAAGGATAAACAGGGAAGAGCCATCCAAGGAGAGGAGGGACAGAAGAACAGATGGAAGGAGCACTTTGAGGAGCTCTTAAATAGACCAGCTCCACAAGACCCACCAGACATTCAGGTAGCCGAGAGAGACTTGCCGATAGACTGTAGCGAGCCCACCAAGGAGGAGATCCGGAAAGCCATCAAACAGCTCAAGTCGGGCAAGGCAGCCGGACCCGACAGTATACCGGCAGAAGCGCTAAAGGCGGATACTGAAACCATAATCGAGATGCTCCACCCCCTCTTCAGGAAAATCTGGCAGAGAGAACAAGTACCAGCAGAGTGGAAGGAGGGTTACCTGGTCAAGCTGCCAAAAAATGGAGATCTCAGCAACTGTGCCAACTATAGAGGAATCACCCTACTGTCTGTCCCAGGCAAAGTCTTCAGCAGGATCCTACTCAACAGGATGAAGGACACAGTGGACCCCCAACTTCGAGATCAACAGGCGGGCTTCCGCAAGGACCGATCATGCACTGACCAGATCGCCACGCTGCGAATCATCCTGGAACAGTCGCTAGAGTGGAACTCGTCCCTCTACATCAACTTCCTTGATTATGAGAAGGCCTTCGACAGCGTCAACAGAGCCACCTTGTGGAAGTTGCTGAGACACTATGGAGTACCTGAAAAGCTCACTAACATCATCAGGAATCCTACGAGGGACTGACCTGCAGAGTGATCTGTGGAAACCAGCTCACCCACGCCTTCCAAGTCCGGACAGGGGTGAGACAGGGGTGTTTGCTGTCACCGTTCCTGTTCCTTCTGGCCATCGACTGGGTCATGACGACATCCACAGCACAGAAGCGAAATGGCATCCAATGGACACTTTGGACCTAACTGGACGACCTGGACTTTGCAGATGACCTAGCCCTGCTCTCGCACACCCAACAACAGATGCAAGAAAAGACAAACGCAGTGGCAGTGAACTCCGCAAGGCTAGGCCTGAACATCCACCGTGGAAAGAGCAAGGTGCTGAAAGTCTACGCTGCCAGTGGAACGCCCATCACACTGGAAGGCGAGGCGCTAGAAGAGGTGGAGAGCTTCACCTACCTCGGCAGCATAGTCGACAAGAAGGGTGGGACGGATCCTGACGTGAGGACCAGGATAGGCAAGGCCAGGGCAGCATTTCTCCAGCTAAAGAACGTCTGGACTTCAAGAGATCTGTCAGTCAACACCAAGATCCGACTGTTCAACACCAATGTGAAACCAGTACTCCTCTATGGAGCAGAGACCTGGAGACCACAGTGTCGACCACCAAGAAAATACAGACGTTCATCAACAACAGTCTGAGAAGGCTCCTCGGGATATGCTGGCCGGACAAAATCAGCAACGAGGAATTGTGGCAGCGGACAAAGCAGAAGCCTGCAGAAGTGGAGCTTCAACAACGCCGCTGGAGATGGATAGGTCACACACTACGCAAGCCAGCAACCAACACCACAAAGCAAGCCCTAAGATGGAACCCACAGGGAAAAAGGAAGAGAGGTCGGCCACGAAACACCTGGCGACGTGACCTGGAGACAGATGCCAAGAAGATGGGCCACACCTGGGGACAGCTGGAGAGACTCGCCCAGGACAGAGACGGTTGGAGGGACCTTGTCGGCGGCCTATGCCCCAGGGGGGGTGATGGGCGTAAGTAAGTAAGTGTATAAATCACTAGTCAGACCACATTTAGAATATGCAAACACTGTATGGTACCCAGGTTTAAAGAGACAATCGGCTGCACTCGAAAGGGTACAGAGACGAGCAACAAAGCTGGTCAAAGAATGTAGAAATATGACTTATTCAGACAGACTCAGATACTTTGGATTACACTCCTTACGCGGACGTAGAATAGGTGGAGACTTAATCCAAGTTTTTAAAATTTATATTGGCATCGACGACCTAGAGTGGAACGACTTTTTTGCAACACCATTCTGTGACAGAACCCGAAATTCTGAAGGGAAAATCTTTGTACAGCACTGTAACACTAACCTGCGGAAGTTTTGTTTTACTAACAGAGTTGCCATTGTTTGGATGACTTACCAGTTTCATTAAAAAAAAAAAAAGCATCTAATATAAATTCTTTTAAAAACCAGCTGGACGAATTACCAAAATTTAAGGAGATTTTTTATTCCTATGATGAATGATTTTTTAGGAAAATTGCATGCATAGCAGACCCATAAAGGAACTAAAGAAAGAAAGGACATTTATAAAGGCCTCACGGCCTATTTTGTCCTCACAATACTACTACTACTACTACTAAGTTACATCAAGTTTTTCAGCGTGCGCGTGTCAGGCCGTGATGCAGTGACTGACTCCAACCGTGGTAGTGAGACTGAAACCCAACTTCTCTCTCTCTCTCTCTTATTGAAAATACGGTAGACTTTGAAATGGGGCAGGTCGGAGCCTATTCCGGCCGCAGCATGTACATGACGCTTTTGGCGTGCCAGGCCGGGGCCGCAGAAATTCTGGCAAAAAAACAAGCAACAATTGGCGCCTGAAAGCGCCGCCGGTGTGTGTGTGTGTGTGTGCTGCGTGTGTGCCGGTGTGTGTGTGTTTGTGTGACAGCGACTAGACTGAGCCCGCGTTTCAAGTCGGAGAACGGACAAATTTGAAATTCAGGCCGAGTCATTTGTCCCTACTGACCGTACCGGCTGTAAAATTATCGAGAGACCTTCAGTTTTCTCGTTTTACGATTAAGATGATGCTGGACGATTGGCGAGAGAATTGCCCGTTCACAAAAAGCGGTTGATCCACAATCTTCAAAAATGCCACTGCTCTCGGCTGATCTCTTCCCGGCTGGGTCTGTCACAGCTGATGCCGGGTAGGTCAGTCTCTGCTGGCTGGATGTCTGGGGGGTCGGGTGGGGTGGGTCTGTCAGTTCAGTAACTCTTTAAAATACTCGGCCCATCCGTCGAGTTGGTCTGCTCTGTCCGCTTGCAATAGGCTTGCCGTCTTTGTCTTTTACTGGTCTTTCTGCCGGTATGGCCATACTTGCCAGACAATCTTCTGGTAATGTCGTAGAGCTGTTTCATGTTGCCGCTGCCTGCTGCCTTTTCTGTCTCTGCTGCTAGACCGTCTGTGTAGGCTCTCTTGTCTGCTCTGATACTCTCTTCACCTCGCGGTTGGCTTCAGAGTATTCATGTGCCCTTGCCATGCTTTGGCTGCTCTCGTGCGACTGTTGTTGACAACTGCTTTCTTCTTCTTCCTCACTTCTATCTTCTTCAAGGTCTGTGCCGACAGTCCTTGTGATGGTGTTTCTTGAACCCCACAGTGTCTTTGCAGGTTGAGTTCAGCGCCTCTCTAACTGCCTTCCACTGCTGCTCAGTGGTGACCGCTTCCTCCTCATTTACTACTAGCTCCTGTAGCGCTTGAAACCCGCGGTTGGACAGCACCAGTTTGAACTCTTCTTTCACTCCAGTCTCTCTCAGGAGGCCAACATTCTTGTTGTCCCTGTGCTGCTTTTCTCTAACTTGAGCTTTATTCTTAAGATAAGCAGATGATGGTCTGAGGCAACATCTGCTCCCCTCCGTCACTCGAACGTCTTGAAGGGATCTTCTAAATTTCTTGCTAATGCAGATATCGTCTATTTGGTTCTCTGTAGTATGGTCAGGTGAGACCCACGTTGCTTTGTGTATTCTTCTGTGTGGGAAGATGCTGCCTCCAATGACAAGTCTGTTTAGAGCACAAAAGTCTACAAACCTCTCCCCCGTTCTCACTCATCTCCCCTAGTCCCTGTCTCCCCATCACCTCTTCGTATCCGGTGTTGTCCTCCCCTATTTTGGCATTAAAATCGCCCATGACGATGGTGATGTCTCGCTCTGCACATTTGTCCACAGCACTCTGGAGTCGGTCGTAGAACTCTTGTTTTTCTTCCTCGTCACTGTCATTAGTGGGCGCATAACACTGGATGACGTTCAGCTTGTTCTTTTTCCTGGTTCTAAAGGCTGCTGTGATAATTCTTGGCCCAAGAGGTTCCCAGCCCATCAGCGCTCTCTGTGCCACTGGTGACAGCATGAATGCTACACCTTCTGTATGGGGGGCATTCTCCTCTTCATGACCTGAATACAGAATCATCTCCCCACTTAACAGCCTTTTCTGGCCAGACTAATGTGTCCATCTGGCTTCACGGATACCTAGCAGGGAAAGGTTGTACTTTTGCATTTCCGCTGCTATATGGGCGGACTTCCCGCTCTGGTACATGGTCTTGACATTCCATGAGCCCATGATTGTGTCCCTGGATAGAGAGAGGCGGCTCGATTCTGTGGCTTCCGAAGACTTCCGGCTTTCACCACGTGACGTCATAAATCTTCTGGTAGAAGAACCTTCCTCCTCCAGGAAAGGAATTGCTGTTTGTCTATTCGTCGGCGTTTTTGTAGCCATTTCTTTATTTGCAGGGTGTGGAAGCTACCCCCACGCCCAACCCCATTACTAGGAGGACCAGGGGTTTTCTGTCGGGGTCTCCTTCCCTTAGACCATGTTGGTTCACGGCACCTTATTTCATTCGGTGCACCCCTCTCGCGAGGGACCCCCTATCCACCACCCAGGGGACGCGCCTTAATGCCATATGGTCCCAGCGCGAGGTTCCCATTGCTGATGTACATACGAAAACATGCGTACACACACACCAGATACAAACACACACAGTCACAGAAGAAAAAAAAATGCAAAGCAATGAATGAATCTTAGCAAAAATATATTCATATACTTTACAATTATCTAATAAATATTTCTCATTACAATGACAGGTAAACAAATTTAAGTAAGTAAGCTTATGCTTTGTCCGTAAACATGGCAAGTACAAAAGCACATTCTAAGTACTAGGTAAGCTACCTTCACCTACAAAAATCAGCCTCATTTCTTTTTCATCAGTCAAATGCTGAAACACAATAATCTTTTCTTTTTGATTGGGGAAAAAAGCTGGCAGGAACACTGTGAAATGCAAATGTGTGTTCTGTGATTTTGGATCTTACAGCTCAATCTGTAAGGTCCAAACTCAGAGACCTAGGCCGGTACATGAAATCCGTTCTGCTCCAAGGATGAAACAGACTAACAGCATTGACAAAAAGGAGAAATAAAAAAGAATCCCTTACATACCGTACACGATTTATAGCGTTCTCTTTAACCCCCGACACCCAATACCATGACATAAATTTGACCATGACAGCTCAAGGGTGGTGCCAGAAAAGCTTGGCGCCCACAGGCGCCAAGCTTTTCTGGCACCACCCTTGAACTTTAATGGTGAATTGGTCAATCTCCTGAACTGTAATGTTGCCTTCATAGGACACTTCACAAATGTGAAATATTCAACGTCAAGATTTAATGGACCAATGTCAACTGTTACAGTTTCAGTTGGAATGGTGTACATTGCATAAAACTTCTGGTCTGTTACTCTGGACCTTATGACCTAGAGTTGTAAGGTCCAAAGTCACAGACCAGCACACCCTAAAATCTTTGAAGGCACAGTCATCGATGGTAAATCATGCCAAGACAGGCAGCACGTCTTTCATTGGTTTATGAATTGCTTACTTTTAGCATGATACTATTACTAGATACATGATGCAATGGCATAGGAAGATATTTGTCATTGGAGTGGGGAGGGGGAAGCATAGCAGTTCAACCTTGAAAAGCCAAAGAACGCGTGGCGCGGGGGAGGGGGGGGGGAGGGGTGAGAGAGAGCTACAGCCAACCACTTAAAAAACAAAACATAACCACCAGACAAAGCCTTATGATATTTTGGTCTCCAAAAGTATGTTCTTCAAATTACAAATAAAAATTTATAATTTCAAAGGGGGAGGGGGGGGGGGATGAATGGACATTCTTACCACCCCCTCTACTTTTTCATGGGCCGAGTCGGACCCCCCCCCCCACCTCACCTCTGGTTCCTATGCCGATGTGATGTACAAGAATGCTACAGAAACAGTATATGAACTCAGTCTATAAACACTGTGTTCTAGAGCTTAAACAGAAGATGAATTTAAGTGAATGAAAGAATGAATGTAGTCATTATAGGAGATTCAGATTTCTAGAGAACATTTTTTAAAAGAACACTAAATGCATATATATATATATGAAATTAGACACTTCGATATAATGTGTTTATATGTGATAAATGTAGAATTTTGAAGAGCTTAGCTCTTTATTCTTTACACTTCAAAGCATTAACCCTTTGTGCAAGCAGCCAGTTTACATTGGTTGCAAGCACAAAGAGGTTAAAATACGTGTCTACACATTAAATGCCTCATTTCACAAAGCAAACTGCCAGCACCTTCACATCCCAGCCATATTTTAACCACTCCACTGCCAGTGGATGCAGACTGTGTTTTCAAATTTCAACATCAAAGGTCCCCCAGCCGTCGAAGGAACATGAATACAAAAGGGTTTCAGCAAGACAGAGATCCTCATGAGCCCCTGCTGTTGCAGGGGCTCATGAGGATCTATACCTCTTGCATTTTGGTGATGTTCAATTCTTCTTGGCAGTGAAGGTGTTAAGGGTAGTGCTTGATAACCTGACTCAACATTTGTAGCTCAAAAGTAGCTTAGCCCGACACCTGCAACACTGGTGACTGGCCATCGTCTCGTGATCTAGCTACCAGCACTCTTGAGCTACTAAGCTCTCCATCAAGATGTTCAAGCACTACACTGCAGCTGTGTTGGTCTGCCCTTCTTGTGCAGTTGGTGCTAGAATCATAATGCCCAAAGGTCGACGTCTGCCAAGTTTACTGGTCTTCCTTCACCCAGTCAAGCACTTGAGGTGTAAAGTAGGTGATCAGAATTTCCACACCTGAAACAGACAAATTTTCCTCGTACACCCAGCACATGTATTCATAGCAACAGTCGTGGGGGCTTGAAACAATATCCACTTCACATTTTTGTAGGAGTAGCTAGAGAACAGAAATTAGTTTCATCGTTGTGAGAGACCACCTAGTGAGAGAAATCACCCGTCATTAAAGACCATCATTTAACCCATTTCATCCGGAGTCTGATTTTGTAAAATTTGCTTATTGTCCTAAGAAGGCTGCATTACTGATTAGGAGATAGATCAGCTGTTTTAGTTCAAGAGTGGTGCCAGCATAGCTTGGTGCCTCAGGCACCAAGTTATGCTGGCACCACTCTTGAACTAAAACAGCTGATCTATCTCCTAATCAGTAATGCAGCCTTCTTAGGACAATAAGCAAATTTTACAAAATCAGCCTCCGGATGAAATGGGTTAAATGATGGTCTTTAATGACGGGCGATTTCTCTCACTAGGTGGACTCTCACAATGATGAAACTAATTTCTGTTCTCTAGCTACTCCTACAAAAAAAAGGTAGTTGTTCTAAGCAGCTTCTACTGTACTTAAGGTGATCATGGGCGACGGTCGTCAGTCCTGGAAGGTGATTCAGCTTTGTTTCCTCAAAATACATTACCGATGGCATTACTATATGGCAGATACACTTAGCTTAAATTTCAGCCTAAGAATCTGTTGTGTATACATACACAACCAGGGAGGCGACTAAGGAGCCGTTACCAAGCAACCCGAGTACCCTCCCTTCCCTCCCTATCCGGTCACGTGTATAGTGGTGGTGGGTGGTGGTATTTTTCGAATAAATACATTTTAGAGAAAAATTCATTATTCAAAATCCCAGAAAGCTGAATTTCAGCTTTTTTGTTCAGATAGAACAGCCGCTCAAGCCAGCCTGTTCCATCGGCAAGAGGCATACATTTTCATGAGCCCCTGCGTCCGCAGGGGCTCATGAAAATGTATGTCTGTTGCTGGTCATGGATTACGGGATATAATTAGCCCATGGACTGTTTTCAGACTCTTTTCATGCCGTCACCCATGGATAATTTAACCCTGTGTTACGTTTGTGGTTGTGTTATTCTTTTGAGAGCATCATAGTAAAGAGCCAATATTTATCGAGTTATTTTGGATAAGAATTATGTACCTTTTTAGTAAGATTCATTTTCTTTTGCACGGAGAATTGCGATCGATTTCTGTTGTGATGCATATTTTCGGTACAATCTTGTAAAATTTGAACTACATTAGACTGGAAGGTTCGAGCAGGGTCGCGATCTTTCTAGTGACCTCAGATACGTCAAAGTAAATATGTTTCGCTACAGTTAGCAACAATTACGGAAATCATGGATTTTCTGGAATTAGTCGAAGTTTGTAGAAAGTTGTAGGAAGACCTAGAGCGTTCTTTCTCATGAATTTTAATGAGTTTTGGTTACGTTTTCTTTTCTGATTGGTTGAGTTGTGTAATTTGCTAGATTGTTCTGGAAATCTGTAATAGTATAAAAGAGCGCGTTAGGAAATATGTGTGTGCATTGTATGAGAACGCAGTGTGTCAAAAGTGTTGATGCATTATAGAGGAGACAGTGCATTTGTGGATGCATTTGTGGTCGCATTGTGCTGAGAGTGCATCGTGAGAATAAAGTATTGTTGGAACTGTTACTGCAGTGTGGTCTACAACCTTGTGCTATGTGCGACGAGTTGCTGCCGAGTGAAGTTTCTTTACAAGAACCCTACATGCGTCTGGTGTGATTTATCATATGACTACGACTACCAAGTAACACCCTATCATCCCGATACACTGCTGCTTGAATAATTTGACCATTTAAGTTCAAGGGTGGTGCCAGAATAGCTTGGCGCCTCAGGCGCCAAGCTATTCTGGCACCACCTTTGAACTAATCTTGATCCTAATCTTTAATGTAGCTTTCATAAGACAATAAGCAATTTTTTAAAAAAAAAATCAGCCCCAGAATATAATGGGTTAATGGAATACTGTCGCAGGGACATTGCTTAGTGGGAGAACAGATTTTATAAAGTGCAATTTTGGGTCCCCTGGCATTCAATTCCAAAGAACACCCCAAAGTTTACTGTATATAATTGTATATAGTCTGCTGCAGTCCTCACCTGCTCTACGCATGCTGGAAAGTGCCTCCATGACACCAGCCTTCAAGTCAAAGGCCCCAGCTTGCGCAGCATGATACAGCATCGCAAACTCTCCAGATACATGGTACATGGCCAGAGGGTGGGTAGGGTACTGAAATACACAAAACAAAAGTTATGTTAACATTTTAAAATTATGCAAAATCATAATCATTATAGATGATGATGATGGCGATGACAGTGATAGGTATTTGCTACTCCCTAGAGCAAGCTTTCAATATGCGAATGCAGTATGACATGAGCTTCACCGCTGAGAAAACCTGAACACGATCCAACTGCAAGGGAGTCCTCGACCCACGCGAGTCCCCGCAACTTAAAGGCCTCATGCAGATCTGTCTTGCCTCCTGCTGATACCACTTAATAAAAATGTGTATCTACACTCAGACAGCAGGGGCTCTTTGGAATGGAATTAAACCTTTGGCCCTCGACAGCACTTATGTCAAGACGATTCATGCAGGAATCACATTAACCCATACCATACCGAGGCTAAAAGATTCTATTTATAAACTGCCATATGCAAGCTACATTATAGTACTTACAGATAAGGATATAAACCAATGGCTTTAGTTCAAGGGTGGTGCCAGAATAGCTCGACGCCTCTAGGCGCCAAGCTATTTTGGCACTACCCTTGAACTATTTTAGTCAAATTTATTTCACACACTGGTGTATTCTGAATGATAAGGGTTAACAAAAACGCTAAGAACAGCCAAAGGTTAGCAATTTATCACAACAATTAGTATACAATGTACTTACCTTTTGTTTGATCATTCTTGCAACATCAAGGTAAGCAATGCCAGGTTTCACCATTAAAACATCAGCTCCTTCAGCTACATCTCGGTCCTATGATTAAAACAAGAAAGACAGACTCCGACATTAAATTTAACCTTCGATAATAGAGGTTTTGTGCATTTCAGAACCCTACCCACGCTGTGGCCATGTACCAAGCTATTTCACACACTGGTGTATTTTGAATGACAAGGGTTAACCTTTAATAATTATAGTTTTTATCACAGCCGTCACCATTAGCTACAAATCACTATGTTAATATTTCTCCCCTATGTGACTCTAATCATTTTCCATGGTTGACCGTCTGAAAAACTGAAATGACACTATACAATCCATGGGCTATCTGCGGGTATATTTTTTGCCAACCCATGCCAGCACAAGACAAATTTCCATGAGCCACTGTGTATGCTGGTGATGTAAATGAGGCTACACCTTGCTAGCATGAGGCATACATTCGCATGCGCTCTTGAGGATACAGTTGGCTTATGAAAATATTAATTTTTCTCTAAAATGTATTTTTTCCAAAAATACTTACCGATGACATTACTAATTGGAACCTTCGCTTAACTAGTCAATTTTAGCCAAAAAATTTACTGTGTCCCTCACCCTAGGGGAGGCAATCACCGAGGTGCCATAGCCCGGATACCCCGAGTGGCCTCCCGTACTACCGTATCCGGTGGCACACTCACCCTTTCCCGCCAGTGACTGAGCCTTAGCACCACTGTGGCAAGCGGGGTAGGAGGGAGGGACCTCTGAGTAATGTCATCGGTAAGTATTTTTCGAAAAAATACATTTTAGAGAAAAATTTATTTATTTTCTCAAAATCATTACCGATGACATTACTAATGGGAAGAATTGCGAATAGGAGGAGGGTGCCGCTAGTTTTGGAACCCCCACCCAAAACCCGCAAAGTGAGCAGACTATCGAGGCCCCTCCCAACGCGCCCACTCCCGACAATTTTAGCTAGGCGTGCCCGAGGCGCCGGGGGGAGTGCTGCACCGCCAAGATGTCCCCTACAAGGCCAAGATTGGTGCGCTGGCCAGATAGGTCTCTTAGGCAGAAGCGGGCGAAGGTAGACTCAGCCCGCCAACCCATGGCTGCCACAATGTCCCTCACTGCACAGTTTCGGTCAAAAGCCATACTCGCTGCCACTGCTCAGACTTCATGAGCCCGGATGCGCATCGTTTTCGCTTGTTCTGGGGCGAGCTCTTTATACGCCGAACGGATAACCCAACGTACCCAGGACGAGATAGTTTGTACCGAAATGTCTCATCTGCCCGGAGCCAAGGGCAGGAAAAGGCAAGTACGCCCTTGTCTTAGTGGCTTAGTTTTGCGCAGATACACTTTAAGGACCCTAACAGGGTCCTGTAGACATGAGTCCCGTGTCTGATCCGTCGCCCTGAGTGGTCGAACTGTTATGACTTGTGGGGCGGAAGAAGGAACGCGGTTCTTAGCCAAGAAGGCAGGGTCCGTCAGCAGCTGAACTGATCCATCAGTCCTACGTTGGAGACAAGCAGGACGTACCGAAACGGCATGGATTTCGCTAACCCGTGAGGCTGTGGCAAGTGAGAGAGGTCCCGAAGGTGTGACCCTGTCCAGGTGCTGGTCCGGCCTACGGCAGTAGGGCACTCAACTCCGAGGGGGGGGGGGGGTCCCCCGCTTCTGCTGCCTGGGTTCTCCGATTGCCAGGAGGGCGTCCGTGAGACCCAACGTAATCTCTGCGGGGGGACCGAGCTCTCAAAGGCCTTACTTGGAAATCATAGGGTGGCAAACCCCTGCCTGGCCCATTTCCTTTTCTGTCGGTCGAAAGGTGTAATTGAGCTCTTGGTGCTGTGATGGATGGTGAATCCCGTCAACTGCTATAAGGCTCAATCGTCCGCGCAGGATGAATCAGCTCTGCACAAGGGGGGCAGCAGGACCCTCTTGCGCCGACAAACACACAATGTCTGATATATCATTTCTCTGTTTAACATTCAAGGCTGCGGACGCGTCCTTGCGTGCCGGCCTTTCTCTCCTGTAAAAGGCCCAAAGTTGGAACCAATGCTCTTCCTCCCACATAGTGCATAACGCGCACGGTCGACTGGAGGAACAGCCTGAGCAGGGAAGACAGACATCATGCACATCACTAGGCCACTGGAATTCTCCAAACAGGGTGCAGGTCCTCACATGAGCACTGTAACATAAGACAGACAAAAGCCTGGCGAGTACTCGAAGCCTCAAGGAGGATCCGAGGTCCCGACCGGTCGCGTACATACAAATTCGGAAAATGCCGTCACCCGGTCAAAGGCCAGCTGAGGCAGTAACCGAAGCTTTACCTGTCCATGTCTTAAACACAGAACCACACAACCCACACAAGCACAGAATAATATCCTCTTTCTTTTTTCTTTGTCCTTCCTTAAAGGACCCAGAATCACAAACAGAGTTCACACAGTACAAGGTCGGAGCACGAGGTGCACACGACCGGCCTAACTGAGCTAAGCGAAGTCACTGGCGGGGAAGGGCAAGTGCGCCACCGCATACGGTAGTACGGGAGGCCACTCGGGGTATCTGGGCTATGGCACCCCAGTGATTGCCTCCCCTAGGATGAGGGACATAGCAAGTTTTTTTGGCTAAAATTGATGAGTTAAGCGAAGGTTCCAATTAGTAATGTCATCGGTAATGATTTTGATAAAATAAATGTGCATCTTTTAGATCTAGCAGGCAGGCTGAATCCACTGAAAGTTTAACCCATATCATACTGAGGCTAAAAGCTTCAATTTGTACACTGCCATATGCAAGCTACATTATAGTACTTAACTTATTTCACACACTGGTGTATTCAGAATAAGGGTTAACTTTGCATTTTTTGACCTTCTGACCAACTTCTGATTTACCCAAGTATTTCAATGGCTCACCACTGCACGTTCTGCCAGTCCGATAGAGCCAGATGGCAGCTGGTAGCATTTGCGGTCACCAAAAGCTGGGGCACTCTTTGCTGCATCTCTGCCAACAAAAATGCACCTATTCGTTGCAGCCAAGCGACAGTTCTTCCTAAGCCCCGCATTATGCTCGTAAGGATCTATTCCTATTGCTGGTCCCATAGTACAACTTGTAAGTTTTGTTGGATTACTCTTAGGCACATCCCTGTGATTAAAGTGTTAATTTTGTGTTGTGTCTACATTAAACGTATTTTTGACACGTAATTCATTAGGTACACCGACAGATTGTCAAACAAGCCCATGAAACTTAGCAACAGCTTCGATAAAGAATTTGAGCTGCCATCATCCAGAGTGTTTCGTCAGAGATGCCTCTAAAAATTAGTTATTGTCAATATTAACCCTGTTTATCCTGATACACCCATTGCTTGACATAAACTGGACAATGACAAGGGTGGTGCCAGAATAGCTTGGCAGTCGCCAAGCTATTCTGGCACCACCCTTGAATTAAAACAGTTGATCTATCTTGTAATCTGTAATGTAGCCTTTATAGGACAATATGCATTTTTTTAAAAATCACCCTCAGGATGCAATGGGTTAATGACGAGCAAGTTGGAGAAACACCAATGACTAGTGCCGGGTACCTGAAAGGTCCATAGAAAGAGGAAGCAAATTTGGCGCTGTAGCTCATTACAGACACTGTGTTAGACATCTCGTTCTTGAACAGAGCTTTCTTGATGGCCCCGATTCTGCCATCCATCATGTCTGAAGGCGCAATCACTTGACAGCCTGTGTGATAAAGTAAAAGGACATGTATACCCTTACCATTTGCGGGAAAACTCCCCATATAGACCCACTTGGGGAGTATGCCACAATGACACTTCTATTCAAACGAGACCATGCTCAGCATCTCATCAGAACAGAAGAGCAAAAGTCTTGTGGTGTACTCCCCATGTGGGTCTATCTGGGGAATACTTCCGCAACAGTATGGGTGGTGACACAAATGCTAAAAGGAACATGAAAGAAATTACAGCCGACTTCACTTAACCCATATCATACTGAGGCCAAAAGCTTCAGATTTGTACACTGCCATTATGCAAGCTAGATAATAGTACTAACAGATAAGGATATAGACCAATGGCTTTAGTTCAAGGGTGGTGCCAGAATAGCTTGGCGCCTAGAGGCACCAAGCTATTCTGGCACTACTCTTGAACTGTTTTAGTCAAACTATTTCACACACTTGTGTATTCCGAATAATAAGGGATAAGTCCATGCTGCCCTGGCATACTGCAATTATGTCAGTCAAATGGGGTGCCAGAATAGCCTGACACATCTAGGCATGAAGTTATTCTGGCACCTCCCTTTAGCCCCTTCACTGCTGAGAACACTTAACATGATCCAACTGCAACAGGCATAGATCCTTATGGGTTCTCACAGTTGCAGGGACTCGTGAGGATCTATGTCCTCTCACTGACACCACCGTGTATCCATGTTCTTTGGATGGCTGAGATAGCTGAGGATTTAATCCACAAACATTTTAGAAACAAGAAAGGCAAAGCCCTTACAGCTTACGTGTATGACCAATCCACACGTCTGACAATAAGTATAAGGATGGCTTCTGCACTAACAAAATCCATGTTTTCTCAAAATTTAATCAGTTTTCACATATCTGTGAAAACCCCTTGACCTTTGTGATGAGTCGACTAAATTAGGATACATAGGAAGGTCTTATCAGCCTACCTTTGTGCAAATTTGATTGAAAAGTTTGCAAAAATGTTGATAATAACTACAATTATTGGCATTTTATACACATTTGTCAACCCTTGTGACTCTTGACCTATTCTGAGGGGTCATCCAAATTAGTAGGCATAGATAGGTCTTACCATCAGGTATCTCTGTAGCAAGTTTGGGTTTGGAGTTGCGAACAGTAATTTAGAAAAATACATTTCTTGTCAAAATATGGCTATTTTTACGTATTTCCTGAGCTCTTGTGACCCTTGACCTTTCCAAGGGGTCAGCCAAATTAGTATGCATAGATAGGTCTTACCATCAGGTATCTCTGTAGCAAGTATGGGTTTGGAGTTGTGAATAGTAATTGAGAAAAAAAAGCTATTTTTGATTTATTTCCTGATCCCCTGTTACCTTGACCTTGGTGAGAGGTCACTGAAATTGGTATGATTAGAAAGGTCTCGCCACAAAGTATCCTTGGGCCAAGTTTTGAGACTGTAACTTGAATAGGCTCCGAGAAAATGCCAACGTAAAAGTTTACCAAGGACTACGGACGACAGACGGATGACCACTGGCCCAGAACATACTCACATTTGCTTCGCACGTGAGCCAACAAAACCTTCAATCACTCCTAAACTGTTATATAGTGTTCAGAAAGCAATGGCCAAGTTTGAAAAGTTTGGTAATGTCGGCTTTAGGGCCCATTGTGTTATAAAAAGGTCAGATGGACATAACAGTCAAATATAACATGTTTTCTAATATCATAACCACTTTTTAAAGGTAAATGACTTTGCTTGTAATAAACTTGGAATACACCACCATGCAAAACTGGGTCCTCTGGATAACCCAAGTTTGCTGTACTTCAGCCCACAGAGACTGGATGAAGATATAAAGTAAACGACAATAAGAAACATACCAGCTTTTGCATAGGCCACAGCTACCTCAGCAAGGCGTGCAATGCTCGCTTCATTGTCCAGCGTTCCAGACTCGCGCAAAACACCTGCAAATTAAAAATACACCGCAACATCCAGGACCGAGGTGACAGTGTTGATCGACCCACACCAGTTGTCTCCATCGATTTGCTACCTACAATAGCGAATCAAGGGAGGCAACCAGTGTGGAATCAACCAGCTGACAGTTCAAAGGTGGTGCCCGAGTAGAGGGTTATTCCTGGCAGTGAAAGTGAAGATGTCATTGTGATGAACGTACTCACACTTAACTCAATCCAGACATGCCCCATATCTGCTGCATATCCATATATGCAACACTGCTTGAATGCATTAACCCATTAGACCCTAAGGCTGAATTTTTAACATTTGCTTATTGTCCTATAAAGACTACATTACAGATCAGGAGATAGAACTGCTATTCTGGCACCATCCTTGAACTATCATATTAACAGTCAAATATTTCAAGCAATAGTGTATCAGGATGAAAAGGGTTCATGCTAACTTTTGCACCATTGGGAGGCATCTAAAAACAATGTGTAGCAGCTGTGGGGATTTGCCATGACAGATCAAGGGTAGTGCCCTTAGCCTGGCATCTGGGAAAGGTCAAAGCTAATACAGCACTACCCTTGTAATCTGCAACTTTGGAAGGCATCGACCGAGACCGTGTTACAGCTGTGGAAGATGGATTGACCATGGCCTAGAGGGATTTAACCCTTTTAGCCCTGGATCCCTACAGCAGGAGATGGCTTGACCATGATAATTCAAGGTTAGTGCCAGATTAGCTTGGCGCCTTCAGGCGCCAAGCTAATCTGGCACTACCCTCGAATTATCATGGACAAGCCATCTCCCGTAACTGGTACATAATCGGGCAACACCTCCAAAATTTGAGAAATGGGTCCTTGGGGCTAAAAAGGTTAAAAGATCAGTCGCAAATGAACACCTTTGGCTACAGACGCAGTGCTGGCAGCACTTTTCTTTCATTCTGGCAGCTAGGCATTCATATATGACTGATGGATTAAGAGTCAATGTGTTCAATTACCACAATGCCCATGGTCAGTGTAGGGACATAGGCAAACATCACAAGCAATCAGAAGGTTGGGGAACAACTGACGCAACTTCCTCAAGGCCTGAATCACTGGCCCCGACTCATCATCAGCTGCAGAGCCGCGATTATCCTGCACAATTGTAAAAACATAAGTTAGAGAAACAATAAAATGTACTTACAGATCGAAGTTACAGAACATCATAAATCATAATGATGCCTATAAAACAGATACACTATCTGTTGCAGAGCCGTGGTTACCCTGCTAAGTAAAAAATATAAAATAAAACTTTGCCCCATAACTTCGTGCCACCACTTATTCTTTCCATAAGAAATTGAAGTAATTTTTAACCCTTTGTGTGTCAGTAGCAGTTCTAGTCATGATGATTCCTACAGGAATCATGCTTAAAACTGTTACCGACATGCAAAGGGTTAAAACAGATGAAATTTGAAGGACAATTTATTGCCGACCACAACCCATGTTTCATGTTTTTAGGTTCAGACTATATAACTGAGATGGGCCCACACTGGTCGTCTCTCTCGATTTGCTACCACTTAGCTGTAGCGAATTGGGAGAGACAACCAGTGTGAAATGGGCCTATACCTTTTTTACTTTGCCTGGCACTCCGAAAATAAGGATGGATTTGAGTCCTTTGTCAACTAATGGTGATAAGGCTTCTCGCAGACGGTTAACCCCATATCTGTTGATGCCTGGCATGCTCTTGATCTCTTGAACAGCATCTTCTTCGTCACTGTAAAAAAAAAGGGGTCTATATTAAAGTTAAATAAGTACATGTGAGGGCCAAAATCTCAATACAGTGGTTACTCTTGGGAGCCAAAGCGCATTCCAACAGAATTGAGTTGGGCCATGTTGCTGATGCTATAACAGTGAAATTGCTGTATAACCAAAGGAAAACCGATTTGGTTGTACATTGCTTAATGTCCCGACAGCAACAAGATTTTCTCAGGATGTGCCTGCACTGCTTGTGAACAAAAAAAAAATAAACAGAATATTGAATGTATTTCGCAAGCCAGTCTAATACGCTAAAATAAACCTAAGACCATTCAGCAACACACATCCAATATCAAGAGCTACAGGCAGCACAGACAGTAGGGAGAGTTTAAAAAAGGAAAATACAGGTGACCAAATACAGACCAAGGGTAGACAGAAACGCATGCCCTAGAATAGAGGGGAAAACCCACCCTGTGGGGCTGACCAGGGTGATCCTGGGAACTAAAAAGTAGTAAACCCCACCCAACAAAGAAAAACTGAAAAATAGGTAATAGTAGTGGCCCCAACCCTAGTCAAACAACACTCAATAGAATCTACACGAGTGTACATGGGGGGGAGAAGGGGGGGGGGGAGGGACCAAATGTGTGCAACAGTATCTTTTACTTTCTCAACACCTGCTAAAATATCCAAAAGCGAGAAGGAGTGGCGGTGGGGGTGGGGGATTTCCAAACTCCAGTACAGGGGCTTTGATATAGTTTTGGCCCGAGAGGCGGGATTCTAAAACCCCTGCAAGACCCCCGCCCCCCCATCCCCAACCACCCCACAATCCGCCCCTGCAGCCACCATACAAAGTACCTACCTGGAGGGAGGTGGGGGGATTAAGGATCTTGGAGGTCCCCTATGTAATTAAATCAAAGGGTACACAGTTGTCCGACTGCTCCCCCCTCTCCCAACCCCTCCTAACTTTTACTCACTCATTCACTTACAGTGGGGAAAAAAAAAAGTTAAAAAAACCAAAAACACACCCCCCCCCCCCCCCCCCCCCCCCCCCCCCCAAGTATAGTTTTATCTGATCTTGAAGATTCTGACATTGTTTGGAGGGAGTTCACAAAATAAGCTGTCTATAGCTAATTTCTAGATTTGCCTGTGCTGCCGATATTGTACTATTGCCGGTACATGCAAATCAATGAATATTATTCATTCAGGGGGGGGGGGGGGGGGGGGGGGGGGGAGGAGGGAGTCCAACTTTTTGTTAGGGACCTTCAACCTGACACAGAAGGAAGGCCTCCCCAATGTTACGCCAACTTCCAGTGGTGGAAAATCAAACAATTGGAGGGGGAGCAAAGGGGGAGGGTGGGGATGGGTAGAGAAGGCGCATGTATCAATGGGGGAGGGTCCAAACACCCCCAAAAGGAACTTTGTTAAAGCATTGTAAAGAATTTTCGGCTGGGGGTGGGGTGGGGGGGGGGGGAGGAGAAGTTGAAGAACCCCTGGGACCACCCCCCCCCCCCCCCCCTTCCCGTTATTCGTAGATCAAGAGGTGGGCGGGGGAGGGGGGGTAAAGAAGGGGGTGGGAGGAGGGATTGGTGGGGGTAATAAACAGTATGTAACCGGACAGAGTGTAGGCGATTTAATAGTTATTAGATAGTCAAGAACAGCCCATCTAATAATACAGTACTCAAGTGCCCAGTTTAGTTCGCATCTCTTTTGTGGTCTAGGGAAGGACTGGAGATTTCTGTGGAGAGTAAACTATTTAGACAAGTCTCATGGTCTACCCTAGTCTCGCATGCGCACAAAATCTATGTTTATTTGTGTTGTGTTCAAAAGTTACCTGCGCAATGGACTAACCACAGTATCCAGAAAAAAAAACCTATTTTGACTGGATTTGGCGTTTGTTGCTTGCTTCATCGTTCTAGTCTATGTCAGTTTGTGTCTACAGCTGTTAGCATGTGGGTTTCTACCAACATGCGCTCGCACGATCAGTCACACATGCACAGTCATCTCAGTCTCGCTCTCTCTCTCTACTCTCAAGCTGAGCATAAGATAGAAATAAGGTTCCAAGATTTATTTACACCAGCAAAAACATTCATGATGAAACATATCAAAGTTAGTCAAACCAATGCAAGTCCTAATAACCTTAAACACTTAAGCCTAACACCTATACCTTCGAATACGATTCCTAGCAAACCTAGCTCCTAGGCCCAACACCTATAACGTTGAATACGATTCCTAGCCCCTAGGCCGAACACCTGTACGCACTTACCGATAAAACCTACACACTGTCCTAACACGTCCTAAATCCTATCTAGGTGAGTAAACTGAAATGCCACTGTCCCTATGAGGTAGGGCTGGGGTGGTTGAGGAGATCATTGTCCACAATCACCTCGAGCGGTAGGGCCGGGGTGGTTGAGGAGATCATTGTCCACAATCGCCTTGTGGGGTAGGGAAGGGGTGGGTCGAGAAAATCATTGTCCACAATCACCTCGTGGGGTAGGGCTGGGAAATGTAGATCATTGTTTGCAATCGCCCACAGAGGGGGGGGGGGGGGGGGAGTGTGAAATCACTGTTCGCAATCGCTCACAGGGGGTGGGGGGGGGGGGGGAATCATTGTTCACAATCACCCCAGAGACTGAGGATCGGCCGCTTTTAAAAAAAGGCTCTCAGCCTCTGGAACCAGAAACTACGTCACTGAGCTTTGCACGTGTAGGCCAAAGCAAACGGTGGGCCTCCCTTGCAGTCCCATCTGTTAAAATGCCCTAGCCTTAGTCTGTCCCAGTCAACCCCCAATTTTTCAATCACCTAAACAACACTACCGCCCACTTACTGCACATTTGCCATGCACAAAATCCAAAAACAATAAGGACTTCACCTGTCTTTTCCTGGCTATCAACATGATTTTGTAACAACCCTACATCCAAGCGCAGCCAAAACTGGTACACGCCTCAAATCACCATCCGCTTGGCAAGTCAAACTATACTAATGGTCAAAACTTAAGGGCCACTTTTTATCGCAGACTCACCGACCACACCACACAAATAACGAAACAATATTTGGAGTCAGTATTTTGCTAATTTATTCAGTAACAATTGCATTTAAGTTTTGAGTAAATCAAGCAATTTTAACAACAGCAGTACGTTAGAATGTTCAACCACCCCTCATTTGAAAAGTCATACAAGACTGGTCCAGTCAGTAGCGAATGTACCACCGTTTGCAGCCAAGCATTCAATGCAGCATTGACACTTGGAGTTTACCAGGGTTCGGAAAACACGTTGTGGGATTGCTTCCCACTCTTGATACAGGAACCAAGTCAGCTGGTGGACGCCTGGAGGTGAGGGGTGGTTGCTGACTACACGTTGCCCCAGCACGTCCCATAGGTGCTCGATGGGTGCCAGATCAGGTGAACGAGCTGGCCACTCCATCCTCATGATGTCCAGTTGCTCAAGGTATTCAACCATCACACGGGCGCGATGAGGTCGAGCGTTGTCGTCCTGCAGAACAGTATTGTCACCTATGACATGGCGAGCTGGCTGGATGAGGGGCTGCACAATCTCGTCCTGATAGCGCAGTCCAGTCAGGGTGCCTCGGATGATGTGGAGGGGGGGTCCTGCCTTCCCTGCTGAAGCCTGCCCAGACCATGACTGAGCCTCCTCCGTAGCGATCCACCTCTTGGACGCATCCATCCATGAATCACTCGCCCTGGCGTCTCCAGACCCTCACCCTGCCGTCGTTGAAGGACACAGTGGACCGTGACTCATCAGTAAACAGAATCTGTGTCCACTGGAGTCTGTTTCACCTCACATGTTGACGACACCATGGGCTCTGCGATAAGCTGGAGTGAGGGGTATTCTCCCTGCTGCTCTGCATGAAGCCACAAAGTTGAATCCTGAAGCCTTTTTAAGTGGGGAAAAAATAAAAATAAATAAATTGTATCCGGAAATCCGGCTATAGCCGGAAAAAGTCCCACCCATGCCGTAAAAATAAATTTTATCCAGAAATCCGGCTATAGCCGGAAAAAGTCCCACCCATGCCGGTCCTTCACGTTACATATTCAAATGAGGTAGGTGAGGCAGTGCAAGGACTGGTGGGTTTTTTTAGTTTTGTTTTTTTAATCTTCTGCCTTCTTTGGCATTTTGTACAGAGGTAGTATGTTGGAATTTGCTTATAATCTCTGATAGATGAGAAGAGACATGTTTGGTGCTTTGATTCATACCAGCCTTGGCTTAACCAGCGGACTCTTTTTGGCCTAGTTTGAGTTGCCAAGCGGATGGTGATTTGAGGTGTGTACCAGTTTTGGCTGCACTTGGATGTAGGGTTGGTACAGAATCATGTTGATAGCCAAGAAATGAGACGGGTGATGTCCTTATTTTTTTTGGATTTTGTGCATGGCATAATTATGTGCAGCAAGTGGGCGGTAGTTTTGTTTAGGGGATTGAAAAATTAGGGGATGACTGGGACAGACTAAGACTAAGGCATTTTAACAGATGGGACTGCAGGGGAGGCCCAATGTATACTACTGCCTCACCTACCTGATGTAACATGACCTGTAGTCTGCTACACACCGACTAGCTAAGTCAGCAAAAATACTCGCATGCAGTGCGCCACGGGTGCACTGAACCACTTAACTCTGACTCACGGGTAGTAACTAGCGATAGCAGAGGGTTCCTCTTCTACAACTAAGTATATGGCTACTCCTAGTAAACGTTAATTTTCGCCATTTCATTTTTACGAATGACTTTATGAAAAGCGGTCGTGCTGACACTGTCACACAATATTTGCGGTCATGAGATCAAAATCAAAATCATACGCTACACTGAAAAAGTACGTTGTATGATGGTGTTATTTCTTGTAAGCTACTTGAAGACAACGCGCTCTTCAAAACAATGCAAACAGTCATAAATCCAAACGACAGAAGTAAAAATACAGGTTCACACCAAAACTACAGCCAGGATGAATTACCAGAATCAAGCTGCAGAACTGTAATTCTTTCCAACTATGCCTCCCCCGTTTTCGTGAAAAAATGGACTGAACCACTTCAGTTTGTCACGAGACTTGTCGTCTGCAAAGACCGGCCGCGCTGGAAGCGAAAGTCATTACTGAGAAGGCGTAAAATCGATGCATAAAATGCATTTTTCAGTACTTACACGACAAATATCGGAAATATGAGGTTGTTGGGAGTAATGCTGATGTTTGGCGAATTCCATGCTCTGAGAACTGGATGGAAATACCCGCTGTGAAGTACTGTATGATCCGCCATTGTGAAACTCTCTGTGGGTGACTCTGACCTGAAGTCGGGGTTATGATAAGCTAATGGGACCACTCGAGTATTTATAGGCATGTGATCCGTACGGACTCGGGTTTCGTCGTTAGTTTTCGGATTTGACGGAGACGCACGAATGCATGAACGAAGGTCTCCAAACCACTTACGGACCTCCGACCCAAGAGTCCACCCCCTTCCCCCATTCCCTCTCCAGCCACCCGCCGAGTCACGGGACTGTCGTCCTTGGGGTATCATGTGACCAGTGCAAACAAATGTAAATCGTGGGAAAATATGTCAGTTCTGGCTCCGTTTATTGGCACTACAATGATCATGACGACTCAGTGACTCCTTGGCGCCGCTCGTCAGTCCTAACCCGCCACTGAGCCGCCGCCGTGTATAACTGAATGGGGTTCAATTTGACGTCCGTCAATGAAATAGCGTGTTTTCGAGTTTATAACACTTACCCGTAGTCTCAGTCTCCGTCCCTCAGTGATCTTCAGGTTCCCCTCTATCCCCCACCCCACCCCCCACCCCCTCACCCCTTCCGGCCCATAGTCCGGGCCGGCTCGGCGGCAGCCCGCTCACACGACGTCAGTCACAGTGAGTCTCTGACCCGGACCGGCGGCTCTCACCGCGGCCGGGGCCGGTCACTGAGACCGACACTCGGCTGACTGCACACAGACTGCACACACACACACCGGCACACTGACACACACACACACACACACACACACACACACACTCGGCACACGGCACACACACCTGACTCACACCGTCTGACCGCACACGGCCGCTGACACCTGACGGCACACACGGCCACGGCAATTCACACACACACACACACGGCCGGTACTGGCACCGTACGGCACACACCACTCAGGCTGACTTTCACACCCGCGTACCGTGGCATCATTTGACCGGTTTCATTAGGCTTTGAATTCAGTCGTTTCATTTGGCTGGTGAACACTGGAATGACAACCTTTCTCAGTCTCCGACACGAATTCAGTGAGGTACTATTTTCCTTAGTCACAACCCAGATATCACCACCACCCACCCCAGCCCTCTCCCCCACCCCTCCCCCACTGCACTGGATCCACCCGCATCCCGCCACACCCATATCTCTGCCCCGCTGCTCGCATTGCCAGGTCCGCAGTTTTCAGCCAGTCAATGGAAACACAAACTTACGTAACAAAAAGTTGTTTGACTTTGTGCGGCCCCCACGCCCTCCCACCCCCTCCCTAACCCCCCCCCCCCTACTCCCTAACCGCCCTCCCCCCTCCCCAACCCCCCGCTCCCCCTCCTTCTCCTTCTGACCCCAAGCTGACAACGAAGAAAAAAAGTAGAGAAAGACAGTCACCTACTCCCATTCCACATCAGTCCTACCATATGTATACTGACAAGCAAAAGAAATCCGCCACTTTTAGAATCATAGGAAGTGTTTCCGTTTTTTTTTAAATGTCGCATTTCTTTTGCTCGTCAGTATATACCTGCTGACGAGCAAATAAATGCGACATTTTTAGAATAATCGGAAACCCTTTAGTAATTCTAAAAGTGTCGCATTTCTTTTGCTCGTCAGTATATATGATAAGTTTTTAGAATCAAGGGGCTGCGTGTGGGTAAAATGTCCCAATTTGGGGGGGAACCCTCGACCAACTTTTTGTGCCCTTGACTGACACCCAGCGTACTGACAATGGGAACCAGTCAGGCCACAAAGCACATCGCAGAAAAAAAATCTTCAGTTCAGTCGCCCTTCTCCCAGTGCCTTGAAACTGACCTACCCCTGCTACGTCACGGTTCCTCCAGGACCAGCGCGGTTATCAAACAGGAAGACGACAGAGCTTGCCTGAAGATATTCCTATCTTGTTCTTGTGAACATGAAAGCAACTTGAGATTAGTGTTCGGCTATGATTCAAGTTTTTGTCCTTGCGAAACTTGGCAAAACTTTGTGGACGGCCATACTCGTTAGGATCCCAATGCGCAAAAGGCCATCGGGCCGATGGCCTTTGCACACTGGGATTTGCTGTCAGTGTATGACGCCTGGAGGTTGTGGGTAAAAATGCCATTTTTTCACAGATATACTTGGATTCGTAAACTACGGACCAGTTGCACGTTTTCACACCAAAACAGACACTCTGTGTTTAAAACATGTTGTTTTTGTCAGTTGTTATGTTTTCTTACAAAATCAACATTTTTACACAAGTTTCGACTGAAGCATGTCGACTTCTCCGTGTGACACATGTGTATGCCCTTGAGTATTGGCAATAATAGTTCCAGAGTAGCGTCTAATGAGCTCGGCGCTTCCCGGGGAGGCGCCGAGCTATCAGACACTGCTCTGCATGCTGTCACATGAGATGTATCTCTTACTGTTTGGCGCGGTCAAGGTGACAAAGATAAAGAAAAGAAAATTTGAACTGATGACCTTTTCCTAAGATTGACCTCCCTCCGCAATCCAGGAAGTTGGAGGTGCCTGATAATGCTGACCTTCTACAGATAAAATTGTGTCCACTTCTTGTTACCCTCTTTTGTCACGCCTTTGGTGTATCATACTGGTGATAACGTTACCATACTTTTCCAAAAGAATGTTGAAGTGACTTTTGTAAGCAGCTGAATGCACCAAAATATTTCTGAAGTGACGTTTGTAAGCAGCTAAATACTCAGTCCAAAATAAAGCTAATGTGACTTCTCTAAGCAGCTAGCTAAATACTCCGAAATAAAGCTAATGTGTAGTGACTTCTGTAAGCAGCTAAATACTCCAAAAAAAAAAAAAAGCTAAAGTGACTTCTGTAAGCAGCTAAATACTCCAAAATAAAGCTAAAGTGACTTCTGTAAGCAGCTAAAGACTTCAAAATAAAGCTAATTTGACTTTTAAAAGCAGCTGAATACACCAATATATTTCTAAAGTGACGTCTGTAAGCAGATAAATACTCCAAACTAAAGCTAATGTGACTTCTTTAAGCAGCTGAATACTCCAAAATAAAGCTAATGTGACTTCTGTAAGCAGCTAAATACTCCAAAATAAAGCTAATGTGACTTCTGTAAGCAGCTAAATACTCCAAAATACAGCTAAAGTGACTTCTATAAGCAGCTAAAGACTAAAAAATAAAGCTAATGTGACAACTGTACGGGCCTGTGCAGGCGCTACAGAAGACCACAGATTTCATTTTGAGAGCCAAACTCCAAGTGTGACGGCGTTCGAGAAGAAGAAGAAGCTAATGTGCCTTTTGTAAGCACTGAGCTGAATACACCAAAATATTTCTGAAGTGACTTCTGTAAGCAGCTAAATACTCCAAAATAAAGCTAATGTGACTTCTGTAAGCAGCTAAATACTCCAAAATAAACCTACGGTGATTTCTGTAAGCAACTGAAGACTCCAAAATAACTTGAAACTACAGTGACTTCTGTAAGCAGCTGAAAACTCAAAAAAAAAAAAAAAAACTACAGTGACTTCTGTAAGCAGCTAAATACTCCAAACTAAGGTTATTAAAGTAAAACTATGGAAGCAGCTAAATACTCCAAAATAAAACTACAGTGACTTCTGTAAGCAGCTGAAAACTCCAAAATAAAAACTAGTGACTTCTGTAAGCAGCTGAAAACTTCAAAATAAAACTACAGTGACTTCTGTAGGCAAAGATTACAAAATAAAACTACAGTGACTTATGTATGCACCTGAAAACTCCAAATTAAAACTAGTGACTTCTTTAAGCACTTGAAGACTCCAAAATAAAACTACAGTGACTTCTGTAGCAGCTGAAGACTTCAAAATAAAACTACACTGACTTCTGTAAGCAGCTAAATACTCCAAAATAAGGTTATTAAAGTGAAACTATGTAAGCAGCTAAATACTCCAAAATAAAACTACAGTGACTTCTGTAAGCAGCTGAAAACTCCAAAGTAAAAAATACAGTGACTTCTGTAAGCAGCTGAAAACTCCAAAATAAAACTACAGTGACTTCTGTAGCAGCTGAAGACTTCAAAATAAAACTACAGTGACTTCTGTAGGCAGCTGAAGACTTCAAAATAAAACTGCAGTGACTTCTGTAGCAGCTGAAGACTTCAAAATAAAACTACAGTGACTTCAATAAGCACCTGAAGACTCCAAAATAAAACTACAGTGACTTCAATAAGCACCTGAAGACTTCAAAATAAAACTACAGTGACTTCAATAAGCACCTGAAGACTTCAAAATAAAACTACAGTGACTTCTGTAGCAGCTGAAGACTTCAACATAAAGCCAGGGGCGGATCAGTTACCTCGGAGGGGGGGGGGAAGGGGGGGTCAACTATTTGTTTGAGACCTTCAACCTCATACCAAAGGCCTCCCCGACGCTAGGGGCCGAAAAATCTAAAAGCGCGGGGCAATAATCGGGAGGGGGGGGGGGGGGGGGCAATAATCTGGCAATACCCTTGAATTATCATGGTCAATCCACAACTGGTACATAGTCGTATGCAAACCAAGGGGAATATCATGGTCAATCCACAACTGGTACATAGTCGTTAAGTAACACTTCCCAAATTTGGGAAATGCGCCCCTGGGGCTAAGAGGGTTAATATGTTGTCGTTTTTTTCTCCGTCCTTCTTTCCCGTAAGTGCCTGGAGCGGACATAAAAAATCATTTGAGTGGATACAAGCGGCCATCTACTAAGAGACGCAATAGTGGATACAAGCCATCTACTAAGAGACGCAATAGTGGATACAAGCCCTCTACTAACAGACACAATAGCGGTGGATACAAGCCATCTACTAACAGATGCAATAGTGGATACAAACCCTCTACTAACAGACACAATAGCGGTGGATACAAGCCCTCTACTAACAGACGCAACAGTGGACACATGCCCTCTACTAACAGACACAACAGTGGAAACAAGCCTTCTACTAACAGACAAAATAGTGGATACAAGCCTTCTACTAACAAACACAATAGTAGATACAAGCCCTCTACTAACACTGAGACACTGACGTCATAAAGCACAGGCTGAATGAAGCGTGGAGAGAATTCGTGATGTGCAGGTGTGCACAGATCTTTAATGTCTGTTTACCTTACTGACAGGCGGATGATGATATTGACAGAACAGTGATCTGAAGTGGAAACCAAGGGTAGACATAATGTCAAATTATAGTATAAGAATTTCAGGACCATATTAAATCCTGCGGATAATTTTTTTTAAAGATCCGTATCTTTTTGAGGTCTAGTTACGTTTCTGGAGACAGATCGACCATGATAGTTCAAGGGTGGTGTCTGAATAGCTTGGCGCCTACAGGCTATCATGGTCGACCCACATCCTGCTGTAGCACGCGAGGGGTTTTATGGGTTAATACCGAGTGATCCTAAGCTTCGTTTGACTTCAATGGGGAAGTCACACAAACCTAAGGTGCACTGAATTTCAGATTACTGCAGAAGGAAATCAGGATGACAGAACATTGATTGAAATTGAAACCGAGTTAAACTTAGGTTCAGCTTACTGCCACATGAAAGTCAGACGAACCTAAGATAAACCCAATTTCAGATTACTGTAAAAGGCCTGAAATCAGGCCACAACTATAGTAAACTCGTTTGTAAAATACTCTTGACCGATCACATTCTAATTGTGGTGCGTCTGTCCGGTGGACTATCTCCCGGATCCAAGCTAATCGCTAGCATAATCATGGAGCCTCTCGTGGTTGATCCATTTCACACGACGTGTTGGATACACGACTTGGGGAACTTTCTCAAAATGCGAGCAAAGATTTGTGTGTGGTTAGAGTGATAGGAACAACACATTTAAAGCGACCTGCTCTACTTTGTAATGTCTCCTTCAAAACTGTGTTTAGTGTGTCTTTCAAACATACTCACACACAAAAATTAATTAAACTCAACTTATTAAGTTTTAATGTCGTAAAATATAGGGCTTTTTTTTTTCCCCTCTGTACAAATGGCTGAAGAAAACCTCTGTTGCGAGTGCCTTACTCACGGCATGAATTGTGAAAGGATGAGCAGAAAAGTTTGGTTTAGACAAGACAACATCAATAACCCTTAGCATCGCCAAATTTTAAGTCACGAAGAAAAAGGTCAGCTCTAGAGCAGATCGCTTTAAAGAACAAACTATGGGCTTGGTGGGAACAGAACTATCAAGTCTTGTCTTAACCCATTTAACCCCAAGGCCACATTTCCTAAATTCTGGAGGTGTCACTGAACGCTTATGTACCAGCTGCAGGAGATGGACGGACCACGCCAATTCAAGGGTAGTGCCAGATTACCCCTTCAGGCGCCAAGCTAATCCGGCACTACCCTTGAATTAGCGTGGTCAGTCTGTCCATCTCCTGCTGTAGGGCGTCGAGGCTAAATGGGTGAATATTTTCGAGCTCTGTAGAAAGCGAACACCGCACAACTGCAAGAGGCATAGAACTTCATAAGCCCCGCCTTATAGCTTCTGGGGTTCTTGAGGGTGACGTTCCTTGCTGGCTTCATTCCTCTGTGTTCCTCAGTAACAAAGGAAGGGCCGATTTTTTTTTTTTTTTTTTTTTTTTTTTTTTTTTCGTGATAAACGCACACTGCGGTAGCGAATCGAGGGAGACAACCTGTGTGTGATAACCGCTGACTTTCTCATTCTCGGACCCAAAGAAAGAGTTTTATGTCGTGAAGTACGGTAATGTATCGATATATATATAACGGTTATCAGAGCACGCATCCACTGACAGTTCTGACACCCGGTCACAAAGACAAACCAGTAATTCCGTTCATTCCTGTAGGTAAGTGGCAAATAGTTGTTGATAGCTTATTGTATTTATTTATTAACTTTTTAATTTATTAATTAATTTATTTATCTAGTAGTATTAGTTTGTAGTCTCAAAGCGAAAGAAAAAAATCCCAGTCATTACTTGTGTAGGCCTACCTAGGTTAGATGAGTTTACTGTGGACTTGCTTGTTTCAATAGTTAATTTCAGAAATTAGCGAAACATTTCTTTACGTGTGGCATTCTGTTCCTGCACTACCTACAGGGAGGTGATGTATATTATTGTTAAAGTCAGCACAGCGAGACCCTCTAGCAATCTGACCAATCTGCGATGCAACTAGTGGCCACGTGATTCTCCGTTGGGCACTGAGATGGCCCTTTGTGTCTGCAGTGAGATTAACCTTCACCGATGGTCTGGGTGACTAAGGCTCTGTTTGTTTTTTGCTCACAGTTTCTTTTTTCTGGCGACATCTGAATGAGTAAACGTCAGGTATTCCTCAAGCATGTATATCTCCGTGACACGACCATAACAAAACACAAAATAAGTTGTAAACAAACAAGTAAACAAACAAAAACAAAGTGAACATCCTGATCCTTCGTCGACCCAACTCCTGCAACCGATGCATAGTCATTAGATGACGCCTCCAAAATTTGGGAAATACGGCCATCGGAATGAATGAGTTAAGCATTGCCTGCCAAACTCTGGCGGGAATGACGAATAGTTTCCATGAAAGTCGATCAACATGAAAATGTCTGGAAACACTGAGCAAGAGCGGTGATGGAAAGAGGCGTTTAGCTATCGTAAAGTACTGCCGCTTAGCAGTGACCATCACAGTAGCAGTCACATTATTTTGATCTTAATATCCCGGGCTTTTCTTCCAAAACTGTATTTTTGTTGTATTTTGCTAAAGTTCCAATAACCATCAACGTTTTTACTGAATTTAGACATTTTGACAAAGTATGGGCACGAATCAGCAATTCAACGATCAGAGAGAGAGACTGAGAGAGAGAGAGAGTGTGTGTGTGTGTGTGTGTGTGTGTGTGTGTGTGTGTGTGTGTGTGTGTGTGTGTGTGTGTGTGTGTGTGTGTGTGTGTGTGTGTGTGTGTGTGTGATATGAGTGATAAATAACAACTGCACATCTTCAGTCCATTTAGTGACAATTGACGTTACTGAAACACCGTTATTGGTTCATTCAGAGGTCATTCTCTGTGGTAACTCACTCAGGCATGTTCCCTACTTGTTTTTACATTGGTCAACATAATGATGTTCATCTCACGTTACTAGCTAGAAATCGAAACTGATTGAGAAAAATTTCGCCAGGAATGGCTGTTCATATTTCAAGCCAGCACAGTAATTTCAGTTCACCACACAACAACAGTCTCCTCTCAAGTTTAAATGATGACACCTTGCACAAATCTCATATTTCCGCATATACGGCTACAACAGAACATGAGCTGGATTTTGGCGGGAAACCCTTATAGGCAAAACCCCATCGTTGCTAATGGTGTTCTGCAGCGCATTGTGTGTGTGCGCCGGTGTGTGCGTTGGAGAGCTGATACTTTCAGACGCAGACTTGACGATTAGTAGCCTAACAAAGGAAGCTGTCAGTGACGATTTCGTCTCAGACGATCTCAGACAGTCACTGACCCGGCATTATCTTGCAAAATTATTCCCGATACAGTACCGTGATTTTTTTAAAACACATTCTGCACTCTAGGACCGAAATCCGCAAATTTCGAAACGGTTGCCCCCTGAAGATTGTATTACACTTCTGGAAACAAATCGAGCGTGATAGTTCAAGTGAGTGCGACAGCTGACAGGACAATTTATTTGAGCTGTTACGTCTATAGTTCAGGTGTGCTTGATGAAGTTTGCTTTGAAATGTCGGTTCTCCTTATCGTCACCGTACCAAGCTGTGTCATTTAATGCTGTGTTATGCTGTACGTATCTCGAACTCCGTTTATAACCTATACTCATAATGATAGGAGCTGCCACATTCCTTCTGCGATTGAAAAGAAGATAAGTAGCGACTGATATATATATATATATATATATATATATATATATATATATATATAATATATATATATATATATATATATATATATATATATATATATATATATGTATATATATACATTTGTTTGTCTATTTTGACAAATGGTATTTACCCGAAATATTAATAAATTGTGTTGTAACTGTCTTTTCTAAGCGTGTTTCTTTCTCCGTTGGGTACTTCTTTGCATAATGATAGGAATTAAGATTGATAGTTCTGATAGGGATTAGGATAATGAGAGGGATTGGGACTGTTAATTCTAGTTCATGCTGTTGGGTGACTTACGCGTGGGTACTTTCATAATGCTATTGTAATCTGTCGTTTGTGAAGTTAAACTTTCGTGTTTGGTGCTTGCATTGTCTCCACTGAGTTCATCAAAAAAAATTTCATGACATTTTAAACTTTTTTTATCAGTGGGCTGTGTTGTGTTTCGGCTCAGTTTTGAGGAGATCAGCATGTCTCCGGTTCACGTTTTGTCTTTTGCATGTGATCATTGGGATGGAGGTGAATATTTCACTGCATTCAACGTCCCGTGTTATTTCCAGCCGGGGTTAGGGTTAGTTTTGCGAAGGGTGTACACGGCAGCCACGGAAAAGCCAGACTGACCAGCAAAAGTACCGGTACGGATTTTACTGCGTGTGTGCCCGGACATACCTTGCAGATCAGGATAAATGGCTGTTTGCTTATATGAAAAGCATGGGCGCCTAACTTGCCCACGTCCAGCAGATCAGGATAAACATCGGTTTGCCTAAGTCACCCACATCCAACTGAGATGAGAATAAACGGCAAACTGCCTATATGAAAACCATGGGCGACTAAGTCACCCACATTCAAAGGATCGTGAAGTTCACTTAGCATCGTACGGTGAAGGTTAAAATAGAGATGACAGGTGGAAAAGGTTTGCCAAGGTGAGAGTCCGAGTCAAAAAATGCGATTTAGTTAACTGTAACCCCTCCCTTCCCTGCCATTGCACGTACATTTCTGTTTCTGAAATGTTCGTTGTTCAAACCTTCAACGATAAAAACCCAGTTCAAGAAACATGGGTACAAATTAATCTCTTCCAAGAGGCATAGATCCTCATGAGCCCCCGCAGTCGCGGGGGCTCATGAGGATCTATGCCTCTTGCATTGGATCGTCGGCAGTAAAGGGGTTAATCCGGAATAAGGCGGCAGCCACACTCACACACGGACACTCCTCATGTCATCTTCTGTCTCCAGAGCAAGGACCGCGTGGCTGTGCAGCGGGCTGATCATGACGTCATACCTGCTGCTGGTGTTAGCGTTGGGGGTGGGGGTGAGAGGTGCACCCGGCACTACCCCTATTGTACCCGTGGTTAACATGACAGACTCGTGGGGCGCGCCCATCCCTACCGACACCATGGTAAGCTCTGGAGCTCGACCGGGGCAATTGCTCCACACACACAGACATAGCCCTGAAACCCGGCATCACAAACGTATTGCTGATAGCCATGTAATGGGTAATGGCAACAAGACGCCCAGCGGATCCTCATGAGCCCCCGCGACTGCGGGGGCTCATGAGGATCTGTGCCTCTTGCAGATTTGGTGGGATTCGACACACAATCATATGGCGGCAACGTGCAGTGCTGTTGCGGAGGCTCATGAGGATCTATGACTATTGTATTTGGGTTCTGTTCGCGGAATGCCTACAGTGGGTTATGGATTTTTGGGGGAGAGTTGGAGGGGGGCGAGGGCGGGAGGGGGAGGTGTGCACTTGTACCGGCTGTCAACATGCAGTGGCCAAGGAACCGGGTGGCCAGGGGAAGGAAGGAAAGGCAGCCTCTCCCAGAAAATATAGAGGAGGTAGAGGGGGGGGGGGGGGAGTGGGTAGAGTATACCATCTCTCCACCCCATCCCCCCCTACCCCTTCTCTAATTATGAAACAAAAAATTAAAATCATGTCGATTTTCATTTTTGCGTTCGCCGGAGTTTACGGGGCTGGACGACAATATCGCCATATCACTGTTTGATATTTATGGTGTTTTTGTTGTTGTTTTTGGGGGGGTTTTTTTTGGGGAGGGGTGTCGGGGGGTGGGTTATTTTTTTACGACTACCCCCACCATCATCCTCCACCCCTAGCCCGCACGCCCACCCTCCCCCCCCCAACTCTGAGTTAGACATTTATTTATCTATTAGAGTGACAAGAAATGAATTATACATATACAGTCGACTTCGCTTATGAGGTCGGAGATAACACAAGTCGGATATGACAAATAATCCAGACCAAAAATGTGACTGCCGAGCGTGTAAAATGCAAAGAAGTACCCAACGGAGAAAGAAACACGCTTAGAAAAGACGGGTACAACACAATTTATTAATATTTCGGGTAAATACCCTTTGTCAAAATAGACAAACAAACAAACAGAGAGATTAGCCGCTACTTATCTTCATTCGCACCCTGAGAAGGATTGTGGCAACTGAAGGAGTGACGTTGCCACAATCCTTCTCAGGGTGCGAATGAAGATAAGTAGCGGCTAATCTCTCTGTTTGTTTGTTTGTCTATTTTGACAAAGGGTATTTACCCGAAATATTAATAAATTGTATTGTACCCGTATTTTCTAAGCGTGTTTCTTTCTCCGTTGGGTACTTCTTTGGATATAACCAAGCTTTCGGGGAGGTCGAGGCCTGATCTGTTCTTTGTCTTTGTAAAATTAAGCCGCTTATAATAAGGTTGGATATAATTTTATTAAAACGTTGGTTATAACAAATCTTCTTTTTTTTCCATTCCCCGCGGCTTTGTCAACTTCGCTTATAACAAACTGTTACGATATATGCAGCAAATCAAATAGGAGAATTTTCCTGATTTCACCAAATTTGCATGTTCTCATTTCCCTGAGTAAACAGGAAGGCGATCGATCAACGCAGGTCTTTTTTCACATTCTACCCCATGATCGCAATCCCCAAATTTTGAAGTTGGCCTGTGAAGGACTGTATTACAATTCTAGAGACGGCCGATCGAGCATGATAGTTTAAGGTTGGTGCCAGAATAGCTTGGCGCCTCTCGACCAATAAAAACGCTGTAGACCATGTGCTTCTGACTGACAAGCAGAAGGTTCGGCATACAATAGTCGAACGGATGTTTATGCCATGGAAGAGCGTATTGGAAAGCACTCTTGTTATGGGGAGTGAAAATCAGATTCCTGATAGCCCAATCCATAATTATACAGGTGGGGAAAAAATCCGATCCCCAAGCGGCCTTTATCACGACCGGCAGCCACGAAAGAATGCGAAAGAAAACCTGGCGGTCGGCCACACGGTTAACTAAACCATGAAAGAGTCACTGTGACAAGACATCACTACGTGCGCGGGCCAAGGGGGACCGACGTCTGCCCGATGGCCTTTTGCGCATTGGGGTAGCAACAACAAAAAAAAGCCCGGTCCCCTGCAAATTTATTATATCCGGTTTTTACTGTACAAACGTTTTCATTTACAGGCGAACAGAGATCGAATCACGGGCCCCGCGGTGACTCAGTCGGTAGCCGACCTGATCGCACACTCGTGTATCTTCTCACAAGACAACATGTTCCTAAGGCGTGTCGCCAACGCAGAGACCCAGGACGGGCTCAGCACTCGCACCTTCAGCAACCCGAGCTATCATGGAGGGATATGGAGGGTAGGTCTTGTTACTTAGTTAGTTAGTTAGTTAGTTAGTGAATGAGTGAGTGAGTGAGTGAGTTGGTTTGTGAGTGACGGTGAGTGAGTGAGTTATTTATTACTTAGTTTCTTTCTGTTAGTTGTTAGTTAGTTCGTTTCTTTCTTCCTTCCTTCCTTCCTTTGTTGTGTGTGTGTGTGTGTGTGTGTGTGTGTGTGTGTGTGTGTGTGTGTGTGTGTGTGTGTGTGTGTGTGTGTGTGTGTGTGTTTGTTTGTTTGTTTGTGAGCAATGAGAATAAAAACTGTCATTGCATTAACCCATACAGATCTGACATGCTACACCAGGACTGATGTGGATCGACCATGATAGTTCAAAGGTGAGGTCAGAATAGCCGCTTGGTGCCTGCAGCAACCCCCTTCCCCTTGTCCACACCACTACTCAATCCCCCAAAAGGTCGTGGGTTCGAACCCAGATGGGGTTAAAATGTGTACAGACCTCTTTTCATCTCTTTTCGGTGCCCCGTCGTGGAAATCACCTTCGTGGCGGACAAAAGACGAGCCTCGAATGAGTTAACGTTTGTTACCCCCACCCCACACCTCCCCCCTCCCGCCTACACCTTTCCCAGGTAAAGTGGCACCCCCAGCGCATGAAACAACAAATTGTTTTGTTTTTTCTGTAGGTGGACGAGTCCATGTTCCAACGCACACAGACCAACACCCCAGCCCTACGGGGCATGTACCAGGGCATACGGCAGAAGTTTGGAATTGACTGGATGAGCGTGCAGTGGAGAGACCTGGAGAAGCCGCTGTACTCGGGGCTGGCTTCCGCTCTGTACATAGCCATTCAGGAAGTGGGTGAACTGAATTTCCGGGTGTATTTTGACCTTAACTGAACACCACTGCAAGAGGCATAGATCCTCATGAGCGCCCCGCAGGTGCGGGGGCTCAACTCATGAGGATCTATGCCTCTTGCTGAAACGGCCACTTTGTAGTATCTATCCTTCATTGGGATTGGGTGATATTTAACCTCTTAATTGCCAAGAAAAACTGAAACCCACCCGACCGTGACTGCAAGAGGTGTAGATCCTCATGAGACCCCCTCTCAAGAGGATCAATGCCTCTTGCTGAAACCACTTTAAATCCATGTTCCTTCGACGCCTGGGGACTTTTGATGTGGAACTGACAATGATTTCCAAAACACAGTCTGTGTCCACTGCAGTGAAGGGGTTAACCCTTACCATTCGGAATACACCAGTGTGTGAAATAAGTGTGACTGAAATAGTTCAAGTCAGTGTAGTGCCAGAATAGCTTGGCGCCTCTAGGCGCCAAGCTATTCTGGCACCACCCTTGAACTAAATCCATGCAGTGGTCTATATCCCGGCTTATCTGTAAGTACTATAAAGTAGCTTGCATAATTATGGCAGTGTACAAATGTGAAGCTTTTAGCCTGAGTATGATATTATGGGTTATACCCCACTGTGCGTACAGCCTCCGGTATTTCACACAGTAAACAGTACCGGTGGCTGCCTGTACGGGGGGGGGGGGGGGGGGGGGGGGGGGGGGGGGGGGGGGGGGGGGGGGGGGTTAGAGGTAGTGGGAAGTTTATTTTGTTTGCTTATATGTGGTGTCTGTGTGTATATGTGCGTGCGTGTGTGTGCGTGTGTGTGTGTGTGTGTGTGTGTGTGTGTGTGTGCGTGTGCATGTGTGTGTGCGTGTGTGTGTGTGTGTGTGTGCAAACAGTAAACAGTACCGGTGGCTTCCTGTAGGGGGGGTGGGGTTGGGGGGGGGGAGAGGGGGTAGGGGTGGTGAGAAGTTTATTATTTTTGTTTGCTTACATGTTTGTGTAGTGTCTTTGTGTGTGTGTGTGCGTGTGTGCAAACAGTAAACAGTACCGGTGGCTGTCTGTACGGGGGGTGGGCTGGGGGGGTGGGGGTGGAGGTAGGAATGGTGGGAAGTTCATTTTGTTTGCTTATGTGTGTGTGTAGTGTCTGTGTGTGTCTCTGTATGAGTGTGTGTGCGTGTGTGCGTGCCAAGTGCATGCATGCGTACGTGCACGCGTCAGTGTGTGTGTGTGTGTGTGTGTGTGTGTGTGTGTGTGTGTGTGTGTGTGTGTGTGTGTGTGTGTGTGTGCGTGCGTGTGTCTCTGCATGTGTGTGTGTGTGTGTGTGTGTGTGTGTGTGTGTGTGCGTGCCATGTGGATGCATGCTTACGTGCACGTGTGTGTGTGCGCACATAAACACACATGCGATCACAAAATCCAGACCCGAACTGATTTAGTAATGTGACTGCCAAGCGTGTACAATGCACAGAGGAACCCTTCGGAGAAAGAAACACGCTTAGAAAGGACAGTTACATCACACAATATGAGCACAGACCACACCGACAACAGCACTGATTTTCGCCGACAGCATTTAACCCTTTTAGCGCCATGGGTGCATTTCCCAAATTTTGGAAGTGTTACTTAACGACTACCACATGCAGGAGGTGGATTGACCATGACAATTCCTTCAGGCGCCAAGCTAATTTAGCACTCTCTTGGCTTGACTTCGCGAACGAAGATTTTATAGGAGTTGCCCACGACGTCTGCAGGCTTGTTCGTGGCTGCGGAGGCCAATCCGAGACAGGCAGGTTCGACCGCAGTGGCTGCAGGGGAAGGTCTGGCCAGGGTTCTGAGCTGCGGCATCTCTGTTTTTTCTCCTGAGCCGCTTGTCCTTAAGGCTAGCTCTGCGAGAGTCCTCAAAGGAGACAGCTGCCTTGTAAATGGTGGATGGCCCCAGGCACCTGGTACAAAGTCCCCTGCGAAGCGCGAATGGCCAGGCACTCCTCACAGATAATACCTCCATCTTGAACCGCTGGTCGGAATACTTTCAGAGCCTCTTCAGCGCTGAGCGCACTGTTCAAGAAGCAGTCGTCCTACAAATCCCACACCTCCCAGTAAAGGTTGAATTGGACGAACCGCCCACCGCTGAAGAGACCCTCACAGCCATCCACCAGCTCAAGAGTGGCAAAGCAGCAGGCATTGATGGAATACCGCCAGAGATCTGGAAACATGGGGGCACAGCACTGCACAACAAGCTCCATGACCTCTTTCTCTGCTGCTGGGAGGAAGGAACACTACCAAAAGATCTCCGTGACGCAGTCGTTATCACCCTGTACAAGAACAAAGGCGAGAAGTCTGACTGTTCCAACTATCGGGGAATTACCCTGCTGTCCATTGCTGGGAAAATCCTTGCAAGGCTGCTCCTGAATCGGCTGGTACCTGCCATCGCTGAAGACCAACTCCCAGAGGGCCAGTGTGGCTTCAGAGCAAACAGGAGCACCACCGATATGGTCTTTGTGCTGAGACAGCTACAGGAGAAGTGCCGCGAGCAGAACAAAGGGCTGTACGTAACATTTGTCGACCTAACATAATTTGGCACTACCCTTGAATTATCATGGTCAATCAATCTCCTGCTGTGGGGTGTTGGCGCTGAAAGGGTTAATGTAAAGTAGATAAGACATAGCTTATGCAAGACATCATTAACGGATGGTCAGTTGTATCGGCGGATCTTAGCGGTCATGGCCCACGCTGGAGCAGATCGCTGTGACATGCCGATCATTTTGCACACGTCTGATTATACAAATACGTTTCAGGCTCACGTACCTCTCAGCACAGAAGAACAGGGAACTTACCTGCAGAATCACTACCACGCCTCCAACTCTGCCAACAACTACACACGCTCTGCCGGGCTGATTCAGACCGGTCAGTTTTGATTTATAATGACTCTGAGCCCCTTTTCCTGCGGCCGAGAGTAAAGCCTAATGAATACCATTCAGCTGCAAGAGGCATTTTCCATGAGCCCCCGCAATGTAGGGGGCTCTTGGGGTTTCATTGCCTCTTGCTGTCCGCACTTGTGTGGGTCCATGAGGCTCTATGCCGCTTGCCGTTCCAAAACACAAGCCTTTCGCCTGAAGCCGCCGCGGCCGCTATCGCGTATTCGTTGGTTGGAAGGGAACTAACTCTTTGGCGGTGGTTTTGGCAAGGATTTTACTGAGAAATGTGTGACCGATGGCTTTAAATGGCAAATAACGACAACTATATTTTTATCACACCCAGTCAATCATTAGACGACATAAGTTTATAATCCCTCCCCCCCCCCCGCCCCCACCACCACCACCACCCTTCACCCCACTATACTGGATTGCAACTGAATCAGTTGTACACAAGGGTTAGCGCGGCCGGCATTACTGTTGTACAGCTTCAATGTCTTAGCCAACCATGAGCTCACGAGGAGCTGTGCCTCTTTGCTGACACCAAATGAATCGACTGATGTTCCTGGGGTGGTTGGGGCTCTTCGGCCTTGAATTAACGAAGATCATTGCGGAAACGTACATTGAATCTGCGTCCAGTGGCAATGAAGGGGTTAGCACGCTCGCCTTTTGTAACGTCAAGGCGGGAGACTGATGCACCCGCCAAGAGTAGGTTTCTTGCTAGTTTGACGCTTTCCGGGCCGCTAAGCAAATCTGACACTACCCTTGAACTGTTATGGCCCTCACCTGGTACACAGTCTTTGAAAACGCCTCCTGAGGTTAACTGCGAAAGTGATTACAGTAGAACCTGTATTGCGTGGCCATCCTTATGACAGGTGGTCACCTGTTATTAAAGATCATCATTTAGGCGGCTGTCGCCGCCTAAATGATGATCTTTAATAACAGGTGACACTATCTGCCCTTTCGAGATTGACTTCTCTTGAGAGAGTATATGTCTCATGAAACCATTGTTGCAAAACAAAACAAAAAAAAGACTGAGGTTGCTCACAGCATGTTCTATTGTATGACTGGTGCACGAGCCATGAACTAGTCAAACTTCATTGTGCATTTGCAGCCTGTGATGGCAACGAGCATGCTGATGTAGTCTTCCTCCTTGACGCCACAATAACCGAAGAAAACTTCCAACGCATGAGAGAGTACGTCAGGAGCGTGGTTCAGGGTTTTGCGCTTAGACAAGACCGCGTCAAGGTTTCAGTCTATCAGTTTGGCGGAGGTTCGGTCGTGAGGAACTTCGATTTCGACTCTTATCCCGACAGGAATCAGGTAAGTAGACTCAGTCTCAGAGACAATACATTGAATTTTGGTCCTATTGGTGACAATGTACATGTACATTGTCAACCTGTAGAACCAAGAATTTATTCAAAGAAGATGACGATACAGTACGAGACAAGACGATTTGATTTGATTTGATTTGATTTGATTTTAATTTGATTTGAATTTAATTTGATTTAATTTGATTTGAATTGATTTGATTTGATTTTAATTTGATTTAATTTTATTTAATTTGATTTGATTTTGATTTAATTTGATTTGATTTTAATTTATTTGATTTGATTTGATTTTGATTTGATTTGATTTGATTTGATTTGATTTGATTTGATTTGATTTGATTTGATTTGATTTGATTTGATTTGACTTGACGATTTGATTCGTTCGATTTTGACTCTCATCACAATGAAAATCTGGCTTTTGACACAACTGGGTTTGAATTCTTTTGCAGCATCAATAAATCACTAAACAACTTTTGGTCTTTCAGTTGTTGTCGGTCGTGCAAAACCTGCCGCACGTTAGTCTGCCACAATCCAACCCTACGACCGGGCGCGCTCTGGAGACGGTCCTGAGTGACATCACGTCAAGTCGCCCGAACGCTGCCAAGATCGTCGTCGTCGTCACTGACAGCGACTCGTCTGATACCTTTGCCGAGATGCAGGTGCGGGTTTGAATTTCTCCTACTTTGGTCCCACTGCATGGAATGCACTCCTTGTTGATTTGCGCCATGTTCCATATCTCTCCATATTTGCAGTCTAAGCTGAAAACACACCTTTTCATTGTTGCTTTTACTTTAAGACTAATTTGTCAGCCTGTTCCACGTGTGTGTGTGTGTGTGTGTGTGTGTGTGTGTGGGGGGGGGGGGGGGTTGTTTCTAGTGTTAGCTTTTCTTAATTGCGGGCTTATTTTCTGTTCTGTTCTTTGTAATGTATATTTTTGTTTCATTATTGTGATTGTAAAGCGCCTAGAGCACATTGTGTCTGTAGAAATTGCCTTTATTTGTTATTGTTATTCTTGTTATTCTTCTTCTTCTTCTTCTTCTTCTTATTATTATTATTATTATTATTATTATTATTATTATTATTATTATAAAACAATTATAAAGTAGATTATGCTCTTAACCCTTTACTGCCTGGAGAAGGTCGCTTTAATGGATCCCGTGTACCGCGATATAAAGTGTACTGAGGCTAACCTGTACTTACCTTACTTTAGATGTAAGCGCCAGGGACCAGTTTCATGAGTGAACTTAGTCCTGCGCCAGCCACTAAGCAAGGTGCTCCGCATTAAGGGGCCAGTTGCATGATGAGCTTAGTCCTGCGCCAGCCACTAAGCAAGGTGCTCCGCATTAAGGGGCCAGTTGCATGATGAGCTTAGTCCTGCGCCAGCCACTAAGCAAGGTGCTCTGCTTTAAGGGGCCAGTTGCATGAGTGAGCATGAGTGCAACTGACTGCAGTAGCCACCCTTTTCTCTGATGTTTCTGTTGGTTTTGTGTGTGTTCATCAGTCGGCGGGTGCCCGAGCCCTGCAGGAGGGCGTGTCCGTCATCACGGTGGGGGTGGGGAACGCTGTCAGCAGTTCCGAACTTGACGCCCTCAGCACGCAGCCCCACTGCACTCACCACCTGAATATACCCGACTTCAGAAACCTCAAGGACATCGTGCAGCTGACGCAGCATACCATCTGTCTTGGTAAGGCATTAAAAGCCCACTCCCGCCGTCACTGTTCAAAGAAACGCTTCTGTAACAGATGGTTACGAAACGCTGCACACAGGTCTAGTTATGGTTCATTTATGGTTCATTTAGACACAGCGGCACACGTCACCTTCATATCAAGTAACATGATAATGATTCCACTCCGTTCTAGAAATGCAACGCTTTCAGTGCGAGAAACAGTTTAAAATAGATTGACACGCTAATGAGCGCAGAATAAATAAGTGCAATTACGGGTGTGCTTTTGCTGCGTTTCCAGACTGCTGTTAAAGTTCATTAGATGTGTCGACTACAAGGCATAACAAACACACATGGTGCTGACATTTTCCCGTAATGGTACTTTAACGTTTGATGGCACTAAATGTGATCGAGGGCCAACATGGCGGATAACTAGCTTCTTCTACCATTTATATAAGCATAGACAACACTCGAAGCATCTCCAGGAGGCATAGATTTCCATGAGCCCCCCCCCCCCCCCCCCACACACACCCACCCACCCTCCCCCCTGGTGGGGGGAGGGGGGAAGGGGCTCATAAAGATCTATGCCTCTTGGATATGTTTCGAATGTTGTTTTGATTAACCCTTATCATTCGGAATACACCAGTGTGTGAAATAATTTTGACTAAAGTAGTTCAAGTGTAGTGCCAGAATAGCTTGGCGCCTCTAGGCGCCAAGCTATTTTGGCACCACCCTTGAACTAAAGCCATTGGTCTATATCCTTATCTGTAAGTACTGTAATGTAGCTTAGAAGTACCCAACGGAGAAAGAAACACGCTTAGAAAAAACGGTACAACACAATTTATTAATATTTCGGGTAAATACCCTTTGTCAAAATAGACAAACAAACAGAGACATTATTTGCTACTTATCTTCAGATGCAGAAGGAATGTGGCAACTGAAGGTGACGTAAAAAGAAAAAGAAAAGAAAAGGAAAGGAAGAACAAAAGTAAAAATGACGTCAAAGAAAAAAATCGTAAGAGAAAGACTCCGAGAGGAACTAAACACGAGAGACAAGAGTGTGTGTAAGCGCGCGCAGGAGCGAGCAAAAGTAAATGCGCGTGTGTGAGGCCGGGGAGAGAGAGAGAGAAGAGAGACAGCGAGAGAGAGAGAGGGAGAGAGAAAGAGAGAGAGAGAGAGAGAGAGAGAGAGAGAGAGAGAGAGAGAGAGAGAGAGAGAGAGAGAGAGAGAGAAGACGAACGGGGAGTACCCTTGGGCACGAAGTAGGCTGAGTGTCTAATACACAAAGCCAGCTAAACACCAACCCGAAGGCAAACCTTATATCACCATCGAGTTGAGGACTACCTCGGGGAAAAACGGGAGGACCCCGGGAAAAAAACCCCAGCATTTAGCATGGTACACAACAAGGAATATCGATGAAACAAAGCAAATAATCAAATTCAGTAAGAGAATAATGGTATAAGAGGAGAGTAGGTAGTTGTGAAACCATCTTCAAGGGTAACTCAAAAAAAAATAAATAAATAAATAAATAAATAAAAACCGGTTGTGGGGGGAGAGAAAGACAAAAGGGGCGGGGAAAGGGGAGGGGGAAAGGGAAGAGAGAGAGAAAGGGGGAAGAGAGAAAGAGAGAGAGAGAGAGATAGAGAGAGAGAGAGAGAGAGAGAGAGAGAGAGAGAGAGAGAGAGAGAGAGAGAGAGAGAGAGAAAACAAAAAGGGAGGGGGGGGGGGGAAGGCAAACAAACAGAGCCACCAGCCCCACCCAACAGGCACCCTCCAGCCCACGGACGAACGCACAGGCATGCGAACAAGACGACCACATACATCCCCAAGGGAATGCACATGATCGCCCCCCACACCCGCGCATAAATCCAAGGACCGGCGACCAGGCGCCCGACAGGGAAGGGCAAGGGATCCAACTTAACGTATGGCCA
>BTPG01000004.1:218410904-218413404 GCA_036245525.1 Semisulcospira habei | reverse complement strand
AAGTGGCAGTTGTTGTTGTTGTCGTCTTTGTTGTTGTTTGCGGTCGTCGTCGTCGTTGGCGATGGCGGTGTGGTGGCACTCGTTTGATGGTGATGGTCGTCGTCGTCATCAGTCGTGGGTGGTGGTGATGTGGTAGTCGTCGTTGTCTGAAGTTGGTGGTAGTGGTATTGGCGGTGATGGTGGTGGCAGAGGTACTAGAGAGATTTCACAAACGATAGGCGTCAACTCATGTGGCCCCGTCGCACTACAGCAAGAGATGGATCGACCATGATAATTCAAGGGTAGTGCCAGATTTTTAGCTTGGCGCCTGATGGCACTGTCCTTGAATTATCATGCTTGTTCCATCTCCCGTGCATAGTCGTCAGGTGACGCCTCCAACAAGGCTGCCGTGGGATTAAATGGTGAAATATTATCCGCATTTAACCTGTTATTGCCTGGGGGCGGAGGCTGTGTTTCTGAAATTTGTGTTAATTCAATGCCGAGGTGACGTCCAAGAAACGCGGAGGCGATGTCTAACGACTATGTACCAGTTGTAGGAGATGGATTGATCGTGATAATTCAAGGGTAGTGTCAGATGCTGGCACCACCCTTGAATTGTCACGATCAATCCATCTCCTGCTGCAGGGTCCCTAGGCTAAATGGGCTAAAGTGTTCGAGTTCGTTTTTTGGGAGTTCGAATACACAGTGGTGACACCAAGAGGCGTAGATCCTCATGAGCCCCACCAGCAGCGGGGGCTCATGAGGATCTGTGTGTCTCTTGCAGTTGGATCTTGTTCAGTTATTCTCGGCATTGAAAGGTTTACGTGTTCGAAAGAAACACGTATAGCGAGAATCTAGGTGCGACCCGCGCCGGTATTTAGGGTAAACGAACCGACCGCGAACCGGCCGTGAACTACATCCGGTAGTCCGGTTAGGCTAAATCTGCCCGAACTCAGTCACGGCGCCCCGCATCAATAGCTGCGGAAGTGTCTAATAGAGTTGCCGCCGACAAAGCTACACTACACGTTCGCAGCTGTTGATGCGGGGAGCCTATTTGAATGAGTTAGGAAGGATTTAAGACCGTCTATTTTTGTGAAAGGCGATATTTGTAAATCGAATACCCACAAAAAATCTCGCTTTTCACGTACTGGCTATTCCCATTCCAGAGCAGGGGCGGATCAGTTACTTCCAGGCGGGGGGGGGGGAGGGGGGGAGGGGGGGGGCGGGGGGGGGGATGGTCCAACTTTCTGTTAGGGACCTTGAACCTGACACAAACGGCCTCCCCGATTCTACTCTAGACCTTACTTCCAGTGGCCGAAAAATCAAACAACGGGGAGATGGTGGTGGTGGTGGGTGGGGGGGGGGTAAAAACTCGCCAAAATATCAAAATAGGAGGTGGGGGGGGGGACAAAACACTCCCAAAAAGGGACTTTGTTATAACATTTTACCAAATTTTGGGTCGGGGGTGGGGCGGGTGGGGGGTGGGGCGGGTCCTGAACCCCTTAAACCCCCGCCTCCCAGATCCGCCCCTGCAGAGCATCGATATTCCTGCTGATGCTGTCGACATACGCTGATGATCTTTTAAGCTGAATCCCGTTAGCACTACGCATCGTGTTCACTACGTGTCGCTAGACTGAACTACAACTGTTACAACTACGTGTCAGTAGAACTACTGCCGCTCGATACCACTACGTTCGATAGTACTAACCCAGTAAGGAACCCAGTGCCCATAGGCCATCGCGCCGGCACGATGGCCTTTTGCGCATTGGAAAAGGTCCCCAGGCCCACGACGGCTGCAGTAGGCCCGACACGGCTGTGCGCGGGCTCACTGTGGCTGTCGTTTTCCCGAAGTCGTTTTGCTACTCTGGAAGGTCGTTGCGGCGACTCATAGTGAAAGCAACACGTAGTGCTTGCGATCGTAGTGCTATGGACACCTAGTCAGTCTCGTGATACGTAGTGCTAGTGATGCGCACCCGATTTTCTACAGGTGAACCCTACTTCCACCCGAGCTGTAAGTACTGTGTCGGCGCGGACAGCCCTGCGTTGGGAGACTGCAGCACACCCGCGGTGGATAATGGTTACTGTGGTCTGACCGCCAACCCGTGCACCCGGGAAAACATTGAGAAGGGCCTCTTCTACTTCGCATGCCCCGGGGACGAAACCAAATATCTGCAGTGTAACACGTGGGGTCATGCCTTTGTCAGGTCCTGCCAGGCAAACTTTGTAAGAAACAGATTTATTATTTATTTATTTATTTATTTATTTATTTATTTATTTATTATTATTATTTATTTATTTTTTATTTATTTATTTATTTTATAAATATTTATTTTTTTTGGTGGGGGGGGGGGGGGGGAGGCGGTGTTTGTTTGGTTGGTATTTTGGTTTGTTGGTTGTTTGTTTGGGTTTTTGTTTGTTTGTTTGTTGTTGTTATTGTTTTTTTGTTTGTTTGTTTGTTTGGTGTGTTTTTGTTTTTGTTTTTTGTTGTGTTTTTTTTTTTGGGCAATGGAAGGGGGGAAGG
>BTPG01000004.1:218215212-218410884 GCA_036245525.1 Semisulcospira habei | reverse complement strand
CCCCCCCCCCTTCCCCCCCCTACTCCCCGCCCACTCCTCTCCCCCCCCACCCTTCCCCGCCCCCCCCCCCCCCCCCCCCCCCCCCCCCCCCCCCCCCCCATATGCCATCCACGCCGTCTCCCTCCGTAGCACACCCTCCATGCGCCACCCCCCCCCCCCCCCCGCCCCCTCCACCCCCTCCCCCCCCCCCGCCCCCACCCCCCCCCCCCCCCCCCTCACTCCCCCCCCGTGCCCGCCTGATCTGTCCTCCCCTGCTTCAGCTCCCCCCCCCTCCTACCCGCGACCCCACAGACACCTGCACCCCATCTACACCGCCCTATCGCTGCCCGTGGCTCGTCTTATCCCACCTCACTCCCGCGCCTGCTGTAGATCCCCCAACCGGCTGTCCTGCACTAAGTTTTCGGTCCCGCCCTCCCTTCCTCTGCCTCCCCCTTCCTGAGTCCTCCGGAGCTGCACCCCACTGTCCCACTCGCACCTACACACGACACTCACGCGCCACCTACTCGGACACCCATATCACCGCTCGCAACTCCTCCTCTCCCCCACATTAAACGCACCCACTCGCCTCTCAATGTTGCGCTCCCGCTTCGTCGGCCCATCTCCACCCCACATGTGCCACCCCCCCGCCCCGCGTGCTCGTTCCCACGCTCTCGCAGCCACTTAGCTTACCGCACCCCCTTGCTTGCGCCGCCCCGTTTAAACACGCACAATCATAATCCTTAATCCTCATCCCGCTTGCCGGCACTGTGCGCCATCAGACCACACTCCGTTACATTCACTGTTTCGGGCGCGCATACATCTTCTTATACCTCCAGACACAGTCGTGAATAGAGAACGTGTTGTTCCAATCTGTATGCGCTTAGACAAGTACACCATGCAAACCCGCATCAAGGCTAAATTCACTCGAATCTCTGCCGCCGCTCCAGTCGGGCTGCCCTAAGTAGCATAACCCCCTAAGACGTTCGTCAGTTGCGCACTTTAACCCTTTCTCTCATCTCTGATACATCCATTGCCTTTAAAAAAATTTGACTGATAGTTAAAGGGTGGTGCCAGCAATAGCTTGGCGCCTCAGCGCGACCAAGTTATTCTATAGCACCAACCCTTGAATAAACAATTGATCTTCTCTTCCTCAATCTGTAATGTAGCCTTCTTAGCGACATCTCTAGGACAGATTTACAAAGTCAGCCTCAGATTTTAAATAGGGTTAAACGTTTACATGTTCCGTCACCCTCATTTAGGGACATTTGGTCTTCTTTGTGTCGACATGGAAGGGATCCGATCATTTTCAAGTTGTGCAACGCTTATCTGTCAGCTGCTTGCAGACGAGTCTCCCATTTCTCTCTCTCTTTAACTACATTTTTCTGTTCAAAGGCCTGCGCTACCCTGTTTCGGCATTTATGACCACCAAGCATACTGCGACCATGCGCCGCCACGTCACCAGGCGGTGGGCCTAGCTACGCTACTCCCCGTCCAGTCTTGTTCACCGTGCTAGAACCAGTGCAATACAGTATGCCTGCAGAACCTACAGAACCCTGCAAGCTCACAACAGCAGGGTCAAGTGCGGCAATTGCTGTCTTTATGCTCATTCATACGGTGTGTGTGCATAATAGATATGATCTTGGACTTAGAATCCCTGTGTTGTGCTACGCGATCAGCTCCACCTTGGTGTACTGCTTTTGCGGCCTGTATGTCACAAGTAGCACATTTTTTAGACGCTCGCATGTTACTTGTGAAAATGTGTGCAGGTTTGGAATGTTAGGGACTCTTATTCATGTGTGGGGATGTAAGGGCTAAGACGCTTTTCTGAAATGTAGTGACATCAGTTTGAAAAGTACAGTTAACTGGTATTTGTTTGTTGTGAAATAAGCGCCATTTCAATAGAGAGTATTAGTAAGCGAAGTCTTGTAACTGAATCCTTGGAAAAATCCTCGCAGCGTGTTCGCAAACAATAAACTTGCTTGCTACGTTTTGCGCTTCAAGGAGTCTATACTAGCCCGGCTCCTAAATGTTCTGAAGTTTATGTTATTTGTAGGATGCTTGCAGACGGTTCTGTTGATTTTATAACTTCGATTTCCTAGATCGTCAGATCCAAAATTTTACAGACCAGCAACCACATTTAATTTTTTGTCAACAATTTTTATAATTTCAGGTTTGTGGGCAGTGCTGTTTCACGAGATGAAAATATTTGAACTCTTGTATTGTGGCTAGGGGGCTAGCGTGACAGTTATTCATGTTTCTCCGCAACAGCATAATCACAAGTTAGAAGCGCACAACTATCTCACACAATCTTTTTAAAACTTCACGCACATAGACGTAGCGTCTACTGTTTTTTTTTGTGTTTGTGTGTAGTCATTGTCAAAGAAACGATGTTTGAAGTTGTTGTTGCTGTGTGCATATGAGCAGACAGTGTACACTTTATTATTGCATATCAAATTTTTTTTATCGGTAAAGCGTAGTAGCTACGATTTACCCCAAAATATTACACGTTTGCATGGCGCTCTTTATGTAGAATTGGTGTTGTGGCAGAGCCAGTTTTTGAATCTATGATAAATGATTTTCCTACTCGTAAACTTAACCACGCATTGGGATAAGGGAAAAGGTGGACTCGCCTGAATTGTGAGTAGAGTTTGGAATTGTGAGTGAAAGCAGGTTTTGATTTGGTGTAGCAACAAGTACTGATAGGGCGTTACGAGTGAAAATATCATTGTCGATGAGTTCCAGTGTCTTTGACTCGCACCTAGATAAGTTGAAGGGAGCCAGAAGGCATAGATTTTCCAGAGAATCCTCATGCAGAATGCAATGGTGATCAGAAATCTCCGCATGCGTCTGAAACCTGTGATTGGTGTATTGTTTGGTCGAGGGGCGTATGATTACTCATATTGTTGCTTATGATTGTCAATCTACTTAATCGTATTAGTTAGTATGGACAAATAAAATCTATGTCCGTGCGTGGAGAGAACTTGATATCTTTGAGAGGGAAAAAAAACGTAACTCTTATTGTTTGCCTGAATCGCTCGGACCTGTCAGCATGATACTTGTGTATAGTTGTAGAAAGGTTTGTGTGCATAATAGTGTTGTCTCGACCATTTGAACTGTTTGACTCATCTGATCCTTCTTGACCCCCCCCTTCAGGTCAAGTTGTCCAGTTCCAGGTATGTTGTGTGATGACGCGTGCTCGTGAGAATCCAATACGTCACATCTTTTTAACTGCCATTCATCCGTCATCTGATGAGGGAATTATTTTCAATTTCTTAACGTGGGAAAGCACCTTACGGCACATACATGTATCATCCCCCCAAAATCAAAGACTATCAATCTTTCTAGATGGTGTGTAGACAGAAAATTGACAGTGGTTCATTGTAAAATGGAAAGAATATACCATAAAGAAAGAACACGTTGAGATAGGGCGAGTTTATTAAGACTCTTAAATCCGGTTGCCGCACATCTTATTTAAAAAGTTAACCTCCAAACTCAAATAGTATTGTCTTGTTTTTTAAGAGTGTTTCTTTGTGTGGGATTCTGCTTAACTCATTCAGCTGGATGGCAATCATTCCTCAAATTTTGTGGAGGCGTCATCTGAATGACTATGCACCAGTTGCAGGAGATGGAGTCCGTCCATGATTAATGTCAAGGGGACGGTGCCACAGAGATAGCTTGGCGCCACACAGGCGCCAAGTAATCTGGCACTACCCTTGGAATTTATCTAAAGGTTGACCCATCTCCTGCTGTAGTGCCTGTCCCAGTGTCGCTCATGTGAGTTAATCTCATTCTAGAGGGCATCCACCTGGGAATTATGCTAAATAAATAAAATTTCGTCGTTACCGTTGTATGCTAGTAACCAGTTTTATACGAACTTAATGAGATCTATCTCCCAAACTATCTTTCTGTAAGTCCGTGAATCAGATCGCGCTACTTCTCTCACACCAGTTTCAATCTCACGGCAAGCCTCGCGTTCGAGGTTATTCATTCGTAAAACATCGCATTCAGACCCTGATATAATCCCTTTATCCGCACGATCCACTTGTTAGTTGGTGTACAGGTCTAATAGAGTTACGCATAGCAACCGCTTCCCTCTTTTCGTAGCACCCCTTTCATTGCTGAGGGAGGATGTTTCTGGTTGTGTTACACCAATGTCATACGAATCAGCCACTGTACAGGTGGTATTGCAATAGCTTCTCCGTTGGCAACCTTTTGCCATTAAAAACAGTAGACGAGGTCGGTGATCGGGTATGTTGGGAACTAATTTCGTGTACTGCCATAGGCTTATAATTTGCCTTACTCAGCAAGGACTCACAGATTACGGTGAGGCCTAGCTCCCGACCAGGAGTGTCCACATGCAAGTCCCAATGGTAGTGTTAATGTGCTTAATTTGCATGCGTATTTTGTTCATAATCATCTGTCAATTCATGTGATGGTGTCTGGATGTAAGCTGAATGAATGTACGGGGCTATGTAAGGGCCGCAGCAGTGATTTCAATTGTCTGTGCTGGTGCTGTGGCGTGTTAGACCTCTGGGCTGTTGGCCGTATGGGTCTATAACTTCATCAGATCCACACAGCGCGGACGGATGGTTTATGAACCTATACAATTGTCTGGTGTTATTGCGTCTGCGTGTGGATAGTGTAGTTCAGTATATCCGCGCATTAGATGCCTTTTTGTGAAAAGCGTGATTATTCATCTGCTGTATGGCTTTCGCCATTTGTATGCTGAATTCTGAAACACCCTTGTTGTGCTTTAAGAACTTTGTTTGCGTGTTTGCTGTGTGATGAGGTTGTACTATAAATTGGGTGGTGTTCGTTTTATTTATGTTACTTTTGATTTTATGTTTTACATTTTATTTATTTTACGTTTTATTTTGGGTATTTAGTTTTGTTTTTATTTACTTGATTTTTGGTTGTATTTATATGTTTGTTGTCTTTCTAGATTTTTATTCTTTTAAGTCTTATCTTTATTATACATTTTATATAAAGTCTCACAGTGTTAGTGATTTATAGTTAGATCTAGTGAAGATGCGTTTATGCATAACTTTGCAGACTGTTGCTTTATTGTATTACCCTAATTTTCTCAGCGGAGGATTTAAAAACCACACAAAGTATAAGATAGTTTCGTATGCAAACGATGATGTGAAGACCATCCATTTAAAAAAGGAAAAAGGTGCTGCGCTCAGCCCCTCTTGTCGGTTTTCTCGTGCTATTCGTGTGTGGTGGTGCACAGGCTTTGTCCGCTAGGAGTTTAAATTGTGCAGGCGCATTGGCTGCGTGAACCACGCAGTCATAATCAAAAAACTCTGTCCCAGGCACTGTACAGTGTGTCACGATCTTGAATAGCAGGGATAAGTTCGCATTTTTTCTCAAAATTAGTGCTGTCCGGGTGGGACACGGATCGGCCTTTCCATTTTTTCGGTCCCTGTCAAAAAATTCGTCTCCATCAAAGAAGGAAAATTTTCTAGCAGAGAAAACCTGTGCACAGAGTGTTGTTGGTATTTATTTATTTATGTGTATTTATTTATGAGTTTGTGTTTGCGATGATATCTGCAGGAATCATTGGCCGCAGAAAAAATCGCTTTACTGCCATCTCAGAGGTGTTAAATGAAATTATGTATCATATCCGTGATGAGAAGCTGAGGTAGTAAAACATGTGTTCTGCGTGGGGTGTTGGATCTTTACAATTACAGCCGGTAAGGGTCCGGAATCACAGACCTCGGCCATGAGGAGTAGGGAGACAGGGACATGGTGTATTTTTGTACATCAGAAGTTGTTCCTAATGCAGGAGAAATGCACACAATTGTGCCATTCGTTTAGTGTTGTATCAACCACACGGGGTTTCCGTTTGAATGGTGGTGTAAGAGCTAGGATGCACATCGGCGACAGTGATAGACGATGACGCAAATCACGCAAGTGGAGACACTTCCCGTTGTAGACGCTTCTTGACTGCTGTGATGCCTCAGCTGTCTAGGTGAATGCAGCCACGCCTGACCACTTGTGTTGTCCTGAGACTGCCAGATGTTTGGGAACAACTCCTGTTTGTTGTGAATGAAATGGTTGTCGACCCTTTCTTGTGGTCTCCATGTAGTGGGTGTTTTGTAGCGCAATGTATTCCTTGTGCAAAAGTCATTCTTGAGAATTGAAACTGGGGTCGTACCAGACACAGAGCTCGCATACAGAATCCTGCCAAGGTTGGGTTTGTCTAATCTTTGTGCTAAGGTAACTCAGATAATAGGCATGATGTTAGACCCCATGTGGTTTGCGATAGAGTGGTTTTACCGTTGTCTTAGTGGGGGGTGTGTGACGTGAAACTCGTCTGAACATTTTTGGTTTTCTCCTGTTGCGGCGAGTTGTAGATCCTCCCGCATTAGCTCTCACCGAGGGGCGCAGATAATGACTTCCATGTTCTCAAAACGGTTTTGAAGGCTCGTGATATAAATAGAGAATTAATAACATCTATGTATGACTTCCGCATTTTTTGTTACGCCAAAACCAATAATCCCACGAGTTACTCTAGTTCAACCGTTTATAATGCAAGCTTTAGGCATCACGAGAGTATTCAGTTCGGCCATTAATATTTTACGAATTTAACGGTTTTATCCGATTTTTATTTATCGCAATTAATATTATAAATTTTTAACGTATTTTTATTTTTTTATTAAAATGATCATCAATGGAAATATTAACGAAATCGACATATTAAATTAAAAGCAGAGCTTAGAGCTTGTATGTTTAGCTGGTGTGAGAGCTTTGTAGCGCTGTATGTATAGTTTTTTAAAAGTACCGAAATAGATCAGGCGGTTAAGCGTCGAAAACGTCGACCGCCGAATCGACAGAAGGCTAACGATAAAATCGACAACCTCCGTTTCGAAGCAGGAAGGAGTGGTGCTCGGAAAGGGAAAATTCGCGAAGCGATTCGAAGCCGAACCTTTCGAGAACGCGAAGCAGGGAAGGGAAGGAGGGACCGAGCGAAGAGGGGAGGACGAGAAGGGAGGGAGTGAGGACGCGATGAGTTTAGAGAGATCTCGAAGGCGTTTTTTTTTGTGGTTTTTTTAGGTTATTTTTTGGTTTTTTTTGTTTCGTTTTTTTTTTTTATAAGCCGTCTCGAACTCGAAGCAAGGAGGAGAGAGCCGAAAATAGTGAGCGAGGAGAGAGGGGGGAGCGATGCGAGTGAGCGAAGGGAAGAGAGCGCTCTGAAGTATGGAGCAACGTGATAAAGAGGACGAGGTGCGGAAAAAATGCCGCCGGAGTTAGAATAAAGGAGATGGGCGAAAGGAAAAGGGCAGAATCGCCGGCCTCTCCGTTATCGGTCCCTTGCCGGCGGCGGGCTCGGTCGGCCGGGCATGGGTTCGTGGCTCTGGTGTTCGAATCGAAAATAGGTTTTTTCGATTGTTTTTTTCGAATTAATCATCCCCCATCACGCACGGCCCCCCGCGGTGGGCCCCCGGGTTAGCTGCCGGTAGTTCAATAGCATGTCCTTTGAAAGGTCCTGGTAAATCAAAGTGGCACAGTTGGAGTGAGCCTGAGTTGATCAGTGTTTAGGTCGTACTCCATAGGCAATAGATTTCCCTATCCCCCATAACCCGCCCTTCAGGGCCGTCCATTATCACTTCGGTGCCGTGGACGTTAAACCCGAAACTAATCAATCAATCAATCAATCCGCTGCGAGCTGTAGCATAACGAGTACTCAGTTCGACCGATAAAATGCTGAGAGCTTTAGCATCGCAAGTACTCAGTTCAACTGATAAAATGCGAGCTAAGAGTCACGCGTACTCAGTTCGCCCGATACAATGCGAGCTTTAGCATCACAAATACACAGTTCGACCGATACAATGCGAGCTTTAGCATCACGAGTAGGCTCAGTTCGACCGATACAATAGAAGCTTTAGCATCACGAGTACTCAGTTCGACTGATAAAATGCGAGCTTCAGCATCACGAGTTACTCCGTTCGACCGATAATATGCGACCTTTATCATCACGAGTACTCAGTTTGACCGATAAAATGCGACCTTTAGCATCACGAGTTACTCCGTTCGACCGATAAAATGCGAGCTTTAGCATCACGAGTACACAGTTTAACAGATACATTATGAGCTTTAGCATCAGAGTACTCAGTTCAATTGATAAAATGCGAGCTTTAGCATCACGAGTTACTGAGTTTGACCGATAAAATGCGAGCTTTGGCTTCACGAGTACTCACTGAGTTTGAGCGATACAATGCGAGCTTTAGCATCACGAGTACTCCGGCCGTTCGACCGATAAAATACGAACTTTAGCATCACGAGTACTCGGTTCGACCAATAAAATGCGAGCGGCATCACACGGTACTCAGTTTCACCGATAATATAATAGGTCGAACTGAGTACTCGTGATTTATTTTGTAACGGGAGTGCAATATAAACTGATATATTATACGACATTTTGAACATGTTTTACCTTGAATTCACGTAATTTTCCCTCCGAAACGGTGCTGTGCCATATGCCTTGCACGTGACTTAGGCTTCGCGACAGTGGCTGTTCATTTATGTTGCAGTGCAACGAAACTGGGGATTGTGGCGTCGGAGACAGCACAGGCTTTATCACCACCCTTGAATTCACTTAAATTTCCCTTCGAAACGGTGCGGTGTTAAATGCCTGTCGCGTGGCTGACTCAGTCCCTGGTTGCTTAGTCTCCGCCGTGGCTTAACGTTATGTCGCAGTGCAACAGAACTGGGGGTTTTGGCGTCGGAGACAGCACAGGCTTTATCACCACGCTTGAATTGAGATAGCTTCGCATCACATAAACGGAAAAAGGGCGTGAGTTGCATACACCGTCATAGCCACCGATTCACTACCAGTGGACGCTAATTGTGTTTCTTAACCCCTTAACGGCCGGCTTAAATCGAAGGATGAAACATAAATCCTCATGAGCCCCCGCAGTCGTGTTGTTCTGTATGCGTATATATTAGGTCCCCGTTACATTGTGTTCTTGCACGCGAATGTCGACGGTCAGTGTGCAGCGATTTCTGACGCGAATTTCGCGACCGCTGTCTTCACGAGGATTAACTCGACACCTCCGCTGTCCTCGAAGGGGTTAACTCAAGGCCAAAGAGCCCCAGCCGTCCAAGGAACATAGACACAAAGCGGTGACAACAAGAGGCATAGATCCTCATGGGCCTCCGCCACTGCGGGGGCTGATGAGGATCTGTACCTCTTGTTGGATTGTGTTCAGTTTTTCGTGAACAATGAAGGGGATTGAAACAAAATACGAAAAAAGCAGTATGGGAGAGAAAAAAAAACTTTACTGGGTTAGAAATCAGACTACGGACTGCGGCATTCGTTTCTGTCTTGGGCAGGCTGGGTGGCGCCATGCACTCGCGACAACGTGGCAGCCATGCGCCTGTACTTTCCCTACAGCGGTCACCCACAGCAATACATCCAGTGCGACCTCTGGGGCGACGCCTTCGTCAGGAACTGTCAGGCCGGCATGTACTTCAACGCACTGTCCAGCACCTGCGTAGACGGGCCCGTCACCAATGATTTGGTGGGCAAGCGGAAGTAGGCGAATGCGTCACATCCGGCTGAGGCCCAAAATGCCGGGTGGCGGCGGTTTGCGGCAGCGGCACTCTTAGAACTGAAGAATGATTACATGACGCAGTCTGAATCAACGCTCCCAATTTTTGGCGTTGGCGTTGGCGTTGGCTTTGCGTGTAGATTTGTCTTTGAGAGACTGATAATCAAACTTGAAGTGTCATAGTGTGGCCCTGATTTGCATAATTCATCACTGTTTGGGGTCAGTCTTGAAACTTGAAGTACAGCCGAGAGAGTTACTGAGCAGTGGAAAATGCGCAGACAATGATAGCCTGAGTTCACGGCCGGGTAAAGTGCCACCAAAGACATTATATACAGTCTTTGGTGCCACTGAGAAATCTGGCACGGGCGGGCCTTGCGCTGTCATTGTGAAACTACCATCTTTAAGATGCCATGGGTGCTTAGCTGCAAGTCCAATGCGTTTGCTTCAACATGCTAAATCCTACGGTCAAAAGTCTATGGTAATTCCGCTGAATGTATCAAGACTGCAAGAGAGTTTAAGGAAAGATCGACCGTGATATTTCAAGGTTGGTGCCAGAAAAACGTGGCGCCTACAGGCGTCAGGTTGTTATGGCACCAACCTTAAAATATCATGGTCCGTCGAAACTAGATTCTTGTTATTGTGTAGCATTAGCTGCCTAGAAGAGCTGAAGGGGTGTTCACAGGCTGCCACTGAACTTGCCGACTCCAGCCAATGACGCATTTGTGTGAAGGCGCGTTTCAAACTCACAAGCCGTTTGTTGTTGTTGTTTTTGGTTTATTTTTATTTTTTATTTTTTGTCTGAAGGTGTGCGCACATGTAATTGCGGATTTTGTAGCCAGTGTTTTCTGTCATGCTTGCTTGTCTGACAAAGGACGAATAAAATCGTAATTTCACGAAAACTCTGTGTGTGTGTGTGTGTGTGTGTGTGTGTGTGTGTGTGTGTGTGTGTGTGTGTGTGTGGTGTGTGTGTGTGTGTGTGCGTGTGCGTGCGTGCGTGCGTGCGACGCGCGCGCGTTTGTGTTTTCGCGAGTGTGTGTGTTGTGTTTATAAGCCGTACGGTGTGAACTTGTACGGTCAAGTGTGTTTGTGCGTGTGTGTGTGTATGTGTACGTGCGTGTATGTGTGCGCGCACTGTGTCTGTGCGTGTATGTCTGTGTGTGTTGTGTTTGTGTGCACTGTGTACGATCGAGTGCGCGCGGTAAGGCCGTGATAACCAGCACCGACACCAAATCTGCACTGACATTGCACACGGGAAACAAAACTGATAAGACTAAGTGAAAGAAGGTCACAGAGACACCTTGCTAACCAGAATGATGTGCTGTAAAGCTGACTCGTTCAGCCGCTAGAGTCGTGTCGGGCTGTACCTGCTGAGTCACTATGATACAAGGTTTACTTTCAATATTTATCGTTGGGAATTTCGAGTAACAGCATACACAGCGGCCTAACTTGGTGTCTGATAATCTGGATGCCGGCCAGGAAGGACTTCGGACTGAAACAGCACTAACCGGCAGTTGAGCGGCCGCCGTGCATGCGAAGGTAAGAATATAGGGACTCTCAAAAGTACACATTCAAAGGTGTAGAGAAACATTTTGTTCAGCAGATTTGATTCTCACGAGCCATGCTCATCACTGAGTTTTGTTGTTGCGATTTTGCACATAACTGAATATTTATTGCATGATATGAATACTGAGTTTAACGCCTTCACTGTCAAGAAAAAGCAAACACGATTCATCTCAGCAAGAAACATAGATTCTCATGAGCCCCCGCGACTGCGGGGGCTCATGAGAATCTATGCCTCTTGCTGAGACCAGTGTGTATCCATGTTTCTTGGATGGTCGTGGCTTTTGGTCGCTGCATGAACAAACATTTCAGAAACAAAAATGAGTGTACAGTGTCACGGAAGGGGTTAAACTGCAATGCTTTGATTCATACCAGATTTGTGGATATTGTCAAAGACTGTGCAGAGGTGAGACAGGAAAAGGCCCGGGTCAAATAGATGCATCTTTAGAAGGGAGAGTCGCAAAAGGGGCGTTTGGGAGCAGGGACGGGGACCTTTCCGCCACTGGAGAACAAATCGAAGGGAGGGGAGGTGGGGGTATGGGGGGGGGGTGGGGGGGGGAGAGGACGGACCACCACTGGCTGACAAACCTGACCAACAGTTGGGGAGGGGGAGGGGGAGGGGGATGAGGACCGTTACACACTGAGGATCTTGCCACCACTGGCGGCTAAAAACTCATGGGGGGGGGGGGGGGATGAGGACCGTTTCACACTGAGGATCTTGCCACCACTGGTGGCGAAAAACTCATGGGGGGGGGGGGGGGGGGGGGGTGGGGACGTTGGGGGGGGGGGGGGGGGTAGACGACCGTCTCTGATGTTGAGTTTCGCTGACTGATCTGTCATGCAAACACTTTGTAGTATATATCTTATTATGAATTAGTTTCTTTTTGGTGTGTGTGTGTGAGAACGAATTGTGTGCTTTTCTTTTTTTCTTTTTTTAAAAAACAAAGTGTAGCTTGTTATTTGTTCCAATTAACCCTTCGGGTGTCGATAGCGGTTTCACTCTCGATGATTCCCGCAGGAATCATGGTGACTAAAACTGCTACCGACACCCGGCAAAGGGTTACATTTGTTTATTATTTAGTACTGGGAGCGTATGCCGATGTGATGGATGTGCACGCGCCACAGCGTGAAGAACCTGGAGTATTATAGTGTCACGATGTATGTGACAAGGTCGGAACTGACAGACCGGCAGTACTGAATGGGGAAGACGAAATCCAGACAAATAGGTGACTTCCGAAAGAAAGACAGATCCCGGCACTACATGTTGGAGTCACGGTAAACTGATCTGATAACTCCTTTTCATTTTACTGAGTTGACAAACACACCGATACACATACACATTATTGGTCTATCAGGTGCCGTGTCTATCTGTCGTCGTTTCAATCCTGTGTCAGGTCATGAAGCGGATTGCTGAATGGAAGGTATGTCAAAAGAAACTTGCTTATCCGAAACAGCACCCTTGATTTCTGGAACAACTGAAGCTGTTCAGTCAGTTTTGGACATAGAGGCTCGGGTAAATCCAGCTATATCAGCAACGACCGAATAGAAACGACTGTCTGAGAGACAGCATGGAGGATGTTTGTCAGTGTGTGTGTTGCTGTATTCATCAGAGGGCTGCCGAAAGAACTCACGTGCTTTCGGCTGATGAATACAGCAATTCACATGTATGTGAATCTATTTGACTGATCAGTAGGAAGGTGGGAACTGATGACGGAAACACATGTACACAGGACATGTGAGTTAGCCTAACTGTCCTCCTCCCTCGCACCTCAACCCCGGCCTGGCTAACACACACTGACACGCACGCACGCACACACTGACAAACACGCACACACAAACACTCACGCACACACACATGCACAAACTGACACACACTACAAACTGATACACACACACACACACACACACACACACACACTGGCACACAATGACACACACACACATGCACGCACACACACACACACACAAACACATACATAAACACACATCTCATGCAAAACGATCTTGGACAAGTTGACTTGCTTTGGGCGACGACACCCCTTTGGCGACTTGACTGGTATGGGCGATGTAGCTGGACCCCAAACTTTGCCAAGTCAACTCGTAACATGGATGAGATGGCATATGGGCGAGTTGCTAAGATAGATAACTCTACAAGACTAATTTCCGGACCAGTGCCTTGGAGTACGGTAGCGTGTAGAAACAAATTCGTTTGTCGTTTTGCAAATGTGCCGTGTATGATAGCTAGTTCGATTGCATAGGTCACAGGAATAGCGACAGTAAAGTATAAAACGATTTGAAAGTTGTTTACTTAGCGTTAGAAAGCTTGAATGGCCTGTTCTGTGAGCCTCTTGTTCTGTGGGTATCTTCGTCTTAGGCGATTTCGCTTCAAGGCTTTCTAACACTACGTACACAACTTGTATTGCACCTAAAACTTCAAAAAGAAGATTATTTTGACCTTAAGTACTCAATAATATGTGTTTATTTGGTTATTTTGTCTTAGGAGGAGTTATTCCAACTATTTTCGGACAGAGCGATCGTGTAGCAAGGGGAGTAATCGACGTGTCATCGGCAATGGAAAACGGCTTACTAATACAACATGCCATTCTTTGTGTGCATAGGCTTCCTTTCGGCTTTCACCACCCCGCGTCATAAATCCTCCAGCTGAAGGTCCATCCTCTCCCAGGGCCGAGTCAGTTGTTGGTTTTCTTGTTGGCGTTTCTGTAGCAATGTGTGTTTTTATGGGGTGGGGCAGCTGACCCCACGCCCAACCCTCCTCCTTTTACATCCGGGCTTGGGACCGGCCATGGCGGAGTTCGCCTCGATAGTGCATGTTGATAATACCATCACCCGTTCAGTGCCAGCGGACGCAGACTGTGTTTCTGCTAATAAAAGCTTCAAATTTGTACACTGCCATATATATTGCAAGCTACATTATAGTACTTGCAGATAAGGATATAGACCAATGGCTTTAGTTCAAGGGTGGTGCCAGTATAGCTTGGCGCCAAGCTATTCTGGCACCACCCTTGAACTATTTTAGTCAAACTTATTTCACACACTGGTGTATTCCGAATGATAAGGGTTAATTCGAAGATTATTAGGAAAAAAGTCCTAGGAACATGGATTCAAATGATGTCAGCAAGAGGTATAGATCCTCATGAGCCCCCGCAACTGCGGGGGCTCATGAGGATCTATACCTCTTGCAGTTGGGTTGGTGGTCAGATTTTCTCAGTACTAGATGGGTTGAATAGGATTTCTGTGAGTGGGCCCTCTGCTCATGCAGTACATAGTGAAGGTGCCCTGAGGGCAGATGGCAACAATCAGTTCCTACAGCTCGGTGACCCCGGTTGTCAGGGGTCACAGTACTGTGAATTGCTTTGTTTGTTGTTTAGCGTCTACCCCTCCCCCCTCCCCCCCTCCCCGTTGTTTGATTTTTCGGTCCCTAGCGTCGTGGAGGCCTTTTGTATCGGGCTGAAGGTCCCGGACCCCCCTAGTTTCAGCTGATTTTTGCTTGGGCAATTCCCATGCCTGATTTAGGGTGCAGGCATTTTGAGTCTGTGAGAATGATGGTGTGACAGATTTTGCTGTGCTCTAGCGTGGTTATTCATTCAGAGTGTTGAGTCGCTGCTTCACCTTCAGTATCACGCTTGATTTCTCATCATTGCAGGCTGCACTGACTTTGTGTATGGTGCTGCCATTTATAGTTAAATTGTATATTTTCAGGTGACAACTGTGTCTTGGATAGTGATTGATGCACTTTGGACAGCGACTGCGAGGAGGATTGTCAGTGATGCGTGCCATCCGCGTTCACCAATGGGGGGGACCAGAAGTTCTCAAGTGTGAGACTAATGTTGCCATCCCCACCCCAGGGGATAATCAGGTAAGTCAGTGGCTGCATATAGACCGGGTGAACAATTTTCTTTCTGGTGTGGAGAATAGAGGCTAGAACTTGAAGGCTTGCTGACAAGAGACTGTCGCAAACAGGGTTGGCATCCTTGTTCAGAGAGTGGGATGCCGATCGAAGATGCTCGGAAGATGATTTTCACCGAGTCAGTGGAAATACAGTGGAACCTGTTTTGAGTCACCACTTTTTTTTTTTTACAAGGAAAGAGTCATCCTAACCCCTTGACTGCCTAGAAAACGTGATGACCTAACCACAAGAGACATAGATCCTCATGAGCCCCCGCACTTGCGGGGGCTCATGAGGATTATGTCTCTTGCTGACATCACTTTGAATCCATGTTAGTGAGATGGTTGGGCTCTCTGGCGTTGAATTAACGAAGATTGCAGAAACGCAGTCTACATTAGCTGGCAGGCAAGGGGTTAATAGATCAGGTGCTCTCTCAAGAGAAAAAAAGGGCAAAAAGTGTCACCTGAATATTAAAGGCCACCATGTAGGCAATTACAGGTAATCTCGTCTAAGTGTGGTCACTCAAACAGGTTCTGCTTTAACAAGTGGTTACCCTTAAGGCCCAATGTCGGCCATAGCCGGCTAGCAGACAATTGTTCACAGGTCAGCTAAGACTGATTTCTGCCCAGGATTTGCTTCCTGTGTGTCTTCTTTCATTGTTGAAAAGTCTGTGAAAATTCAGTGGATGCAAATAATGTAGCAAGTTTGTGTCAGCTCCTGTCGGATATTGTGATGTACTGAATCAGACTTGCACATATATTTATTTTGTGCTTTAGAGTTTAATTTGTGTACATGCACCTGACAGTCACTTAGTTAACCCTCTAGCTGTTGGTCGTACTTTTTGTGGCAGTGATTCCTGCTTGTATCATTGTCATGAAAAAGCATTGCCGTAGGTGACAGTCTTCAGTCCTGGAGGCTAATTCAGCTTTTTCAAAATCCAAGAAAGGTTAAGTTCAACTTTTTGGTTCAGACAGAACATCCCTTTAGCCAACCTGTTCCATCTGTAAGAGGTATAAATTCTCATGAGCCCAAGCATCCACAAGGGCTTATGAGAATTTATATTTATTGCTGGCCCCACCATGGTCTGCTTTCAGTGAATTTTCAAGTTTTTGCACTGTCACCCATGCATTGCTAACAGCTAAAGGGTTCACACAACGTTCACATTTACAGGTGTTGCTGAAGGTGCATGCATCAGGTGTGAACCCTGTGGATACCTACATCCGCAGTGGAACCTACGCCCGCAAACCTGAACTGCCCTACACCCCAGGCTCAGATGCCGCTGGTGAGGTGCAGGCTGTTGGATCTAATGTCACCAACTTTAAGGTATTATTAGTCCAATCAAGACGACCTGCATTTGGATACATAGCATATAGCAGTACAGCTGTGACTCGACATCGCGGCCGTCGGGGTCCACAAAATGTGACCATGATATATCCATCCGCAAGATATCGGGCTAAGGGTGAGTGGGTGGGTGGGGGGGGGGGGTGTATCATATGACAAAATTGGGGTGTGTGCATAGGCATTACCTATCGCTTGTGCGTTCTTTCTTTCAAAGCCGAGTACAATCAGAAACACTTGCACTGTTAGCATCACGGAAAAATAACGTTTTTCATTTTGTGATGGATCAGAAATGGTCCATTTTTGCTGAACATTTCCTTTTCTATTCAGACATAAAATCCATTTACGCATTCACGCAGTGCAATCGTGCCCGCCATACCGATTGTTTTGTACATGCCAGATGCAATTTCATTGGTGCTGCAAAAGCCAATCAGAAACGCCGGCTCTTCTAGGGTACGTTAGGAACAGAAATGAGTGTCGGTCTTACGTGTCAAACAAAATACGCGCTTGCGCACACACATACGCACAACACACTGCAGGCGCGAGATCTAAAATCCTGAAAAAGCCAAAACTTACAAGCACATGTCTCAATCTCCTAGCTAGCATCCATCTGCAACATGCATGTAAATCGATGCCTGTTTGCTGACGGTCGCCATAGCCATTTAATCTTTTCAAAATCAAAGGCCAAGAGAGGAGGAAAAGACAATTCAGAAGGCAAGTGATTTCACACACGCACAAAGGACAACTTCTGTTTTCGTTTATGTCATTCACACACATCAGTAGACAATTTCCGAGACAAGTTAGGTAGCCTTTATTCTTCAATGAATAGGTTGATCACTTCGCTAATGTGTTTTGTTTGAGGCCGTCGCGCACGGCGAGAAAATCTGATTATGATGACCGGTGAACACCAGCAGTAGGGTAGCACACATCTCTTTAACTTCAACAGTGGACCGCCTAACTCTGCAGCAAGCATAAACATTCATTATCCCTCGCAGCTGTGCCTAAGGTTTTACTATCATTGCCTGTGTTCTTCGTTAGAGGAGGCGAACGAGGGTTCAGCGTTAGTTTTCATACCCTCCAGGTCATAACAGCCGGCTGCCGAGCGTGGTGAAACTTGACACCTGTGAAAAGCATAGACCTTGATGCGCATCGAATCAGTGTTTCCTATTAACGCATTTACATGTGTGGTCATATCTCGGAGGAGGTCACGTTGTAGTCTGTGTAAAGCTAATCCAATGCGCCCAGCAGCCAGTCAAGTGGGAAGACGTGCCAGAAGCCTAGACCCTCATTATACACTGACTCTGTCACCTGCCCTCTTTATGTACATACATGTGTTCTTTATCTAGAGAAGGTTCGTGGGTGTTCAGTGTGTGGACGCCCTCCCAGCTGTCGCGTCAGGCATGTGTGCAGCACCCCATGGAGCGCGATACAGCCAAGGCCGGTGACAAATTATTTCGAGGTTCACCGCCGTGCGCGGTCAGTCCAATTTTTCCCGGGGATCCAAGGTACTTCCCGCGATATATCCGGGTTCATGATGTAACGATTCATGATATGTCGGGTCAGAGCTGTATCTGAATGCGAGTCATCTCAAATGAGTCAACCCATTTATTTATAAGATAATGTTAACCCAATCAGGTTTCAACCCTTTGTTTTCAGTGCATGCAGATTATGTTTATGTAAAATTCCAAGTAAAGATCCCCAGCCATCAAAGGCACATGGATACGAAGTGGTTTCAGTGAGATGTATTGATTGTCATGAGCCCCCCAATGGCAGTGGCTCATGAGGATGTATACCTCTTGCAGTTGTGTGGTGTTTTTGTTCATGAGGATGTGGTGTTATTTTTTTTCTCGGACAATCCATATCGTTTATTGTTTCAGGGCTTAAATGGACAAGTGGCTTATATAAAAAGCATGCAGATCAAGCACAGCATTTGCTGCCTGACTGTCAGCTTGTCAGCATTGCGTTGCCAGTTGATTGTCAATTATTGCTCCTGTTATGCATTAATATCTTCTCTATATTTATGCCTTTGCAGAAAGGTGACAGGGCGTACTCCGTGCGAAGTGTTTCAGGAGCGTATGGAGAGTATGCAGTTTCTGACGTATTGCAGTCAGGTCGCCTCAGTGACAAACTGACGTACAGCCAGGGGGCAGCGCTAGGTGTGCCTTATTACACAGCCTATCGTGCACTCGTCACAAAGTGAGCATTTCTTAACTCTTAAACTCTCTTTTATACAATGGAAGTCATTTAGTTCTGGGAGTTTTAGAGTAAAATTACTTTTTTTCTCGGTCCTGTAGTGCCACGACCCCCGCTTCCGGGGCGCGACCTATGAGCACTACCACTTGAGAACAACCAACCCAAACCTAACACAAACACCAGAGGAACAATTACGACAACATTATTTTATTACATATAAAAATAACAATAATCCAAAATATAACATCAAATATATAATAAAACAAATATCCTTAATAAAATACAAATGAAAACTGAGAAAAACGAATACAATTCACCAGCTACTGAATCTCCTCAGCGGCTGCTGAGAAAAATTGAACACAACTCAACGGCAAGAGGCATAGATCCTCATGAGCCCCCACAGTCGTGGGGGCTCACGAGGATCTATGCCTCTTGCTGAAACTACTTTGTATCTGTTTTGCTCGGAAGGCTGGGGATCTTCGAATTTACAATGATTTTCAGCGCACAGTCAGTGTCTGCTGGTAGTGAAGAGGTTTATAAGTGAGGTGGTGTGATAGCTTTGCCGGGCGGGGGCGTCAGATTTGATGGCAAGCATTGTGTTTTTTTTCAGGGCGAAAGTCAAACCTGGGGAGGTTGTATTGATCCACGGAGCCAGTGGTGCTGTGAGTCTACACACTTTTTATTTTGGATTAGTGGAGATTGAGCCCTTTTTAAAACATCTTATGCTGGAATGGGCTTGTGTTCTCGGTGTGCAAAAGGTCATCGAGCCAATGTTGGACACTGTTGTCCCACGCACACCTGTGCGCGGGCCAGCAGTGGCCGACATTGGCCAGATGGCCTTTTTCACACTGGGTTATGAGCCTTGAGTAAGAGGCGTGATTAAAACAAATTTCACACTAATCTTAACCCTTTGACTGTCGGTAGCTCTTTTCATCACAATGATTCCTGCAAGAATCATCTGACGAAAAGCTGTACAGTCAGGGAGGTAACTTTCACAGGCAATCCATCTTTTATCATTTTTGCTTGCCGAAAAAAATTCATGCTGGTTAACCCTTTCAGCCCCAAGGTCCCATTTCTCAAATTTTGGAGGTGTTGCCTAACGACTGTACCAGTTGCAGGGGATGCATGGACCATGATAATTCAAGGACAGTGCCAGATTAGCTTGGCGCCTTCAGGCGCCAGTCTAATCTGGCACTACCCTTGAAGTATCAATGTCAATCTATTGCCTGCTGTAGGGACCCGGGGCTAAAAGGGTTAATGTTCAGTTTACACATGTATTTTCTAAACTGAAGTACATGCATAGTCATGCAGGGAGAACCAATTAACCACTCATTCGTCGCCAGATGCGAGGAATTTTCTTGTCAGGTGAGATGTTTTGCAATGTGTGCACACCGAAAATGGCTCAGGCTCCAAGAAAAAATATTGGGTTTTACTTGGATAGTGGTCTGAATGGATACTGGGGTCGTAGAGTGTTCGGTCTTCCCTTGGATTTTGACGCACATTTTTTACTGTATTTTTTGGGTCCAGCGTGTTCAAGAGTGAGCTTTTAGAATTTAGATCAGCAAGACCATAACTCTTCCTCTTGTTTGGATGCAGGTGGGATTAGCGAGTGTTCAGATCGGGCGATCCCTGGGCGTGCGTGTGTTGGGCACTGCAGGAACCAAGGAGGGCCTGAAGCTGGTGCAGGAGAATGGAGCCACAGACGTCTTCAACCATAGGGAGGAGGGATACCAGGACAAAATCATGGTGAGATACTGACAGCTATGGCAGAACATGTTTTTGGAGCAACCACCCTCATAAGAGATCACCTGTCATTAACCCATTTGGCCCCAACGCCCTACTGCAGAAAATGCATCGACCGTGATAATTCAAGGGTAGTGCCAGATTAGCTTGGCACCTGACAGCGCCAAGCTAATCTGGCACTACCCTTGAATTATCACAGTCGATGCATCTCCTGCAATTTTGGGAAATGTGGCCATGGGGTTACATGGGGTAAAGACCATTTTAGGTGACGACAGCCACTGAAATGATGGTCTATAAGGACAGGTGGCACTTCTTGCCCTCCAAAACTTCCTTTGAAAGAGGACCGGTCTTCCAAGTCCATTTGTTTTTTCTTGCAATAAAAGGTGGTTGCTGAAAACTCGTTCTGCAGGTCACTCGATGCATCTTCTTTTGTACGAGACGGCCCTGAGATGGCCTTAGCAGCCTGCTCGGCGTTAAACCCTAAAAACTTACTAAACTGTTGTACGAGAGTCAGTCCAGGGCGGATAAAAAATATGCATGAGCACATCCACTCAGAGCACGTGTACTGAATTTCTTCCCTTTCGCAGACTGCCACGGGAGGGGAGGGGCCCAGCGTGATCTTGGAGATGCTGTCAAACGTGAACCTTCAGCGAGATCTGGAGATGGTCAAATTCCAGGGGCGCATTGTGGTGAGTAGTTCGTTTTGTTGCATACATTGTTTACGTTCTACAACACCTTTTTGTGCTGATGGCTGTTGTTTATCCCCTTCACTGCCAGGGGACGCGGATTGTTAGTTCAGTGCACAAAGAGCCCCAGTCGTTCAAGAAACATGGATTTAAAATGATGTCAGCAAGAGGTATAGATCCTCATGAGCCCCCGCAGTTGCGGGGGCTCATGAGGATCTGTGTCTCTTGCAGCTGGGTGCTGTCCACTTTTCCTCGGCAGTGAAGTTTTTTTTTCAATTGACTCGTTCAGCCCGACGCACGCATTTCCCAAATTTTAGAGGCATCATCTAACGACTATGCACCTGTTGCAGGAGATAGATCGACCATGATAATTCAAGGGTAGTGCCAAATTAGCTTGGCGCCTATCAGCGCCAAACTAATCTGGCACTACATTTGAATTATCATGGTCAACCCATCTCCTGCTGTAGTGTGTCAGGGCTGAATGGGTTAACACTGTCCCAAAAACATGCTAAAGCAAGGGAAAGTTATAGAATGATAATTAGCAGGAGATGGATTGATCATGATAATTCAAGGGTAGTGAGAGATGAGCTTGGCGCCTTCAGGCGCCAAGCTCATCTGGCACTACCCTTGAATTATCATGATCAATCGATCTCCTACAACTGGTACATAGACTTCAGGCAACACCTCCAAAATTTGAGAAATGGGACCTTGGGGCTGAAAGGGTTAAGGGTAGTGGTGCTAGATGCTTTACTACAAGGTAATATGGCACTACACTTGGACTATCACTGTCAGTGTGCAAGAGGTCTTTGGGCTGACGTCGGCAGCATTCAGCCCACGCACAGTAACCTTTTGCTTGAATTATCATGATCAGTCCATCTCCTACAGCTGGTACATAGTTGTTAGGCAACACCTCCAAAATGGGACCTCCAAAATGAGAAATGGGAGCTTGGGGCTGAACGGGTTAACCTACAAACTGGGAGAATCAAACATTACAAAAATGACATGTCGACTAAAGTTACTACACTGTTACGTAGGTATATGTATAGCAAACCGAACATAAATCTCCAATATGCCAGTAAGCATCAACAGCAGCTGGCCCACGTACGGCTGAGCATGCATCAACTGTGGCCAACATTGGCCCCAGGACTTATAGCTTACTGTATCATTGCCTTTGTCTTTATGCAGGTGATTGGATGCCGTGGCACCATCGAGATCAACCCACGTCTCTTCATGGGCAAGGAGGCGAACGTGCTGGGTGTTATGCTGCCAGCTGCTACTAATGTGAGTGTGTGTGTTTTGTGTTTCACTTGTCTTTTGGGTAGAGAAATTTGTGTGCGCTCTTTCCGATGGTAATATCTGTATGTGTTTACAGTCTGAAATTATGGGTGATCTTATATCTACATGTGGGTATATCCCATTACTGAGTCTCTAAAAAAAATTTCATGCAGGCAATCATCAGTACACTTTTCTGAATTCTGTCTCAAAACATCTCTTTTTTCCCCCCTGAAAACTTATGCTTAGTTGTATTAGCATAGTCTGTTTACATCAGTGAGGCATCTCTCACTCACTCTCACAGCCATACAGGGTCAGCGTATATGCACGCAGAAAGCTTTACACACAACTGACATTTCTACGATACTAGTTAGCAGACCAAGCAAAGCATAAATACAAGTGATCAAGTCAGTATGTGAATACTATGGTGGAACACAGAAACGTAGAAATTTTACATTTGATCATACGTAGCGATGTCTTGTGGTTCTCTCAGGGTTCAGCTGACCAGGTGGTCAACTGCAAGTGTTCTTTTGCATTGTTTCATGTCTGCCATTTGTGATAAAGGCTTCGGGAACGGAAAATTTCTTTACCTGTATATGGATTGGGGTATCCGGAATCTGACTTACACTCCCCATAACAACAATGCTTTCCAATACCGCCGCAATGGGCTAAAACAATAAACATCAACGCTCTTCCATGCCCTGCAAGCATAAACATCCGTTGTTACGCTGTACCTTTTGCTTGGCAGTCGGAAGCACATGGTCTACCGTGTTTTGATTGGTCGAGAGGCTTAGTCTGATTGACATTTCACAAAAAAAAAAGGATAATTTCAACTGTTACTATTTTAGTTTTTTTTTCAAACATGTAACCCCCCTCCGCCCCTTTTATTGACATAGCCATTGGTACTTACTGTTTTCAGTGCTGGTGGCTGTAGCACACATGGGTTAATATTAACCTCTTTATGCATGCAGCCACTGGTGCTGTAAATATTACTTTCGGGTGCATACAACAGGGCATTAGTCAATTATTTTAAACCCCTGGCTGTTGGTCGTACTTTTTGTCAAAGTGACTGATTCCTGCAGGAATCACCTTGACAAAAAAACACGGCTGACAGCGGAAGGGTTATGAATGCTTTGCAGGAGGAATGGCGAGAGATGACAGCATTTTTGGAAGCAGGTATGGAGACGGGATGGGTACAGCCAGTCATTGGCAAGGAATATCCGCTGGAAGAGGTCGCCAAGGCCCATGAAGATGTCATCAATAACACTGGCACTCTGGGAAAACTGGTGCTCAAACTCTGATTGGCCAAAGCCCGGCCCGTGATGATATGGTTAACCCATTACATCCTGAGGGTGATCTTTTTCAGAATTGTATCTTGTCCTGTGAAGATTGCATTGCAGATTACGAGACAGCAGTAATTTTAGTTCAAGGGTGGTGCCAGAATAACTTGGCGCCAGGGGCGCCAAGTTATTCTGGCACCACCCTTGAACTATCGTGGTCAAATTTACTTCATGCAATAGTGCACCAGGATGGAAAGGGTTAATAACAGTGGCATTATAGGGAACACTAGTGCTGAACTCCCACTGTCCATTCTCTTCACTGTTGCATGTCAATGAGTTATGACTTTTCATTCTTTGATTGTTCGACCAGATTTGTATGGCACTACACAGTGCTGGACCAATTTGTTGATGCACAATATATCTCTTTGCAGAAAAAGATCAGTGCCATAAAAAGAGCACCAAAGTATCCTTACTCGTTCTTGAACATGTTTTTGTTCGGTACAGTGAGTTTAGCTAAGAATACATCTGACATCAGCATCCCCCTCAGTAAAATAAGTGGGAAGCTGTACATATATAAAATGTAGTTAAAAGAAACTACCAAATGAGTAGGAAAAAGCACTGTCAATTTAAATTTGAATCTAGGTCCCCCACTTGGGGCACCTAGATTTAAATTTCCATGCACCAAGGGGCTGGAACAGTGGGATATGTGATACGCCCCCCTTCGGGGGGGGGCTTCCATATGCATTGCTTCCAGTCACTTAGCGCACCCCTCTTTCCTATCTTTTTTTTGGTGCTTGGACCAAAGTAGATCTATGATCATTGGTCTATCATGCACAATTCTCTCCCTTGACAGTGCTTTTTCCTACTCACATGGTAGTTTCTTCTAAATTACAAGCACTGGCAGTCAACCCTTTCGGTCTCGTTTTTTAATAAAATGTATTAGCAATGCAACGTTTTAGGTATATTATCCCATAAAATTTCTTCCGCGACATCCAGTCTTTCAAATAAAGTATACTGACGAGCAAAAGAAATGCAACATCGCTGTAATCATCGGCGACACATTAGCGTGTCCAATTATTCCAGTAGTGTCACATTTCTTTGGCACTTCAGTATGGTCTGTTTGAAAGATTGCATGTTGCGGATAATGTTGAATATTCCTGATGTCATCATTGTTACTGGTAAGGTTAGCCTTGCTTACAGCCCCGCTTTGTATGAAACTGCAATGTGGATTTTTTTTTCTGGCTCTTATGAGTTGTCCTTCTCTTTAGTTGACTCTAAGTAAGGTTGTTAACAGCATTGCTAGTTGCTCATGTCCATTAACTATGTATGGTCTCTTTGATGGCATTTTTATTTGATTATCAATAATTTCACGGTTGTTGAATGTTTATTAGTCAAGAGCATTTACTTTCTGTGTACTCGGGTACATCGTAATTGATTATAATAATAATAATAATACTGTTTATTGCCATTTGCCTTCAGAACATAAAGCATAGGAATGTGTGTTGGTGTCGTTACAATTACAAACATCACAGTCAGCAACACAAGTAATACTCTATCACACAATTCAATGCTCTACACACACTGTCAAAACTTTAAAACTGAACAACTAATCTCACAAACCAATACGTACCCATTCACACACCCACGCTCATCTCTCACACACACACACACATAACACACATGCCTATTAATCTAAGAAGTCTAAGTTAATTAAAAGCATATCGTTTAAAATGAAAACAGAATATCATAGAATAAATGTGTCACTAATTAGTGATGACAGTTGTGTGTAAAACTAGTTAATATATATCGTTATACAAAAGACTTTTGTTTTTGTCTGTGTAGAAGTGAATGAAAATTGAGAAATGAGCGTGATGTACGTATGAAATCACTGGAGATGCCTTATCTTATCGCTGAAATGTAAGTTTGATATATCTCGGCATAAATTGTTGATCATGTTTACCCCTTTAGCAGCAAGGGACACGGACTGGGTTTCTGCAATCTTTATGAACCTTTATCATTCAGAATACACCAGTGTGTGAAATATGTTCGACTAAAATAGTTAAAGGGTAGTGCCAGAATAGCTTGGCGCCTCTAGGCGCCAAGCTATTCTGGCACCACCCTTGAACTAAAGCCATTTGTCTATATCCTTATCTGTAAGTACTATAATGTAGTTTGCATGTGGCAGTGTACAAATTTGAAGCTTTTAGCCTCAGTATGATATGGATTAATTCAGTATCAAAAAGCTCCAGGAGCTTGGATTTAAAGTGGTGACAGTAAGAGACACAAATCCTCATTATCCCCCCCCCCCCCCCCCCCACCCCGTAACAGTGGGGGCTCATGAGGATCTGTGTCTGTTGGATCGTGTTCACTTTTTCTTGACAGTAAAAGGGGGGGGGGGGGGGGAGGTGAAATTTGATGCTGTGATCAATTTGATAATTGATGCTTTTGTAACGTTGTGTAATCTGGACAATTTGTGATTTTAGGAGTATATTTGTTATGTTTCTCTGAGTTTTTGTCTTCAAATTTTGTTTCAGTGCTAGAATCACAATCTAACCACCCTAACCCTGCAGCCATCAGTACTGTAAACTGTTCCAGCATGCACAAAAGGATTTATGATCTGCAGTACTACTAACATTTTAACCGTTTTAGCCCCAACACTCTACAGCAGGAGATTGATTGACCATGGTAATTCAAGGGTAGTGCCATATTAGCTTGGCGTCTAAAGGCGTCAAGCTAATCTGGCACTACCCTTGAATTATCATGGTCAGTCCACCTCCTGCAACTGGTAGATAGTCGTTAAGTAACACTTCCTAAATTTGGGAAATGTCCCCATGGGGCTAAAAGGGTTAAACAAGATAAGAAACAAATCAACAATATGGACAACCATGCAACAAACAAAACAAACAAAAACCATTCCATATCGCAGACACAAAAGCACTCTTGTATTCTTTGAGCAAACTGTATGCTTGATATTTCACTAGCAAATCGGTGCTGCTTTCTTCACACAATAAAACACACCTAGCTAGGCTTACAAGAAATGTGTACAAGCTGTGCTCGAGTCTTCACATCAGACAATACAAATTCAAATGCAGGCTTGAGGCCCAGGAAAGGGGGGGGGGGGGGAAGGGGGGGGGAGGCGGGCGTTGTTCCCATGACTGGTATTGTTTCAATCACACAAAATGAAAAATCAAAACACATCTGTCTTGTCTGCTAAAGACGGCAAGTCCGTTTTTGTTAAAAGCGAGATTTTCATTGTCTCTCTCTTGGCTTGACTTGGCGAACAAAGATTTTATAGGAGTTGCCCACGACGTCTGCAGGCTTGTTCGTGGCTGCGGATGCCAATCCGGGATAGGCAGGTTCGACCGCAGTGGCTGCAGGGGGAGGTATGGCCAGGGTTCTGAGTTGCGGCATCTCTGTTTTTTCTCCTGAGCCGCTTGTCCTTAAGGCTAGCTCTGCGAGAGTCCTCAAAGGAGACAGCTGCCTTGTAAATGGTGGAGCGCCAGGTGTCACGGTCCACAGCAAGCGAAGACCACTGGTGGTGGTCGATTTGGCAGGCACTAAGTGACTTCTTGAGACAGTCTTTGTATCTCTTCTTTGGTGCCCCTCTGTCACGGTGTCCAGTAGCAAGCTCGCCGAAGAGGGTGATCTTTGGTAAGCGATGATCCTCCATCCTGGAGACATGCCCCGCCCAGCGGAACTGTGTCCGCAGCAGCAAAGCCTCGATGCTCACAGTTTCAGCCTGTTCAAGGACCTCGACGTTGGTGACATAGTCACTCCAGTGAATGCCCAGGATGGTACGCAGGCAGCGCTGGTGGAAGCGTTCGAGGAGTCGTAGTTGGCTGCGGTAGCCCAGGACTCGGAACCATACATCAGGGTGGTGAGGACCACAGCTCTGTACACGCTGATCTTGGTGCCTGTTTTCACTGGCAGCTGTTGATTGTGCCACACCCGCTTGAAAAGTCGCCCGAAAGCGCTGTTCGCTTTTGCCAGCCTGCTTCAAGCTCCTTGTCCAGCTTGGCGTCCGACGTGATAATGCAGCCAAGGTAAGTAAACTGGTGCACTGACTTTAGTTCAGACTCGCCAATGGTGATGTGAGGAGGGTGACACACTGTCTTGGGTGCCGGCTGATGGAGGACCTCTGTCTTTTTCAGACTGACCTCGAGTCCAAAGAGCTGGGCAGCGTCTGTGAAGCAGGACGTGATGCGCTGCAGGGCTCTCTCTGTGTGTGCAACGAGGGCAGCGTCATCAGCAAAAAGCAGCTCACGAATCAGTTGGTCTAGGGTTTTTGTGTGGGCCTGCAGTCGTCTGAGGTTGAACAGGCTGCCATCGAGACGATACCTGATGTACACTGCATCGTCATCATCGAGGTCCACTGTGGCCTGCTTCAACATCATGCTAAAAAAGATGGTGAAGAGGGTCGGTGCCAGCACGCAGCCCTGCTTTACGCCGTTGAGACTTCAATAGGGAATGGTTCTGAGAGGTCATTGTTGAGTCTGACCTGGCCTTGCTGGTCCTCGTGTAGCTGGACAATCATGCTGAGGAACTTTGGGTAATGCCATGGAAATCTCGCTGTTCACAAAAATGGGCATTTTAAAAGAAAAAAAATTTCATTCATTATCTGTTGTATCTAAGGCTATTCGTCTCGCCCCTTTTTTTAAACCGAATTTTGAACCAAGCAAATTCACCAAGCGCAGAAGCTTTTTGATGTGAGCTACACACCGTTTAGTCGTCAATGAATAGCATCATACAAAATGAGCTGTATTTAAAGTAAGGCACAAAAGCGTAAAGTCTTTATCATAAAAACAGGGATTATATTATATTTCTGGTAAAACTGAGAAGCCGCAATATTATGACGGACGTTTTCCGATCAAGGATTTTGATGAGCTTTTCTCTTTGTTGACTTTATTTTAGGACAACGGCACATTTGAGGGGTGATGTGTTCGGATAAGCGGATATATATATATATATATATATATATATATATATATATATATATATATATATATATAATATATATATATATATATATATATATATATATATATATATATATATATATATGCTAGTGCCGGTCTGTGATTTTGGACCTTATGGCTTCCAGCTGTAAGGTCCAAAGTCACAAACCAGCGTGTATCATTCTAAAATCTATTTGTTGTGAATGGGAGGGAGCTTGAATGTGACATCAGACGTTTTCTTGGGCTGCTGAGTGGAGCGTTTCGCTGTCGTCTGGTCAGACTCTTCTTCAACAGGGCTCTTGTTCATCGGCTTATCTTTCTTCTTTTTATGGCTGACTTTGTGTTGTTCTGAAATAGGTGGGAGATCAGTCGATCCAGCCTTGGTGTCTTTTGATTGGCTGGTGTCAGCCTGTTGTGGTTCTTTGGATTTCGCCTCTTTAAAATCTTTGACCTTGACATCCTTAGCTTCTTTGACCTTGACATCTTTAGATTCTTTGACCTTGCCCTCCTTGGATTCTTTGACCTTGGAATCCTTAGATTCTTTGACCTTCACCTCCTTAGACGCCTTAACCTTGTCATCTTTTAAATTGGTGGCCTTGGCCTCTGACCCGCTGTTCATTTTGTCAGCTTTGAATCCATCGGCCTTGACCTCTGATCCACCATTTGTTCCTTCAGTCTTTGTTTCCTTGCCTTTATTTTCCTTGCCCTTGACGTCTGTGCCCTTGACCTCCGACCCGGTCTTGCCATATGTTTCCGTCGCTAAACTATCTTGACCTGCTTTGTCGGCATCGTCGCGCGCGTTTTCACTCAGGGTTTGGAACCTGACGGCCTTGATCTTCCGCGACCTTGACTCGTCCTTGTAGGGCTTGTGACGCTGGAGCTGGCAAGTGATGGGCTTCCTCACTCTCTCAAGCATGCTTGCGATCGCCTGAAAATGAAATGATATCGATACGTTCAATCCTAGAACCGAGTTCCTCAGTTTTGCGTTGCCTGATTAATGAAATATAATTAATCACCGCTAAGTTCAAGGGTCAGGGACTTAGCACACTGGTTGTTTCCATTGATTCGCTACCGCTGAATAGCGGTAGCAAATCGTGGGAGACGACCAGTGTGAGGGTGGTACACACAGACAAAAGATCCACAAAATGCGTTTGAAGTAAAGGACCACTTTAATTCATTTTGTTCTGTGTAATTTTTTTTTGTGGAAAAATGCATATGCCTGTACCTTTTGCGTAGTACCCCCAACTTATAGGTGCGTCTCAATTAAATAAAGTGCGCTTGTGGCGTGCTCCCCGAGTGGGTCTGTCCGGCGCTACAAGAACGCATTTACTCGAATGAGATGCTTAGCTAAACATCTCATTTGAACAGACGTGTACTTGTGGCGTACAACCCAAAGTGGGTCTGTCGGAGGAGTACTACCTCAAACGGTAGGGCTACTTTTACAAATAAAACAAATTGGTTAACCCTGTGCGTGTCGGTAGCCGATTTAGTCGCGGTGACTCCTGTAGCAATCATCGCGCAACTAAAACCGCTACCGACACTCAAAGGGTTAAAGATACACCAACCGCTTTCTCCAGGCGATCGAAGGCCGGAGCTCGAGGCAGGCCCACGTGAAAAGCTGGGTAGTAATCAAAGAACCTTGGCGGATACAGCCCGGACAGGGGAGTGGGCAAGAACTGTGCCGTGCGCCCAAAGTTGCGGGGAGCTGGGACGAATGCTGGTCTGGTCCGGTAGGAGTAGATATGTCGGATGTCCCCTGTAGTCAGTCCTTTGTAGGAGATGCCAAACGCCGCCATGTCTAACTTGTTCGTCCGTAAGTGTAAGTACACTTATTGTCTATTAAACAAGTATAGGTTGTCGGTGTCTACTATTTGAAGATGTTTCTTCACACTTTTTAAAGGGTCCAAAAAGTATGTCCACAGACAAATACTTGCTACGTCCACAGACAGTCTTTCGAATACAGCACACCGGTACTGTAATCCGCAGTATATCCTGTATCGCTGCACAACCCGGCGCCACTTGAAGGTTTCTGCACACTGGTGAACGAGGCTATTCTATCGCTGAATTAAGACAAGATGTATTTTTATGTATATCTTTCGGAGTCCGTTGCAGAAAGTCTGTCCTCGTATCAAATCCCCACAAAGACCTTCACTCGGGTGCTGTTAAAGAAGGGAAACAAAAATTGCTGATAGTACTGTACACAGTTCGGATTTCACCTGATACGTTACTATTTCTGCTGGCTTTCTTTCGCTGACTCCCTCTTTTCCCCCCCCCCCCCCCCCCCCCCCTCTCTCTCTCTCTCTCAGTGGAAATAGGATTAGACAGACGGTACATCAAGGGTAGTGCTTGATTAGCTTGGCGCCTGCAGGCGCCAAGCTAATCAGGCACTACCCTTGAACCCAAATCACGCGAGTTGTGCACACTACTGCTAGGATATGAGCTGTTTCGTTCCGTAAGAGAGAGGTCATTTCAGCAACTAGCGACAGGCACATGTCAAGTAAGAGTTTAACAGATGCATATTTTACACTGACTACAGTGTATGGGTGACAATACACCAAGGTCGCGTGGTGTATGCTCAGATACCTTGTTCCAGAAGAGTGATAAAACACGATATAGACCTCCGAGGTTGCATAATAAAACTGCAGTTAAATCTTACGCCTGTCCCTACCTAAGATGTGGTGTCAGAGTTAAACAGTTGTAAGTCTTTTCAGCAAGATTTTAAAGTTAGTTTTTTTCCCGTCGATCTAAATTATTCCACCTTAACTCTCGAAAGTGGAGATACGACATTGAAAGTTGAAGGGTAGGTAGCATGAGGCCGTTTCGTGCACCACTACCGAGTCCAAAGTCGATCCCCACTCAAACGTCACCCCCCCCCCACCCCAAAAATAATAATAATAATTTTAAAAAAAAAATAAATAATAATAATAATAATAATAAATCAATAAAGAAAAAAAATTAAAAATAAAATAAATATATATATATTAAGAGAGAGAGTTGGGGATGCCGCTTGAATGTGGAAAACTTCGCCTGAAATTTTAACGCATTCTGCTCCAGGACCGAAATCCGCAAAGTTTGAAGTTGCCCCCCCCCCCCCCCCCCCCTACCTGAAGACTGTATTACACTTCTGGAAGCAAATCGAGTGTGGTAGTTCAAGGGTTGCGCCAGAATAGCTCTAGATTTTAAATCGCTTGAAGTTCAAGTTAAAGCGACCTGGTAAGCGGGTTAAGAGTTCTCAGTATGGCACTTTTTAATGTTCTTAGTATGACTTATAATCATGCTGTGCAATAGGGTTAACTCTACGTTTAAGTGTCGTGTGAAATGAAAGATTTTTTCGCCCTACTTCTCATTTGCACGCGGCAGTCATTTTCGTTTCGCTCAAAATGCATTGGTATAGCTCTGGGGAGAGTGCCTGCCCACGGGGATTGTGACGACAAAAAAAAAAAAAAAGGGGGGTAGAAAAGGCTTAGATGAGGGAAAGCATTGAAACCCCGTCGTATCGGCGAATTTGAGCTATAAAAGCCTGCCATGGAGCAGATCGCTTTAAACGTTTGATTTTGGGTGTCGACCACTTTAAAAGCGTCGGGGTTACGTTTGTGTACAAATCTTGAGCCTCATTCTTGGTTAGATTTGAAGTGCGTACTTTGATCCTTTCAGTGTTGCTGAAAAGCAGTTTAAACCGCCTAAATTAACCCATTGGGCCCCGAGTCCCTACAGCAGGAGATCGATTGACCATGATAATTCAAGGGTAGTGCCAGATTAGCTTGGCGCCTGACGGCGCCAAGCTAATCTGGCACTACCCTTGAATTATCATGGTCAATCCGTCCCCTGCAACTGATACATAGTCCAAAATTTGAGAAATGGGACCTTGGGGCTAAAATGGTTAAGAGGTACAGAACCTCTTGAACCCCAGCTCATGATGTTCCCTCCTCTAGCTAGTATGCATTCATCCGTGTTTCTTCGATGTCTGGGCTCTCGGGTGCTGAAATTACAGTGAAATTCTAAAGAGAAATTGCGTCATCTGGCTATCGAGGGGTTAATTTTGAAATGTGCGCTCTTTCTGTCTTTATTTTTTAGTAACTTTCCCAGTCAGCCCCCAACCCGGGTCTGCCCTGTGGGACTTGGGTGGGGTTAACTACTTTTTAGTTCCCAGGGTCACCCTGGTCAGCCCCACAGGGTGGGTTTTACCCTCAGGGGCATGTGTTTCTGTCTACCCTTCGTCCATTCACCTGTATTTTCCTTCTTTTTTTTTTAAAACTCTCCCTAGTGTCTGTGCTGCATGTAGCTCTTGATATTGGATGTGTGTTGCTAAATGGTCTTAAGTTTATTTAGCGTATTAGACCGGCTGGCGACATACATTCAATATTCTGTTTAGCTGTTTTTTTTCCGCAAGCAGTGCAGGCACGTCCTGAGAAAGTCTTGTTGCTGTCGGGATGCAATGTAACAACCAATCTTTCCCAACCACTGTACGCACATTTTTGCTTCAGACCAAAAGCCCAGACCGGCCAAGAAACATGAATAGACACAGGTCTCAGCAAGAGGCATAGATCCTCATGAGCCCCCGCAGTCGCGGGGGCTCATGAGGATCTATTCTCTTGCATTTGGATCGCACTTTTTTCTCGGCTGTGAAGGGATTAATTTAAGCGCTATTCCATAAACTAGCGCAGACTTAGTAAGGCATACCTACACATGAGAGGTTCTCACAGCCTGGCTTCGTTTCTGTGGAGCGAATGCTAAGCCTAGAGCAGGAAAATCTTAGGGAAAAAAAGTTATCGTCTTTCCCCCCCCCCCCCCCCCCCCCCCCCAGCGATCTGGTTTAAGGTGGGTTGTGACTGCTAATATTTGCCGATACAACGGGCTCTCAATGTTGTGTCGTCTCAACCAAGGCTTTCCCATCCTTCTTTTTCTCATCGCCTGTGAGCAGGCACACGTATCTGTTGACTCTGGTACGCGTCACATGAACTCTGCGCACGAAGGAGAACTGCAGAGCTAGCACAGAAGTCTTGCGTCAGTTTTGCAACATTCAAATTTCACAATGAAACAAAAGTTGTGTTAGTCCTTGTGTGCAGCATTATCCAAAGAGCTTGTGAATTCTTTGCGTACTAAGTTGTTTTGTTTTTTGTTTTTCTTTTTTTCTTTCTGTCTGATGTACCTTGCCATTAAGTAATTTTTGTTTAAACTTCATTGCTGGATCCGATGTGCATGCCAAGGAATGGCTTGTAACGACCCAGTCAGCGCTCGGCACAATAGCCAAGTAAACACACTGCCAGCGAACCGGTGGCTGGACGGATCCCCCTGCCCTGCTGATGTTTTAACTCATTCGAGACGTGCCGCCTCCGGATACGCGGCATAAGCCGCGTATCCGGAGGCGGCACGTCTCGAATGGGTCAACCTTCTAGTTGCTTACAACCACTGTTAGGCGCACTCGGTGGCTGCATGGGCAAATGACGTGACTGACGGAGATCCTGGAAGGAGCATCACGAAGGTATTTAACAGATTGTCATTTTTCAAGTCCTTGACCGCCAGTGGACGCGGATTTCGCGTCTGAAACCACTGCACACAGACCGACATTCGCGTGAAGAACACAAATGAAATGGGACCAGACGTGGGCACATGAGAACAGACCAACAAGAGACATAAATAATAATAATAATAATAATAATATAATAAATAATAATATAATAATAATAATAATTATTATTAGACATAAATCCTCATGAGCCGCCGCGACAGCGTGGGCTCATGAGGATTTATGTCTCTTGCAGATGGGTAGCGTTCGCCTTGCCCCGGCAGTTAAGGGGTTAACCATCTTGCGCATACAGCTACTGGTACTTTTTGCAGTATCGGCGCTGGCAGCGCGCATAAGAGGGTTAAAGTGGCACGATCACGAAGACTGATGCACGCACGAGTATCAATAAGCTATCTGACACTGCAACAGATCTCTTACGGACTCTATAACTCTTTTATTTATTTTAGTTATTTCTCAACGGATGAAGTACTGAATTGGCACGTGTGCCATTTTTCATACTTGCCGTTGCTACTCTACAAATACAGGGTAATAATTGCAATAGTGTCATGTCCAAAAGGAAAGGTTAGAAGACATTATAATATGAAGAGACATTAAATAAAATTCATTCATTTAGGCCTACTCTTGCGCACGGAGCCCCCGGTACCGTTTCCAGTACCTGTGGCGACATGGGCAAGGAGGGGTTAATAAGACGTGATTTACCTCGGAAAAGATTCCTTCCAAACTGGTTGAAAACACTCTCGGGTGCTAAACTTGTCGACATTTGGCTCTCAAGCTCTCAAGCTGATGTAAAGCTTGTCATTCAGAGCTGACTGAGAATCAGTTGGATTCATTACCTCACAATCACCACCTCAAGGAATAATCTCGCGAAAAGTCGCAGACTAAAACTCTGATGAATTACTTCCCCTGTTCCCCTTGACAAATTTAAGGAGCCAAAATGTTTTCCAGCAAGAGGCACAAATTCTCATGAGCCCCTGCGGATGCAGGGGCTCATGAGAATCTGTGCCTCTTGCAGATGGAATATGTTATCGGCTTTGTTTTTGTATCGAACATTCGAGGCACGAGTCCAAGGCAGACATGGTGGTGAAAAAAAGGGGGATTTGATGAGGTTTTACTGATTAGGTATCGCAAAGGCTTTTCGTAATCTTGACTTGACTTTGCAGTGGACGAAAAGGAGAGCTCTAGAGAAAGAGAGTTGGTTGGTTGTACATTGTTTAACGTCCCGACAGCAACAAGACTTTCTCAGGACGTGCCTGCACTGCTTGTGAAAAAAAAATATATAAACAGAATAGTTAAATGTATGTCGCCAGCCGGTCTAATACGCTAAATAAACCTAAGACCATTTAGCAATACATCCAATATCAAGAGCTGCAGGCAGCGCAGACAGCAGGGAGAAGAAGGAAAATACAGGTGAATGGACCAAGGATAGACAGAAACACATGCCCCAGAATAGAGGGGGAAAGCACGATGTAACCCGAGACGTAATCCACCAGAGACAGTTCGATGCAGGAGTAAAACGCCAAATATTTCTGACGTCAAACTCAGTGACGAATTATTTCTGTCAGTGATACACGTTATCAGCGGCGTTGCTTCTAAGTAGCCATGCAGTGACAATTTCAGAATTAGCACAGAAGTGCGGACTTTTCTCATTTGATTCAAGTGGCGGCGTCCAGACTTTTAAGATGCAGGGTAGGGAATCGTTACTGCATTGCACCCCGGTGTACAAAACATGTTGTTACTGCAGAACACCTAGAGTCCGAAATAGCTCAGGCAGTTAAGCGTCGGAGCAGGAGAGCGAAGGGAATCGCCGGGTCGTGGGCCGGGTTCGAATCAGTCCCCGTCCCGGCCCCGGTAGCTGGACTCGCAATCTAGGGGGAAAAGACGGGCTTGTTCAATAGCATGTCCGTTGAAAGGTCCTGGTAAATCAAGGTAGCACAGTTGGAGTGCGCCTGAGTTGATCAGTGTTCAGGTCGTACTCCATAGGTAATAGATTTCCCTGTCCCCCTTGACCCGCCCGTCAGGACCGTCCATTATCACTCTGGTGCCGTGGACGTTAAACCCCGAACTAACCAACCAACTAACCAGAACTTCAGTTTCCGAGCCGACATTAACGCGTGTAGCGACGCACAACAGCAGTAGGCGGAGAGATCGACCATGATAATTCAAGGGTAGCCGGCGCCAGGCACAAGGGTAGCGCCCCTTACAGGCGCCAAGTTAGTCTGGCACTACCCATGAATTATCATGGTCGATCCATCTCCTGCAACTGGTACATAGGCGTTACGTGACACTTTCAAAATAAAAATTTGGGAAAGTGTGATGCCGAGGGCCTTGGGTTAATGCCGGTTAAATCAGCAAAATGCACTGATATCCATGAGCTTCTGCGATTCAGGGGAAGGGGGGTGGGGGGTAGGGGCTCCATCGTGAAAGTCTCTTTCTGATTACCCCCTTGACCGCTCCTAACGATTGGTACGGGCGCTTAACTCATTCTACCCCAAAAACCGAAATCCCCAAATGTTGCCCTTGTCCTCTGAAGACTGCATTGCAGTGCAGGACACACATCGACCATGATGATAGTTCATGGGTGATGCCAGAATAGCTTGGCGCCCATAGGCGCCAAGCTATTCTGGCATCACCCTTGAACTATCATGGTCGATCCTTATCTTGCTGTGGGGTGTCTGGGGTAGAATGAGTTAACCGGTGCAAAAGAGGGGTAACTACAACTAAGTGCGCGTTTTTCAAGTCCAGTCGGTTCCGCCGAACCACCGCTCGGTACCAGTCTCGTCATGTCTTTGCAGTCCCCGGCGCTGCGCGGTACCGTCATTAGGCAGTCAAGGGGTTAAAAGAACTGCGTGAATGACTCGTCATATATATATTTTTTAACCCCTTACTACGGCCGCGTGTCACCTAATGACTATGTACCAGTTGCAGGAGATGACTCGAGAAAGATCAGTAATTCGAGGGTAGTGTCAGATTAGCACTACCCTTAAAATGAATCATCATGGTGGCTTAATCTCCTGCTGCAGTTGGCCGGGGCCAAATGGGTTAATTGAAAGAGTACCCGGTACTGTGGGCTGTGCTGTACCCAGGCTGTGCTGTACGGGTCCAAAGAAGAGAAGAACCCGACGGAAAAAGAAACACGCTTAGAAACTCAGTGCAGACAGTTACAACCCAATCGTGTTGTAACTGTCTTTTCTATGCGTGTTTTTTTCTCCGTTGGGTTCTTCTCTGCATTTTACACGCTTGGCAGTCATCTATTTGGTCTCTTTCTATAAAAAAAAAAACCTGAATGTTTTGTTTTCCGTTTATTAATAATGTAACGTGCCGGATAGCCCTGATCTAAGCGCTCAGACGAAAGACCTACGTGATTTGTGCGCGATAGTAGTATAGCTGATTGGACATCTGATTAAAAATTACAGGTATCGCCTATGGTTCTAGGAGGCATGAACCCACTGCGATTTTGTATGTGCCGCGGACCAATCACAATGTCGGGAAAGTGTCGAAAGTGACTGCACGACAATATAACCCACATATTTCAAATCGTGCATTCATGCCAACTTGTTTCGGTGAAAGCATGCTTTGCTGATCCGCCAGGCTGCCACTGACAGCTTTGCATTTAATAATTCCTACTGCCGCTATCAAAGCCGTGTTCACGCGATCAGCGTCTTAGTAACTGTGTGCTGGTTCGAGAGTTTGAATCTTATGGCCTTCAGCTATACGGTCCAAAATCACAGACCTGCACACAAACCGACATTTGAAAACACCTTTAACTCATTCTACCCCAACACCGAAATCCCCAAATTTTGCCGTTGTCCTCTGAAGACTGCACTCTAGTGCAGGACACAGATCGACCATGATAGTTCAAGGGTGATGCCAGAATAGCTTGGCGCCCATAGGCGACAAGCTATTCTGGCATCACCCTTGAACTATCATGGTCGATCCTTATCTTGCTGTGGTGTGTCTGGGGTAGAATGAGTTAACGGGAAGCGTCGGCGTGTTTCTTTTTTTCCTTTAAAACAGACTGCTTGAAGGCGGGCTTTGACTGCTAATAGTGTGGTTGCTTTTGCCACGAACGACTCCCAGCAACAATAGATATTCTCCAGCGGATTGCGGCCTCGCGCTGGGACCATATGGCGTTGAGGCGCGTCCCCTGGGTGGTGGATAGGGGGTCCCTCGTGAGAGGGGTGCACCGAATGAAATAAGGTGCCGTGAACCAACATGGTCTAAGGGAAGGTGACCCCGACAGAAAACCCCTGGTCCTCCTAGTAAGGGGGTTGGGCGTGGGGGTAGCTTCCCCACCCTGCAAAAAAGAAAATAGCTACAAAAACGCCGACGAAAAGACTAACAGTAATTCCTTTCCTGGAGGAGGAAGGTTCTTCTACCAGAAGACTTATGATGTCCTGTGGTGAAAGCCGGAAGCCTTCGGAAGCCACAGGACCGAGCCGCCTCTCTCTATCCAGGGACACAACCATGGGCACATGGAACGTCAAGACCATGTACCAGAGCGGCAAGGCCGCCCAGATAGCAGCGGAAATGTAAAAGTACAACCTTTCCCTGCTAGGTATCAGTGAAGCCAGATGGACGCAGTCTGGCCAGAAAAGGCTGTTAAGTGGGGAGATGATTCTGTATTCAGGTCATGAAGAGGAGAATGCCCCCCATACAGAAGGAGTAGCATTCATGCTGTCACCAGTGGCACAGAGAGCGCTGATGGGCTGGGAACCTCTTGGGCCAAGAATTATCACAGCAGCCTTTAGAACCAAGAAAAAGCTCAAGCTGAACGTCATCTAGTGTTATGCGCCCACTAATGACAGTGACGAGAAAGAGAAACAAGAGTTCTACGACCGACTCCAGAGTGCCGTGGACAAATGTGCGGAGCGAGACATCACCATCGTCATGGGCGATTTTAATGCCAAAATAGGGGAGGACAACACCGGATACGAAGAGGTGATGGGGAGACAGGGACTAGGCTCGGAGATGAGTGAGAACGGGGAGAGGTTTGTAGACTTTTGTGCTCTAAACCGACTTGTCATTGGAGGCAGCATCTTCCCACACAGAAGAATACACAAAGCAACTTGGGTCTCACCTGACCATACAACAGAGAACCAAATAGACCATATCTGCATTAGCAAGAAATTTAGAAGATCCCTTCAAGATGTTCGAGTGAGGAGGGGAGCAGATGTCGCCTCAGACCACCATCTGCTTACCTTAAGAATGAAGCTCAAGCTAAAGAAAAGCCGCACAGAGACAACAAGAAGACAGCCCTATAATGTAGGCCTCCTGAGAGAAACTGGAGTTAGAGAAGAGTTCAAACTGGTGCTGTCCAACCGGTTTCAAGCACTACTGACAGGAGCTAGTAAATGAAGAGGAGGCGGTCACCACAGAGCAGCAGTGGAAGGCAGTTAGAGAGGTGCTGAACTCAACCTGCAAAGACACTGTAGGGTTCAGGAAACACCATCACAAGGACTGGCTGAGGGCACAGACCTTGAAGAAAATAGAAGTGAGGAAGCAGAAGAAAGCAGCGGTCAACAACAGTCGCACGAGAGCAGCCAAAGTAAGGGCACAGGAGGAATACTCGGAAGCCAACCGCGAGGTGAAGAGGAGTATCAGGGCAGACAAGAGGGCCTACACAGACAGCCTGGCAGCAGAGGCAGAAAAGGCAGCAGGCAGCGGCAACATGAAACAGCTCTACGACATTACCAGAAGATTGTCGGGTAAGTATGGCCATACAGAAAGACCAGTAAAAGACAAAGAAGGCAAGCCTATTGCAGACAGAGCAGACCAACTCGACAGATGGGCCGAGTATTTTGAAGAGTTACTGAACAGACCTAGCCCACCCGACCCTCCCGACATCCAGCCGGCAGAGACCGACCTACCCATCAGCTGTGACAGACCCAGCCGGGAAGAGATCAGAAGAGCAGTGGCATTTTTGAAGAATGGCAAAGCAGATGACATCCCAGCAGAGTCTCTGAAAGCAGACCTAGAGACAACAGTGGAGATGCTGTACCCACTGTTTGGAAAGATCTGGGAAGAGGAGGTGATGCCAGCTGACTGGAAGGAGGGGTACCTAATTAAGCTTCCCAAGAAAGGCGACCTAAGCAAGTGTTCCAACTACAGAGGAATCACCTTGCTGTCAGTACCAGGAAAGGTCTTCAACAGGATCATCCTTGAGAGAATGAAGAGCTCCGTTGACCCCCAGCTGAGAGACCAGCAAGCAGGATTCAGGAAGAACCGATCATGTACAGACCAGATCGCCACGCTCCGCATCATCGTGGAACAGTCTCTGGAGTGGAGCTCCCCGCTGTACGTCAACTTTGTGGATTATGAGAAAGCATTTGACAGCGTGGACCGAGAGACTCTGTGGAAACTCCTACGACACTACGGTGTACCCACAAAGCTCGTCCGCCTGATCAAGAGCAGCTACGATGGCATGACATGTCGCGTGATCCACGAAGGGCAGTTCACCAGGGAGCTCCAGGTCAGAACTGGTGTCAGGCAGGGGTGTCTGCTGTCTCCGTTCCTCTTCCTACTGGCCATAGACTGGGTCATGAAGATGACCACAGAGCACAGACGATGTGGAATACAGTGGACACTGTGGACACAGCTTGACGACCTCGATTTTGCAGACGACTTGGCATTACTGTCCCACACTCAACAACAAATGCAGGACAAGACCACGAGGCTTGCTGACATCTCATCCCAAGTGGGCCTCACCATTCACAAACAGAAAACAAAGACAATGAGGCTGAACACAACCAGGGAAGAACCAGTCTTGCTTGCTGGCACCCCGTTGGAGGAGGTGGAGTCCTTCACCTATCTCGGGAGCATCATAGACAAAAAAAAGGCGGCACTGATGCAGATGTCAGAGCACGAATCGGTAAAGCCAGAGCAGCCTTTCTCCAGTTAAAAAAAGTGTGGAGTTCCAGAGAGGTGTCACAACACACCCAAGTCCGGATCTTCAACTCCAGTGTAAAAGCAGTTCTCCTATATGGAGCAGAGACTTGGAGATTGACAAAAACCACAGTCAACAGAGTACAAACCTTCATGAACAGTTGCTTTAGAAGAATTTTGAAAATCCACTGGCCAGAGAAGATCAGCAACGTCAGACTCTGGGAGAGAACAGAGCAGAAAACAGCAGAGAATGAAATTGGGCGAAGAAGATGGAGATGGATCGGTCACAGCCTGAGAAAGCCAGCTTCCAGTACCACTAGGCAGGCATTGTCATGGAACCCCCAGGGAAAGAGGAAAAGAGGTAGGCCGAGAAACTCCTGGCGTCGAGACCTCCAAGCAGACATCAAGAGACTGGGAACCACCTGGAGTAGAATCGAAGGAGAAGCACAGGACAGGAGTTGCTGGAGGTCTCTCGTCGACGGCCTATACCCGGGTAGGGGTGACAGGCGTAAGTAAGTAAGTAAGCGGATTGCCGCGGGGCGCCTGGGGATAGTCCCTATTGCTATATGCAGTAGGTTTTCAGTAGAAGGCTCAAAAAGATAGGTCTGTCATTCCTTCTCTCCAACTACCCACTCTTTCTAGATCTAGTGAGCGATGCAGTCACAAAAAGGGCAGCTGATGTCCTGATGACACAATGCAAGCGCTAGAATTCCATGGCATTAGCCGGCACAGCAAGAGCATTCTCAGAATTGAAATGAAACGGCATTACGTCCCTTGGAGCTAATCTGATTGAGTGCATTTTTGGCTCTGGGCGACGCCTTTGTTTGAAAGTAAAGAATATCAGGGACATAGCGACCGCCGGAGTACTTTTTGCGGGACAAAAAAAAAAAAGATAGCCGAGAGAGAGAGAGAGAGAGAGAGAGAGAGAGAGAGAGAGAGAGAGAGAGAGAGAGAGAGAGAGAGAGAGAGAGAGAGAGAGAGAGAGAGAGGAACCTGTCGTGGTGTCAAAACTTCGCAAGTGTATTCATGTTTAAAAAAATGGCAATATTTATTTGCGCCACTAGCTGCACTACTTAGCAGTGGCTGGTAAACAGAAACTAAAGTGTTAAAATCCGGCGCCGGGCCAAGTATGAAAGCTACTGGCCGAAGTGCATCAACACAACACTACTTCTGCACGACTAGCTCCACCAATTTAGCAGTGGTAAAAAGCAGAAAGAAGAAGAACAAGTGAGGCACCACTAGCTCAATCAAATTAAAATCCGCACGCCGACTCCAAACGGAAACAGCCTCATGACACATTAAACGAAGCAGAACGACCTCCCAATAAGAAACCAATTGGCATTGGAAATATCTGATTCCGGCTACGCCCCGGCCATACCGCAACCAATACAAAGCGCCCCCCCCCCCCCCCCCCCACTCCGGGGAAAAGAAACGGCGGAATGACTGAACCAGAAACAAGAAAACTCACCAGACGGCCTTTGAACTATGGAGTGACATGCCCCGGCGAAATACACCTGCCAGCCCTAACACAAAACGGGACTGATTTGTGAATTGTCTTAAGGGTATACGGCTGGTCACATCTAGCCATCACCTAGTGGTGTGCGTTGTACATACACCTTTTTACCAAAACAGGATCACGCATGCACGAGGCTCGACGATATTGAACCATTTAATGGTACTTCACGTCCACAAGTTCTAATGAACCGACTCGCTCAACTTGATTAGTCGTGTTGCCAACAACTTTGTGGCTTCTGCAGCACGCAGGCAAACAGTTTTTCGGACATTTTCTGAGCTGGATGTGTCAAGAACCAAGTGCTTCAAAAATCCCGTGCAACACAAACGTCTCCTGTCAAAGTTGAATCAGGGGATGCAAAGTTTTGTGATTAACATTTAGTCTTCATGGATTATATCTCTTGTTTAATTTTGTCGTTTCGCAAGTCTCATCTACTGAAACTGACGATCTTCAACTCTGACATATTGTGATCTTCTAACTACAGAATTAATGCGAGGTTTTTTTTTTTTGTTTGTTTGTTTCTTTTTACTAATTGATTGGTTTACCCATGACCACTTGAAGGATTTAAACAATTGTGACATTTCCCAATTCTTGACTGATTGCAGCCGCAAAGTCATAGGTCAGTAACTGAGTCTGTCTTTGGATGTGAAAGTTGTTTCTTTAAAATAGAGTTAACATTTTAGTATCAATAAATAAGTTTCTGGTCGCCATCGTCCCTCAAATAGTTTTAAAACTTTCCGACTTTCTCTGGTAACCGCCGGACTACTTTTCTCATGCCCGCTTTTAATGTTAGTGGGGCAAGTTTATTTGGGGGCGAGTTGACCGTCAGCCAACTGGGTTATTTCCCTTCATCAGAAGCTTCCACAAAAATGGCGTATGGTCTTGGGTCGCTCAAAATTCAACAACAGCGCTTATGAAGTTATATCTGGACATCAGTGACTGCATGTAAGTTGTAGTACACATAGAAATCTTACTGAATTATCAATAACTTATTTCATCCTTATACACCCAATATAGAGCCGCCTCTTTCCTGCCACAAACCATAAAGGACTGGAATGCCCTCAACAGTGAGGCTCTGACTGCTGACACCTTGGTGTCAGTACTGTCAGGGGTCTCCCAATAAAGCCCTCCAGTTCCCCCCTCCTCCCCCCCCCCCCCCCACACCACCCGCCATCCCCAGCATTTCCCCCCTTCACTCACATTTTCCATGGCCTGATTCATGTAGCGACATGTTTTATTATTAGCTCCGCATTCGTACTTGACATGCATACAAAACTTTCCTCTCAAGTGCCATAATGATCAACACGTTTGATTGTGGGCGTATACGGCAAGACAAGAAGACACCCTTGAGTCTTCCCTTTGTTGACTGTGTAGCACCATCGTGGTGGCACAACAGCATCATCAAAATGCATTTATCTTGGGGATGGTTTTACTTTTAGGCTTCAGTTTGTGTGTGTATGTGTGTGCATAGCTTAAACTCGTATAAAGGTAGTGTGTGATTGTGTATACATGTGTATAGCAGAGCATAACTTTTAGTAGTAGTATTGTGAGGACAAAATAGGCCGTGAGGCCTTTACAAATGTCCATTCTTTCTTTAGTTACTTTAATCCAGACCAAAAAGGTGACTGCCAAGCGTGTGAAATGCAAAGAAGTACCCAACGGAGAAAGAAACACGCTTAGAAAAACGGTACAACACAATTTATTAATATTTCGGGTAAATACCCTTTGTCAAAATAGACAAACAAACAGAGACATTATTTGCTACTTATCTTCAGATGCATCTGAAGATAAGTAGCAAATAATGTCTCTGTTTGTCTATTTTGACAAAGGGTATTTACCCGAAATATTAATAAATTGTGTTGTACCGTTTTTTCTAAGCGTGTTTCTTTCTCCGTTGGGTACTTCTTTTAGTTACTTTAGTTTATGGGTCTGCTATGCATGCAATTTTCCTATCAAATTCATTCATCATAGGAATAAAAAATATCTTTAAATTTTGGTAATTCGTCCAGCTGGTTTTTAAAAGAATTTATATTACTATTAGGTGCTTTTTTTTTAATGCAACTGGTTAGTCATTCCAAACAATGGCAACTCTGTTAGTAAAACAGAACTTCCGCAGGTTACTGTTACAGTGCTGTACAAAGATTTTCCCTTCAGAATTTCGGGTTCTGTCACAGAATGGTGCTGCAAAAAAGTCGTTCCACTTTAGGTCATCGATGCCATTATAAATTAAAAAAAACTTGGATTAATTCTCCACGTATTCTACGTCCGCATAAGGAGTGTAATCCAAAGTATCTGAGTCTGTCTAAATAAGTCATATTTCTACATTCTTTGACCAGCTTTGTTGCTCGTCTCTGTACCCTTTCGAGTGCAGCTGATTGTCTCTTTAAACCTGGGTACCATACAGTGTTTGCTTATTCTAAATGTGGTCTGACTAGTGATTTATACAGTTTACTAAAAATGTCCTTGTCCAAATAATTAAAAGCTCTCTTAACTACTCCAACCATTTTGTTGGCCTTATTGATGCAGTTCTGAATATGGGGGTCAAAAGATAGAACTTTGTCGAAAACCACACCTAAGTCTCTTTCCTCCTCACAAGATCATCATCATCATCATCAGTCCCTTGCCCGAACTGGGCGTTGGGGGGACTGAAAGGCAGCAGCAACAGACAGTGCTCTCCACTGAGTTCTATTTTGGGCGGTGGCAAGCAAGTCTGACATCTCGAGTTTGGTCCATTCTTTTATGTTTGCGACCCAACTCTTTCTCTGACGACCTCGCCGACGACTTCCTTCGAGAGTGCCTTGGAGGATAGTCTTGGACAAGGTGTTGTGTCGGGTCACGTGGCCAAACCAAGCAAGCTTGCGCCGTTTCACGGTTGCCAGAAGGGGTTCATGTGGGCCCACCAGGGAAGTGACGATGCTCCGTACATATTCGTTGGTCTTGTGCTCGCGGTACGAGATGCGGAGCAACTTCCTCAGGCACTTGTTCTCAAAGGCCTGGATTTTCTTTTCTGAGTCTGCAAGCAGTGTCCAAGTCTCACAGCCGTAGAGTAGAATAGACACTATGAGGGACTTGTAAAGCCTGTACTTGATGGTGAAGCTGATGGAGTTACTTCGCCATATCCTGTCCAGCCTGGCCATTGCGGATGTTGCTGTACCTATCCTGATACGGATCTCTGCTATGCAACTACCGTCTTTGGACAGGGTGGCTCCCAAGTACTTGAAGCTATTGACCTCTTCTAGCTTTTGGCCATTCATGTGAATGTTGCTGCTGCTGTCGCTTGTGGTGTTGATCATCACTTTGCTTTTATCCGTACTGATCTCCATGCCATAAGACCCTGCGCTACTTGAAAGTTTGTCTGTCAGGTTTTGGAGCTCACTATTGCTGCCTGCCATGAGGTCAATGTCGTCTGCGAATCGAAGATTGCACAGGGATCTGCCACCAATAGAGATTGAAGTATGGTGGTCGTGGAGGGTTTCCTGCATGATCTTCTCCAGGAATATGTTGAAAAGGACACAAGATACCACCTTTTTAATGTTGCTGTTAGTGTTAACTTTCATCAAGTAATCGTGTTCAGGATTGTTCCTTCCAGCATGCAAGACCTTGCATTTCTCTACATTAAAATGCAAGTCCCATGTGTCGGACCACTCTTGCAAGTGATCCAGATCATGCTGCAACACGTCTTTATTGCTCGATTCATTATAGATTTTAGTATCATCTGCAAAAATTTTGCACATGCTATTAACACAGTCTGGCAAGTCATTTATAAATATCGTAAATAATATCCTAAGATGCTACCTTGAGGTATACCACTCAGTACCTTTATTTTGTCTGATTTTGCTTCTCCAACCTTTACCACTTGTTCTCTTGCATGTAAAAAACTTCTTATCCAGTTGGAAATGTTTCCACATACACCATAGGCCTCTAGTTTCTGAAGAAGCCATTCATGAGGAACAGTGTCGAATGCTTTTCTAAAGTCTAAGTATATGATGTCAACCGTTTTTTTGTTGTCAAGTAAGGAGGTTATATCATCCATAACCTGTAGTAACTGAGTAACACATGATCGTTTCCTTCTAAAATCATGTTGGCATTCAGTGTACATATTATTCACCGTAAAATGATTATCAGTCTCATCTCAGACTATAGACTCTAAAACTTTACATACTATACACGTTAAGCTTACTGGCCTGTAGTTTCCTGCATCTGACCTAGAACCTTTTTTAAAAATCGCACTTACCTCTGCGGTTCGCCAGTCTTGCGGTACAACCTGATTCAAGGGAAAATGTAAACAATGTGCAAAGTGGCTCTGCCAACTCATTACACAACTCTTGTAAAACTCTGGGAGGGATGCAGTCTGGACCTTGAGCTTTGGAAGGATTCAACTCCTTTAGTTTTTTCTAGACAATATCAGGAGTTATTACGATATCTGTTATAGTGCACCCATTCGATTTTGAGCCTCTACCAAGCAACAGAACATTACTCAAGTTTTCTTCCAGAAATACGCTTGAGAAAAACTTATTCAATGTTGCTGCCTTTTCATGATCTGCTACAGCAAGTGTGCCATCTTCTTTTTTAAGTGCATTTATTCCAGAATTATATTTAGTTTGTTCCTGTACATACTTCCAAAACATTTTGGGGTTCATTTTACATTTATCTGCAATATTTCTTTCATGCAAGTTTTTGTTGCGCTTTATTAATTTATTACAGCCATTTCTTAAGGTAATATATCTTTGATAATCTGTACCTTCTTGAGTCTGAAGATATCTTTTGTATAACTTGTATTTCTTTTTATTTCTTTTTTTGTAACACTTAGAGCTGATTCTGGGGATTTGATGTGATATAACTGATTATTATTATTACTATTAATATTATTATTATTATTAACTTATGCAAAATATCTAGTAAGAATAAGAAAAATTGACAGGGTGAAATGTGGATCAACTGGTTTTTGTGGAGAGACCATTTGTTTGGCTCATGTGCGAAGCAAAAGTGAGTCTATGTTCTGGGCCAGTGGTTGTCCGTCTGGCGTCTGAGGTAAACTTTAAATTCATTAATAACGTTTTTTTTTGTTTTTTTTTTTTGGGGGGGGGGGGGGGGGGGGGGAATTCAAGCTACAATCTTCAAACTTGGCCCAAGGATACTTTGTGGCAAGACCTTTCTAAACATACCAATTTCAGTCACCTCTCAGTCTCACAAATTTCAAGGTCACAGGGGATCAGGAAATATATATCAAAATAGCTATATTTTCACATAATTTATTTTTTTGCATACTATTCATAACTTCAAACCCAAACTTGGTACAAAGATACCTGATGGTAAGACCTTCCTATACATGCCACTAATTTGGTTGATCCCTCAGAAAGGTCAAGGGTCACAAGTACTGAGGAAATAGGCCAAATAACCCATATTTTGACAAAAGATGTTTTTTCTCAAATACTATTCACAACTTCAAACCCAAGCTTGCTACAGAGATACTGATGGTATTAGTAAGACCTATCTATGCATACTAATTTGGTTGACCCCTTAGATAGTCCAAGGGTCTCAAGAGCTCAGGAAATACTTAGGTCCAAAATTGCCATATTGTGTCAATTTAAAAAAAAAAAAATACTACTTACTATTCACAACTTCAAACTCAAACTTGCTACAGATATACCTGATGGTAAGACCTATCTATGCATACTAATTTGGATGACCCCTCAAAAAAGTCAAGGTCATAAGAGGCCGGCAAATATGTGTAAAATGCCAATCTTTGATAAATTTTTAGGTATTATCAACATTTTTTGCAAATTTTTCAATCAAACTTGGCACAACGGTAGCTGATGATAAGACCTTCCTGTGCATACTAATTTAGTCGACTCATAGCAAAGGTCAAGTGACACGGAGGTTTGACAGATGTGTAAAAACTGATTAAATTTTGAGAAAAAAATCCATTTTGTTGGTGCAAAAGCCAGAAGCCACCCTTTTACTTATTGTCACATGTGTAGATCGGTCATACACGTGAGCCATAAGGGCTTTGCATTTCTTGTTCATCAATGTGTAGTCCAATAAGAAATTCCCCGAAACTACCTTGAGATAATCTTAATAGAGAAAATATCCTAAAATTTATAGCTTGTCTGCCCACAAACATGCGCTCTAGTCACTCTCACACACACACACACACACACACACACACAGTGCTTGGTGCTGAAAGTACTTTTCCCCCATTAAGTTTGCTGAGCTAGATGTGATGTAATTTTTATCTTGTTACTTTTTTGCCAGAAATTGGGGCCCTTAGAGTGGCTTGGGTGGATGTTTTTGTTGTGCTGCCTGCCCCGATGACAGACAGTTTAAAATCCTAGTGGAAAGCCTGTTGTAATAGAATGATAAAAGCAAGTCATCCCCCGCGACTTGTGATGAGCCTGTCCCCCACCTTCCCCTCTGTAACTACATAAAATGACCTGTTTGTCATAGGTGCAGTAGAAAACATCCTGTTACTATAGTGACAGATTTGCACGTGATGCAACGGCCTTGCTGCCCACTCAAGATTGGGACAGCTGTAGGCTGTCCCAATCTTGTATGGGCAGCAAGGCTGTTGGATCCACAAGTACAGGTGGTGGGATGAATTGCCTGCAATGTGCTGTTTATCGTACCTAGTTGATGAAGGCTTATTGTGCCCAGTCACCTTTGTGTACAGTACTCAGTAGTCACACAGCTCTAAGATGGTATAAGAGATTCATACAATGTATGCAGTTTCAGTATTTTCTGGTGTTAACATTTCTAACAAGTCTTCACAACAGAATCTTTAAGTTAACCCTCTTAATCCCACCACCACATTTCCAAACTTTCCGGCACCAAGCTCATCTGGCACTACCCTTGAATTATCATGATCAATCCATCTCCTGCTGCAGGGTCCCAGGGCTAAATGAGTTAAACTGTTTAAGCTTATTGAAACTGTTTACAACAGGGAGAGCTAGGTGGCTCATTGGTAGAGTGTTTTCCTATTGTCCAGGATGTCGCAGGTTTGTATCCAGCTGGCGTCAATGTTGTGTGTGTGTGTGTGTGTGTTTAAAACAGATGATTGTGATATTGTATGTATTATGTATCATCATGGAACTGTGTGCCTTCATTACAGGAGCAGCTGGGGGCTAACGTTTAAAGATAATTTGAAACTGGGGATGTGATCCAACTGCGCTTGTCATTTTGTAAAATGTACTAGAGGGTTCATAAATATGAAACTAGGTCGCATAAAGCTCTTACTATGTTGCATTTCCGTCCTGTGTGATGTACTACTACTAGTGTTGTGTTTTGTGTTGACCAGGCACCTTGATTTGAGCTGAACTGGGGGCTTCTGGGCACTGCTGTGGACACAAGATGGAGTCACATGACTCGCTAGTGACAGCAGACGTGAAGATAGAGATTGATGTGGCAGAGGAAGATGAGACTTGCATAAAGCAAGAATATGGTAATGCTATGTACACACTTATGTTTGCAGCAAATCTCTTTATACAAACACTTTTACTTATGCCGTGTTCATAGTGACAACTCAATGTTATACATCGCTCATCGCAGTACTAATATTTGACGTATTATAGGATCAAACTTGGCAATTTTCTTGCTGATGTTCACACCTAGGTCACAGAATCCTACCCCAGAGCTGGGACAAACACGAGGTTTATATATATATACTGTTTATGACAAATCATGCGGGTATTAATGAGAAGGTAGTTTTTTTTCGTAAAAGAAACATCAAAGTTATGTTAGCTGTTTTAAAAATAACTCCGAAAAAGTGGTGCAGAATAGTATCTGATTTTCACACATAGGGTTACAGGTCACAATTGACCTAATTGTACCCGACAGCCGAGACAAATAGTAGGCTTGTGTAAGTACTGTATATAAAACATGTGCTTATTAATGAGAAGATTGCTTTTTTCATAAAAAGGATTCAATTGTTTTAAGATTAATCCCAAAAACTTTGTGAAATTAATCCCAAAAACTTGAAACTTTTCTTTTTCAAACATATTTAATTATCACGCAAAAAGTTCAAGAGGTAATAATGCTGGTTAATGAACTCATTCAGTATCTTCGTTTTATCTAGCTATATGCAAAATATCAAGTAAAAATAAGCAAATATGGACTTCAGTGTGGATCAGCTGGTTTTTGTGAAACAGACATTTTCTCGCCAATGAGCATCTTCATCCCAAATTTTTTTTCAAATGCCTCAATATTATTCTTTTAGGGACAGTATCCTAAAATTTCAAGCTTGTCTGTCCTCAAACGTGGGCTCTATTGTCTGTCACACATACACATACGGTGCTTTGGTGCCAAAAAGACATTCTCCAGCAAGGTTTGCGCATCTAGATGTGATGTTATTTTTTATCTTGTTACTTATTTGCCTGAATTTCTGCCTCACATGCCAGAAACGTCACATGCATGCTCTGGAATGCGCTCCGACAAGCCCCATTTCAAAGTTATTCCTATTTTTAAATAGGAACAACAATGTCATCATGCAAACCTTGCTAGAGAACGTCTTTTTGGCACCATAGCATCGTGTGTGTGTGTGACAGCGCCTAGAGCCGGCGTTTGAGGGACAGACAAGCTTGAAATTGTATGATATTGTCACTAAATAAATAATCTCGAGACTTTAAATTTTTTTTTATTAAGATGCTCATTGGTGAGAAAATGGCCGTTTCACAAAAACCGGTTGATTCACACTGGAGTTCATAATTTTCTTATTTTTTACTAGATATAGTTAGATAAAAGGGAGATATTGAATGAGTTTGTTAACCAGCATTGTACCTCTAGAACTTTTTGAGTGATAATTAAATATTTTTAAAAATATATATTTAAGGTTTTTGGGATTAATTTCACAAATTATTTGGGATTAATCTTAAAACAATTGTCTCTTATTTATGAAAAAAACCAATCTTCTCATTAATATTCGCATGATTTTTCATATGCGGTATTTACATAAGCCTACACTACAGTTTGGGCTGTCGGGTACTGATTAGGTCAATTATGACCTGTTTGCCCTGGGTGTAAAATTGAAAATCAGACAATTTTCTGCAGTATTTTTTTGGAGTCATTTGTAAAATAGCTAACATAACTTTAATTTTTCTTTTATGAAAAAAAACTATATTTTTCATAAACAGTGTTTGCATGAGCCTGCTGTTTGTCCCGGCTCTGGGGTAGGATTAGGTCAAATTGTGACCTGTAAAAACTAGGTGTAAAAATCAGCAAGAAAATTGCAAAGTTTGATCCCGTGATACGTCAAATGTTAGTACTGTGATGAGTGATGTATAACATCGAGTCATTACTATGAACACAGCGTCGTGGGACTAATGATACCATGACATGATCCTTGAAGTGACGTCATTTCTGCTCGTGCTATTATTATTCTTCAGAATAGCTATACTATTCCTGTCGCTACATGACCCACAGACCGTACTAATGGCTGGAAGCTCTGTGTGTCCGTCTTTTTTTTATAGTGCGTACATAGCCTGAGAGCGCCAGTCCAAGTGGTACAAAGATGAAGCTAACAAGCTCCATAAAGCTGTTCCTAAAGTGTCCGACAGTCTATCTTATCGCTGCGGCAGCTGCCGTGAGAAGACTGTTCTTGCTAGGCTCCACATTGGGCACGTGTATGTTACGCACTCTTATTTACTAAAGCAGTAGCATCCATGGTGTTGTGCCTGTGACAAGCAGTTTTCTGGTAAACACTTTTTGTTGTCTTGTGCCGATCTAATTAACCCAAGATATAAACACTTTAGTAACGCACGCAGACTTGCCCCAGTCGCACTACAGACTTTCCCACAACAGATGCATACACTGCCACTGACTCAGTCGGGCGCATTCATGCGGTAAAACACAAACACTAGCTCTCTTTCTACCATGGACCTTTATATAAATAAAACAACGAAAACACTATCACAATTATGTACAACACCCCTTCTCACTACAAGCACATCAACACCACATACACAATGTAAACGCCAGGCTAGGTAATTGTCTCACAATCCAACCTGTTTTACTGGTGTTCTCGCTTGGTAACGTTCTGTCCTCTCACGTCTAGGCGTGTAGGTATTTCGTCGCACACTTCCAAGTCATCCCGTTTCTCGTACCGTGGACGTACTCTTGACTCGCTCCGTAGCGCAGTCCCTGCTGACCCGGGTGTCTTGGCACCGGTCGCTCACTCCCTGAGTGAAGAAATCACCTCACACTGTAGGTCCCTCGGCGGTAGCCTCTGGTGACTGACGTCTCGGCGTCCGTTGCTCCGCTCCACACAAGAACTCTGTACAATAAAGTCCTAATATCATAACACTTGCTAAACACACACACATTGGATAATATGAGATACATTTCGTAACCTGGCTGATACAAATAATCCTCACACGTTCATTCACACACACACGTGCTTCATAACCCGAACTACTTTCGTAACACCCCATAACTCTGTCACTACATTGAAACAGACTATAACCTAACACTCGCCATACATTTATTCCATATATTGGAAAAGACTATACTTAAACCAACCACGTACTACCTTCATAACGACTTAGGCATACACACCTCACATTCCTTAGTTATCCGTCTCGGTAAATAACTACATAGAAAATCACTGGTTATCTCAACGAATTCCAAACCAACATAACTGAACCAAATCAACGCTGCACAACCGAATTAACTCTTACTAACGCACTCTATCTTTAACTAAGTAACCATCAATAATACATAAAACCATACCTGAATTCTAGGTTTCAGAGTCTTGGAATACAATACAATAATACCGCTCCTTCTCAGCATACGGTAAAGCCACCTGGAACACTCTCCCACTCTCTCTCCATCAGAAACACTCTGTCCTCCTTCCAGTCCACCCTCAAAACTCACCTCTTTCAACAGTTCTAGCACTATACCACCACACTCCCCACCCTAAGCTGACTGTTGTAATGTATTTCACTATTTGTGGTACATGAGTCGTTGTCTAAAGCATGCGTGCGTGAGTTGTGAGTGCGCGCTTAAGGTCCGTTTATACAGAGTGAGAACGTGAAAGCGAATGCGGTTTTTTCGTCCTGGAATATTTTAGTCATTTGTAGAGGAACCGTTCAAATAGAGTGCGAACGCGAATAATTTTTTGTTCGCACGAACGACCGCCTTGATTGCCCCCAGAGCGAACTTTCTCAGAAGGTCGTGCGGCTTTTTTGCTATCAACCAATCAGCAGGTACGTCCCTTGCTTCATTTCCACAAATAGAAACTTGTACGCCTGACCTGACAATGGACAAGACAGAAGCCATGATTCTTGAAATTGAGAAGAATCATGTACTGTATGACAAAGCAGACAAAGATTACAAAGACATCACGAAAAAAAGAGACATATGGAAAGCAATTGGACAGAGAGTCGGACTGACAGGTATGTGATTGAAATTAATTTTATTTTACCTGTGTCAACAATGTTTTGGAACTGTAAAAAAAAAATGTCTGCACGACTTTATTAATTAAACACGTTTTAACTTTCATGTCAGCAGTCCTCATAATGACACCATTTTAGCTCTGACAGAAATATATATTGGAATTATGATATTATAAAGTCTGCGTCTGACACTGAAAGATCTGATACACAGGAAGTACAATAAACACTGCATTAATGCATACAGACAATCTGTCTGTATGTTTGTCTATCTGTTCATGTCATTAACGTCTAGGCAGAGAGCTGTAAATGATATTATCTTCTTTGGGGACATTGACTGTTGTCACTTTGTTTAAAATGTCCTCTGCCGGCGTGGGTGCATGTCTATGTCCTAATTAGCATGCCCAAAGCATGCATCCATTTGCCATGTGACTGCTCCTGCTGGGGAGACAAAGTAGTTTTTTAATTGTTCTCGCACCTCAAGGGCTGTATCCCCGGGTCGATGTCCTTTTCGCCTCAAAGGCCTCAATACACCATCGTGGATGTCTTCTTCCATGTTATCAACGTCATCCCTGTGTGCACCGACCTCGTTTTCACCACACAGCATGTTATGTAAAACTATGGTAGCTTTCACAACACAGTCCACATTTCCAGGTGATAGAGGGAGTTTTCTGTGATACAACCTCCAACGATTTGCCAGTATGCCAAACGCGTTTTCGGAGATTATCCTTGCTCGCGATAATCTGTAATTATAAATCCGCTGTGCATCATTCAGATCAGAACCTGGGTCTGGACGCATCAAATTGCTCATGAGCGGGAAACCTTCATCTCCTACTATTACATGAGGACAGGGTTGATCATCCACGATCAATGGTTTATCATCCGGTATAGCAAGCGTTTTGTTTTGCATCTTTCGACACAATGCACTGTTTCTGAAAATGCCAGAATCACAATTTGACCCGTATGAACCAATATCCACAAATGTAAATTGATACCGATAATCAACGAGGGCCAGAAGTACGATTGAGAAAGATTTTTTTGTAATTGAAGTATGTACTTCCTGAACAGGGAGGCGCCTCAGCAGACCTGCCTACCGTACGATTTTTGGGCGTATTTTTACGATTTTTTTTTCAAAATACGAAAATACGATTGATGCCTAAAATTTACGATTTTATTAAAAAAAAAAAAAAAAAAATTTTTTTTTTTTTTTTTTTTTTTTTTTTTTTTTTTGGGGGGGGGGGGGGGGGGGGGGGGGGGAGTGCGTGTTGTGTCAGTCAATAAAGTCTCAAAATACAAAATGTCAGAGCAAAGTAGGGAGGAGAGTGGATTTTTCTATCTCAAAGAAAGCGAAGCACCAGAATTTTTTGCCACAGTATGCTAAAAAGTGGACATTTTGGCGACTGTCAAAGAAAGGACCAACCTATGCATTCCATTCTGCATGGTATGCAATAGTGACATCTCATGTGCGCATGGGGGCCGAAATGACATTGAAAAACATTTATCAACTAATATCCATAAGAGACTGGCAGATGCCCAGAAACGTGTGCCTTTACAGGCTGAGTTTTCTAAGCAGTCTCATGAAGCAGGCAAAATTTTGCGTCGACAAGCTGCTGGTGCTGAAATCTGCATGGTTCGTTTTATAGTTGATTAAAATCTTCCTTTGTCCTGTGCAGATTCCATGTCCGGGAAACAAATGTTTCCTGTTGTTGTACGGAATGGTCTAGCTTATCAGAATAAATTGATTTTTCTATTGTTTGTACGTTTTGATAATTGCTACAATTTTTATGAAAATACTATTTTTTCCCCAAGAATACTATTTTTGGTGATTATGAATACTATTAAAAAAAATTGGTGGTAGGCAGGTCTGCGCCTGAATCAACACGTGCTTCCCATCTAAAGCACCAATACAGTTTGGGAACTGCCATCGTTCACGAAATCCATTTTCATTTTGCCGCCACAATTCTTGAGTTGGTTCAGGTAGATGAATTGGCTGTAGTTGATTCCAAATCGCCTCGCATACTCCACGTACGACCATCGCGACGGTGGCAACCCCCAAGCGGTAACTGAATGCTATGGTCTTGTAGGAATCCCCCGTTGTCAAGAACCTAAAAGCAAAACAAATTATTAATACAGATCTACATTTTTGTTTCAGGTAAAGAAGTGGAAACTCGTTGGAAGAATGTGCGTGATGGTTTTGGTAAATATCGAAGGAAGCTGAAATGTCGGAGCGGGGATGCAGCTAAAACAGTGAAGGAATACAAGTACGCAAAAGCTCTGTCCTTTCTAACCCCCTACTTGGGTGACAGACCCACCAGCAGTAACTTGGCAGAGGAATCAGATGATGACCTATTGCAACCAGATAACTTCACTGAGAAGATGATGCAAGTCAAATATTAGACTTGCAGCCACGACAGGATCGTCCGGTTACACCATCAAACCCCAGTGTTTCCTCCTCAAGTCACTCCAAGCGAAAACAAAAGCCCACTCAAGATGATTTGGACGCCACCTTATGTCAATATTTGAAGAAGAAGTCACGTAGTCCTGTGAAAACAGAAGAAACGCAAGATGATGTGGATTTATTCCTTCAGTCAATGGCTGGAACAATCAGAAAGCTACCTGCATGTAAACGGGCCGAAGTCAAATTCCAAATACATAGCATCGTACATGAAGCAGAAATGCAGTGCTGCTTCCCTCCAATGATGACACCATTTGACATGCAGTCCACAAATGAACGTCCGAATTTGACCCCCACCTGTTTGATGACATCTCCCGCACCTGACATGCAACCAATGGGCAGCCAACCCACTGTCAGCAGCAACTTGGAGTCGACCTTTCAGGGCTTCCAGTCGTACACCCAGTTTTTGCACGATCAGTGAACATGATGACCACAGGATGTCTTTGTTTCTTTGAGTTATTAGCTCTTAAATTTTGCAGATGACAAGTTTTTGATTCAAGAAAATATTGCGAAAAAACAAAACGAGAAACACACAATAGTGTTTATGCTAATTTTGAACATTGGAACTGTTTTCATCAAGATTCGATGGAACAAACTGTAATTATCTTCATTTTGGACATTTGAATCGAAAAATAATCGAAAATACAATGATTATGATTATTTTCAATACTGGATCTTTTTAAATGAAACCTGTATTAAGGATTTACTGCACTGAACACATGCATACATAATAAATGTTTGAAATGCTATTCAAGTGTTGTTTTCGTTAACGAATGCATTGTATAAATAAAGTATTTTGCTTATAATATTACAAGGATGGATCAATATATTTTGAACATTACCTAGAAGCAAGGAAGAACTGAACGTAAATGGCGAATTCTCGATGGAGGTGGCCGGCCCAGTTTACAGGTTTCTATCTATATTCCATTTTTAAAAGTCTTAAAAATTATTTTTCCATCCTTGTGCATACGTGTGTGCTGCAGTATTTCCCCCTCAAATATGAACATTGCAGATCCAAAATGAACTTGCTATCTTCACATTACAGGGGAAAATACTACAACTTTACTTACCTCAAGCAAATGGCCAGTCGTTTTCTTGGGGTGATGGCCTTCTTCCAATTAGTATCCTGTTTGCAAATGTTGTCGCCAATTCTAAAATGTAGTCAAATTGCTCCTCAGTCATTTGAAACTTACTTACTTACTTACGCCTGTCACCCCTACCCAGGTATAGGCCGTCGACGAGAGACCTCCAGCAACTCCTGTCCTGTGATTCTCCTTCGATTCTACTCCAGGTGGTTCCCAGTCTCTTGATGTCTGCTTGGAGGTCTCGACGCCAGGAGTTTCTCGGCCTACCTCTTTTCCTCTTTCCCTGGGGGTTCCATGACAATGCCTGCCTAGTGATACTGGAAGCTGGCTTTCTCAGACTGTGACCGATCCATCCCCATCTTCTTCGCCCAATTTCATTCTCTGCTGTTATCTGCTCTGTTCTCTCCCAGAGTCTGACGTTGCTGATCTTCTCTGGCCAGTGGATTTTCAAAATTCTAAGGCAACTGTTCATGAAGGTCTGTACTCTGTTGACTGTGGTTTTTGTCAATCTCCAAGTCTGCTCCATATAGGAGAACTGCTTTTACATTGGAGTTGAAAATCCGGACTTTGGTGTGTTGTGACAGCTCTCTGGAACTCCACACTTTTTTCAACGTACGAGGTGGTGGTACTCTCCAAATTCACTTCTTCTCTGTAAAATTTTGTGCACTGACACACGCCTCTTTCTCTTCCTCGGTTTTTGCGTACAAATACAGTACTATGATCTCCTCCGTGTCTGACTCTACCTGCGCCATGATTCCAAATGACCAAATTTTATCTCTCACAGCAAGAAAAAGACGAGCCGCCTCGAAAGCCGTCGACGGTTTTCCGCGTTCGGGTTCATGCTCTATTTGAATGGCACAACTGCTCAAAAGTCGCGTTCGTGTTCGCATTGGACGCGTTCACGCTCTGTATAAACGGACCCTTAGAGTTATAATTATTATAAGATAAGCGCATTATAAATACCATAATTATTATTTTATTTTTTTTTATTATTAATCCCTCACAGGGAAATTCACTACGGCTAGTGTATCTGACATACATCCGTCCACAATGACAGCCTAGCCCGTACTTAATTCCCTATAGATCTGTTCGCCCGAACTCTCGCTAAAACCCCGTGCAAAACATTGCTCTATGATTGCACGTGGCCTCGTGTCTACACAGAATATCTGTCACAAGACAAACTGCTGACAAAACCGTACCATACAAAAACCTTTGTGTGTGAACCCTATGCGTGATCATAAAGTTTCGTCACAGCAGACTTCTTGAAGGTTTAGTTCTGGGATGTTCTCCGGGACAAAATCTTCAGTTTTTTTTAGAGAATGCATTTAATTTTTAATAAGATTTGAGCATTCATAGACTATGTGAATTTTATTATTTTGACCTTTACGAGATTCTGTAGACGTGTCCTTTAAAGACCCACGTGACATTTTAATATTTTAGAGATATATTTATATCTTGTCTTAAGACCTTTCTTTTAGACTGGCTGGCCAGAATTTTACCCATCCCGCCGTGAGATGGCCTTAGTCGCCTGCTCGGCATTAAACCCAAATAACTAACTTTTATGGTCATTAGCACTGAGATTTAAAAAACTAAATAAATAAATAAACTTCAGGGGCCCAAATGACATTTTTTTTAGTATTGTCATGGGTCTGGTAATGCTTTCAGCATCCATAATTAAACAGCCAAGCTCTGTGTTTTTATCTATCCTGTTCTAAATGACTGTAGTAGGCATTCCTAGTTTTATGGAGAGGCTTACACTATTTACTACATGTATAAACTACTAATTAAAAAAAAAACTTTCACTTGGGTGCTGTTAAAAAAATGGAAACAAAAATTACTGATATGAGTACTGTACACAGTTCGGATATTCTGCTGATAGGTTACTATTTCTGCTGGCTTTCTTTCGCTGACTCTTTCTTTTTTTCTGTTTTTGGAAGTAGTTTTTGACAGGTAGTACATCAAGGGTAGTGCTTGATTAGCTTGGTGCCTGCAGGCGCCAAGCTAATCAGGCACTACCCTTGAACCAATCACGCGAGTTGTGCACACTACTGCTAGGACTGAAATGAGCCGTTTCGTTCCGTAAGGGAGAGGTCATTTCAGCAACTAGCGACAGGCACACGTCAAGCAAGAGTTTAACAGATGCATATTTTACACTGACTACAGTGTATGGGTGACAACGTGCAATATACAACAAGGTAGCATGGTGTATGCTCAGATACCTTGTTCCAGGAGAGTGATGAAACACGATATACACCTCCGAGGTTGCATAGTAAAACTGCAGTTAAATCTTACGCCTGTCCCTACCTAAGATGTGGTGTCAGAATTAAACAGTTGTAAGTCTTTTGCACGATTTTAAAGTTAGTTGTTTTTTCATCGATCTAAATTAATCAACCTTAACTCTCAAAAGTGGAGATACGACTTTGAAAGTTGAAGGGTAGGTAGCGTGAGGCCGTTTCGTGCACTACTACTGAGTCCAAAGTCTATCCCCTCTCTCACATCAACACCCCCCCCCCCCCCCCCAAAAAAAAAAAAAAATAAATAAATAAATAAATAAATTTAAAAAATAAAAAAATAATATTAATAAATAAATAAATAAAATAAAAAATAAATAAATTAAAAAAATATTTATACTCATTTAAAAATAAAAAATAAAATAATTTTTAACAAATAAGAAAATATATAAAAAAATAAATTTTAAGAAAAAGAGTTGTCTGGGGATGCCGCATGAATATGGAAAACTTCGCCTGGAATTTAACTCATTCTGCTCCAGGACTGAAATCCGCAAATTTTGAAGTTGTATTACACTTCTGGAAACAGGTCTATGGGCGCCAAGCTATTCTGGCACAAACCTTGAACTATCGGTATCACGCTCGATCCATGTCTTGCCGTGGCGTGTCGGAGTTGAATGAGTTAAAGTGCTAAACCTTTATCTGTCTAGATTTTAAATCCCTTGATGTTCACCCCCACCCGGGTCTGCCCTGGGGGACTTAACTACTGGGGTTAACTACTTTTTAGTTCTCAGGGTCACCCTGGTCAGCCCCAGTGGGTGGGTTTTCCCCTCTATTCTGGGGCATGTGTTTCTGTCTACCCTTGGTTCATTCACCTGTATTTTGCTTTTTTAAACTCTCCTTACTGTCTGCGCTGCCTGTAGCTCTTGATATTGGATGTGTGTTGCTAAATGGGCATATTAGACTAGCTGGCGACATACATTCAATATTCTGTTTATTTTTATTTATTTTATTTATTTATTTATTTATTTTTTTTTTTTTGGGGGGGGGGATGGTTTTCACAAGCAGTGCAGGCACGTCCTGAGAAAGTCTTGTTGCTGTCAGGACATTAAGCAATGTACAACCAACCAAACCATTGAAGTTCAAGTTAAAGCGACCTGGTAAGAGGGTTAAGAGTTCTCAGTATCACACTTTTTAATGTTCTTAGTATGACTTACAATCATGCTGTACAATAGGGTTAACTCTACTTATGACGTTTAAGTGTCGTAAAATGAAAGAATTTTTCGCCCTACTTCTCATTTGCACGCGGCAGTCACTGTTTTCGTTACGCTCAAAATGCATTGGAAAAGCTCTGGGGTGAGTGCCTGCCCACGTGGATTGTGACAAAAAAGGTAGAAAGGTTTAGTTGAGGGAAAGCGTTGAAACCCCGTCGTATCGGCGAATTTGAGCAATAAAAGCCTGCCATGGAGCAGACCGCTTTAAACGTTTGATTTTGGGTGTAGACCACTTTCAAAGCGTCGGGGTTACGTTTGTGTACAAATCTTGAGCCTCATTCTTGGTAGATTTGAAGTGCTTAATTTGATCCTTATGTTGCTGAAAAGCAGTTTAAACCGCCCAAATTAACCCATTGAGTCCCTACAGCAGGAGATCAATTGACCATGATAATTCAAGGGTAGTGGCAGATTAGCTTGGCGCCTGAAGGCGCCAAGCTAATCTGGCACTACCCTTGAATTATCATGGTCAATCCGTCCCCTGCAACTGATACATAGTCCAAAATTTGAGAAATGGGACCTTGGGGCTAAAATGGTTAAGAGGTACCGAACCTCTTGAACCCCAGCAAATGCAGGGGCTCATGATGTTCTCTCCTCTAGGTAGTATGCATTCATCCGTGTTTCTTCGATGTCTGGGCTATCGGATGTTGAAATTACAATAAAATTCTGAAGAGAAATTGAGTCATCTGGCTATGGAGGGGTTAATTTTGAAATGTGCGCTCTTTATGTCCGGCCACTTTTTGGTAACTCTTTCCCAATCAGCCCCCACCCGGGTCTGCCCTGGGGGATTTGGGTGAGGTTAACTACTTTTTAGTTTCCAGGGTCACCCTGGTCAGCCCCACAGGGTGGGTTATCTGTCTAGCCTTGGTCCATTCACCTGTATTTTCCTTTTTATTTTTCCTTTATATTGTCATGGGTCTTTTAATGCTTTTAGCATCCATAATTGAACAGCCAAGCTCTGTGTTTTTATCTATCCTGTTCTAAATGACTGTAGTAGGCCTTCCTAGTTTTCTGGAGAGGCTTACACTATTTACTACATGTATACACTAATAATTAAAAAAAAACTTTACAAAGTTTTGGAGACAATATATTTTTAATGACTGAAGATTTTAAAATTCTGACTGCATCATGAAAAAGATTACGCACTTGTGAGTACAACACATTAATCTGCACCTTTTTCTGTTGCGTTGCCTTTAAATTAAAACCTTTGAATGCGACACCCCCCCCCCCCCCCCCCCAATTCAAAAGTTGGACCATTTTCATGTGAGACGCGTTGTTTATCACGCACTGCTCACGTTTCATCCGGAGCTTCGTAAATCAGATTGCAACATTTAAAAGGGCATGCATTTATCTCCAAATGCTGCAAATGATTTTTATTTTGAAAGAAAACTGCTGCTATTGTGGTCTGAATAAGACGTGCACCCCCTAGAAAATCGCTTTTACCAGTTTTATATGCTTGTCATCCATTCGCCAACCAGTAATTTAAATTTTGAGTACTATTGTGAAAAGGAGGATAATTTCTCTTTCAAATGCAACAAAAAACATTCATTTTGAGCGAGAATTGTGGATTTTATTGCAAGAAAAGCTCACCTACTCCCAATTCCAAACATGTCAACTGATGGAGAAATTTTCATTTGTTTGTCTCTTCTAAGAAGAAAATGCACACGATTTTTAAGAAATTCAAATCATCAGATGGTTTGGGGAGCGTTTCATGAGGCGTTACAGCTCCAGTAATGTTTTTTTTACACAACATACGTAGTACCGCAAGGGGGAATGGGGGGGGGGGGGGGGGGGTGCAGGTGACGAAGGTGAGATGTAGTGCATCGCTTATGATATCAAAAACGTTTACTTTTCAACAAGTATCTTGAAATAACACAATTTTCACCGTCTTCTTGTGTGTGTGCGTGTTTGTGTGTGTTTTAGTGGGTGAGTTGCTAACTTGTGTGTTACTAAAACATAAACAGTAAAGCAACACACGTGCACACACATGCACTTGCGCATGCATACAGACTCAATGAGACGGTAAAAAATGTGTGTTATTTCAAGTTTCACACACAGAGAAGTAAAAGTTCTGAGATCATAAGCGATGTTCTACATCTCATCTTGGACGCCCTCCCTCCCACCCCATTCCCCCTTGTGGTTGAACTGAATATTATTTTCTGTATCGGTATTGACTCGATGCACTGTTTTACAAAATGTGTGGCTTCATAAGAGCTATTGCTAATGCTACTCTTATTTCCTGTTTTTTCTTTGTCTTTTCTCCTGCTGTTTTGATGGTGGTTATGTTCATAAGTGTAATGGTGTTTGTACAATAAAGAAACAACACAAATAAACAAGTAGCCTGTTGATTAATCACCTGAACATAAAGCCATTACACACACGTTAGCACTTGCGCGCTTAAACACAGGCATACGCATGCACACGCACACACACACAGACTCGAAAAGACTGAAAATGTGCAGACCTGCCAACCACCACAATTTCGCCGTATTTTCCTACGCCAACATTCACAATACTATGCTACTACGATCATTAATGAAATTCTACGCTGAAGAATACAATATACCAAAAACGTTTTTGGTGTTGTTTTCGGTTTGTAGTTGGTAAGAGCATGTGGTTTGGGGTCAATGAGAACGAGCGGAGCGAACTTCAGTTTTCCCAGCGTGCATCATTTCATTCACAAAGTGCGTCAGATAAACAACGGTCTGAACCATGCCGAAGAGATAGGAACCCGAATTGAAAAGTGAACCGCGGCCTGAAAAGAAGAAAGTTTGCAAGCCAGCCAAAGCTCTGATCGCTATATATAAGGCAAATTTCTGTCATGCTTTGACAATAAAGTTGTGTTGTATTGAGAAATTTCCGTGCATCAAGCGGTGTTCAGTGTTGAGCGAACATTAACTTACGTGCTAAACTACACTTGACATCTCCAAAACTACTATTACTTGTCCAAAATTCTACTACCATAGCTGTGTAGGGGTTGGCAGGTCTGTACATCTCACACTCGACGCCCCCACCCCCCCCCCCCACCCCCCTTCCGGCCCCATCTGTGGTACAACTTGTTATACTGTAGTCCAGTCAATTTACATGAAATGAGGTCTAAAGTTCGGACTAATCCCTTTAGAAACATTGCTTGTTGGAACACTACCTAGATACAGAGAAAGAAACACATATAAAAAGTCCGGATGAATCCATCGTGTTTAAGACTTGATTTTATGTGGTTATCTTTCTCACATCATTTGTTCGTCTGCTCCTGACAATACTAAACACACAAACACTAAGTGGCTGCACCAAACCCTGTCATGTTGCATGTCAAATAAAAGCTTTTCAACTGAATAATTTAAAAATGAATCGCAAAGTCTGATTCATGCAGAACAGAAGGAAATATCGTTGAGGAACTTGCCCTGCCCTGCCTCACATTTCTGTGTCCGACTCTCCCGACTCCTGCAACTGATGCACCGTGTTCATACAGCTGACCTCATAACACTCTCCACAAGCTGTAGTACATGTCAAGTCATGTTTTCTGCAGTAGCACCTTCCTGAGTAGCAGGCTTTTTTTTACAGGTACAGCGGACGACGTTCAAGAGATCCTCTGGTGCGGGAGGAATGTCTGTTGTAACGGGTATCAGCTGACCCCGTCGAAACGCCCAGCCCCATTCCTCAGGCATATGTTCACATCTCCCCAGAGTTGTCCATTCCTGGACTTGAAAGTACACCCTGTGTGAGGGATGCAGAGCAGCTGATGACGGAGCCGGAGGCAGAACTTTGGCCTGAACCTGTGAGATGCTCGAGGAAACTTTTTGCTGATACCTCACTAGCCTCAGATGGTCCAAAGTGTCATCATGTCTCCTGTTGTAGAGCGACACACTCTTTCACCGGCTTCGGCAATGGCCTGGTGGTTGCTATCATCTGCCAGGAAGATCTGGGCATCTTTTACAAAGTCATTATTTTTCAGCTTCTTGATAGGCAGAGACTTTAAAATGTTATATGCCCAGGAGGTGGTGTCACATCCACAGAATGCATGTGCAGACAGGATGTTTTCACATACCCCCCCTGCCCAGACGTGCTTGGGTGGCCTTGATGGCCCAAATCCTAGAGCGATTCTTCTTGTAGGTTCTTGACTTGAGAAACGCGTCCTGCATGGTGGGTTGAACATGATGGAGTAGGAGAACAAGCAGGTCCGTGCCCTCACCAATCACAGCAGTCAGCACATTTTTTTGCAGACAGTCAGCATCTCCTTGCGCATGACGGGCTGCAAAACCTTCTGCGAAGAAGACGCAGAAACTGTTCCTTATTTTCTGTGTTGGCGAGGAAGTGTTCCTTTTTCTCGCACAGGAGCATGTCTGCAGTGAAAGCAATATTGGTTCCCAACATGCCTTTGCTTCTGCGCAGATGTGTCATGTCATTTGTTCCTGGTCCACTGTAATATCCGTCTAATATGATGTTGGCATCTTTGTACTTTCTTGATACAAAGTTGACGTACATCTCCACAAGGTCTGTGTATGACCATGGTAAGCGATGGAGTAGGGAATCACCATCAAGAATATACTTGATATTCTGACTAGGCAGCGATGCAGGTGTGCTCTCTTCTGACGACCAAAGAAACTCTCCCAGAGTGTGTTTGTTTCCCTCTCTGGGAAACCCACTTCCATCCAAAAGGGATGTTGGCAAGCTTGTCAGTTCATGTTGGAAAATTTTGTGCAGCCTGTCGGTGTCATCTCTAGCAACTTGCAGGAGTCTAGAAAGAGCAGTTGTGGGTCGACATGAACTGCTGCCTGGCCAATTTTCAGATCTGACTTCACTGCAATTGTGACAGCCTGATTACTCTTCTTGAACGTGACATCAGACACAGGCTGACCATTCCTGCTGCTGAGAATGTGTTGGCCAATTTCCTTTGCATTGTCTACATTTATGTCTACATTCGCAGAAGTGTCTGCTGCTTGTCCACTCACAGTGGATCTCAGGACTTCATCTGCGCTGAAAGGGTTCTTCTGTGACAGCTAGTCGATGATGGTGATGGTGTCCTTGTGGACCCTTTAATGTCTTGCTTGAGTGGATTCTTTATACTGCTTACTTGTTGTGAAAGCTGACTGTGTCAAAGACTGCATCCACTGATTGATGGCTGCACATGAAGGCATCGATAGTAGCCACACAATCCGTTGATGTTCACCCATGCCGCTGCCTCTTGTGAGCCCACCATTTGTTTTCAGTGTCCGCATCAGAATTTGCTCAATGATGAGGTCACACGACAACCCTCCCCAGAAACGATCACTCCTCCTCATCACATGATGGCCTGTCTGGAAGTTGTCAAACACATCAGGGTGTGTCTGCTCTAACTGTGTCATTTGCTGCAGGTTCAGTTTCGCTGACTTGGTAAAGAGATTATGGCCTGATGCAGCAAAAAAAAAGGCAGCATTCTGGCAACTGAGAGGAAGTGTAGGGAGAAGTTTTCAGTTCTCTCAGCCTTGTCAGTGCCTTGAGCTGCTGCTGCATTAAATTCATATTTTCGAAATTCAAATGCAATTTATAAAGACTTTAATCAGCCCATATCATCTGTCATTATTTATCACATTTTGTATACCATCACATATAAATATCTAATTACGTTCAGTTTTATCCTTCGTCATCCTCTCTTCCTGCCACTATCATTGCCCATTACCAACACACAGTCTTACACACACTATCACACATGCATGCATACACACACACACACACACACGCATACGAACACTGTGCCACACACTATCACACACACACACACAAACACACATACCCCTACCTGAATTTCCTGGTATGAGACACAGAACTTGGATGATTTAGACTTTCCACCAGGAACTTTGAAGCAAACATGTGGTGCACCTCAACCCTCAGCCCAAGCTGTAAGGGTGCCATGACAGTGTGTGTCCATATTGCCTGGACAATGGCCTGTCCCAATCACGCAATCTTCAGATCACTGTCCTTGGTCACAATGATTGCTTGAAGCAATGTTCTCAGGGGGTGTGGCATGTAATTAACTTGTTTATCAAGACATCCTTCATCTGCAAATTCTGGATAATTGCCTCTTTTATTGGACTAGTCTTTACATCGTTCAAGATCAGTTGTGCTGCTGTCTTGATTAGTTTTGTCTTTGTTCGTCTGCATGTCTTGCTGACACAAAAAAGTTATGAAGAATCGTTGATGCATTTTTCCTCAGACACAACATTAGCCTTGCCTCTCCCAAGGTCTGTGAAGACAATATCCTCCCCAAAATGCTCTTTCATTTTTTTCTTGAGATATTTTGCTGTGTAGGGTTGCAATGTAGCATCTGCACCACCTAAGCTGCCCTGCATTACATCGACTTGTTTTTGGACAGTTACCTGGTCATAGTCACTGCATTCTAAGAACTCTACCACATCAAGGAATGCAGCAGCAAGAGTGGGATTTTCAGGTCGTCCTCCTGTCTTCTTCTTCTCTGTGTTTTCTGACAACACCCTTGGAATCCCATATCAGGCATCAGAACTGTCCGATTTTCGGCGATTTTCAGATTTTCCTGGCCCCTGTTTAATAACACTTTTGACTTCTTATGTGCCAGGAAATGGCTTTAAATAACTCTACAATTCTTCAAAATCGCCGTTTTCAGATTTTGTTTGGGTGAACAGTTCTGATGCCTGCATATCCTGAATGAAAATTGGTGCTGCAAACATTGTGCTGGGACCATACGGCGTTGAGGCGCGTCCCCTGGGTGGTGGATAGGGGGTCCCTCGTGAGAGGGGTGCACCGAATGAAATAAGGTGCCGTGAACCAACATGGTCTAAGGGAAGGTGACCCCGACAGAAAACCCCTGGTCCTCCTAGTAAGGGGGTTGGGTGTGGGGGTAGCTTCCCCACCCTGCAAAAAAGGAAATAGCTACAAAAACGCCGACGAAAAGACTAACAGTAATTCCATTCCTGGAGGAGGAAGGTTCTTCTACCAGAAGACTTATGACGTCCTGTGGTGAAAGCCGGAAGTCTTTGGAAGCCACAGGACCGAGCCGCCTCTCTCTATCCAGGGATACAACCATGGGCACATGGAACGTCAAGACCATGTACCAGAGCGGCAAGGCCGCCCAGATAGCAGCGGAAATGCAAAAGTACAACCTTTCCCTGCTAGGTATCAGTGAAGCCAGATGGACGCAGTCTGGCCAGAAAAGGCTGTTAAGTGGGGAGATGATTCTGTATTCAGGTCATGAAGAGGAGAATGCCCCCCATACAGAAGGTGTAGCATTCATGCTGTCGCCAGTGGCACAGAGCGCGCTGATGGGCTGGGAACCTCTTGGGCCAAGAATTATCACAGCAGCCTTTAGAACCAAGAAAAAGCTCAAGCTGAACGTCATCCAGTGTTATGCGCCCACTAATGACAGTGACGAGGAAGAGAAACAAGAGTTCTACGACCGACTCCAGAGTGCCTTGGACAAATGTGCGGAGCGAGACATCACCATCGTCATGGGCGATTTTAATGCCAAAATAGGGGAGGACAACACCGGATACGAAGAGGTGATGGGGAGACAGGGACTAGGCTCGGAGATGAGTGAGAACGGGGAGAGGTTTGTAGACTTTTGTGCTCTAAACCGACTTGTCATTGGAGGCAGCATCTTCCCACACAGAAGAATACACAAAGCAACTTGGGTCTCACCTGACCATACAACAGAGAACCAAATAGACCATATCTGCATTAGCAAGAAATTCAGAAGATCCCTTCAAGATGTTCGAGTGAGGAGGGGAGCAGATGTCGCCTCCGACCACCATCTGCTTACCTTAAGAATGAAGCTCAAGCTAAAGAAAAGCCGCACAGAGACAACAAGAAGACAGCGCTATAATGTAGGCCTCCTGAGAGAAACTGGAGTTAGAGAAGAGTTTAAACTGGTGCTGTCCAACCGGTTTCAAGCGCTGCAGGAGCTAGTAAATGAAGAGGAGGCGGTCACCACAGAGCAGCAGTGGAAGGCAGTTAGAGAGGCGCTGAACTCAACCTGCAAAGACACTGTAGGGTTCAGGAAACACCATCACAAGGACTGGCTGTCGGCACAGACCTTGAAGAAGATAGAAGTGAGGAAGCAGAAGAAAGCAGCTGTCAACAACAGTCGCACAAGAGCAGCCAAAGTAAGGGCACAGGGGGAATACTCGGAAGCCAACCGCGAGGTGAAGAGTAGTATCAGGGCAGACAAGAGGGCCTACACAGACAGCCTGGCAGCAGAGGCAGAAAAGGCAGCAGGCAGCGGCAACATGAAACAGCTCTACGACATTACCAGAAGATTGTCAGGCAAGTATGGCCATACAGAAAGACCAGTAAAAGACAAAGAAGGCAAGCCTATTGCAGACAGAGCAGACCAACTCGACAGATGGGCCGAGTATTTTGAAGAGTTACTGAACAGACCGAGCCCACCCGACCCCCCCAGACATCCAGCCGGCAGAGACCGACCTACCCATCAGCTGTGACAGACCCAGCCGGGAAGAGATCAGAAGAGCAGTGGCATTCTTGAAGAACGGCAAAGCAGCAGGCCCAGATGGCATCCCAGCGGAGTCTCTGAAAGCAGACCTAGAGACAACAGTGGAGATGCTGTACCCACTGTTTGGAAAGATCTGGGAAGAGGAGGTGATGCCGGCTGACTGGAAGGAGGGGTACCTAATCAAGCTTCCCAAGAAAGGCGACCTCAGCAAGTGTTCCAACTACAGAGGAATCACCTTGCTGTCAGTACCAGGAAAGGTCTTCAACAGGATCATCCTGGAGAGAATGAAGAGCTCCGTTGACCCCCAGCTGAGAGACCAGCAAGCAGGATTCAGGAAGAACCGATCATGTACAGACCAGATCGCCACTCTCCGCATCATCGTGGAACAGTCTCTGGAGTGGAGCTCCCCGCTGTACGTCAACTTTGTGGATTATGAGAAAGCATTTGACAGTGTGGACCGAGAGACTCTGTGGAAACTCCTACGACACTACGGTGTACCCACAAAGCTCGTCCGCCTGATCAAGAGCAGCTACGATGGCATGACATGTCGCGTGATCCACGAAGGGCAGTTCACCAGGGAGCTCCAGGTCAGAACTGGTGTCAGGCAGGGGTGTCTGCTGTCTCCGTTCCTCTTCCTACTGGCCATAGACTGGGTCATGAAGATGACCACAGAGCACAGACGAAGTGGAATACAGTGGACACTGTGGACACAGCTTGACGACCTCGATTTTGCAGACGACTTGGCATTACTGTCCCACACTCATCAACAAATGCAGGACAAGACCACGAGGCTTGCTGACATCTCGTCCCAAGTGGGCCTCACCATTCACAAACAGAAAACAAAGACAATGAGGCTGAACGCAACCAGGGAAGAACCAGTCTTGCTTGCTGGCACCCCGTTGGAGGAGGTGGAGTCCTTCACCTATCTCGGGAGCATCATAGACAAAAAAGGCGGCACTGATGCAGATGTCAGAGCACGAATCGGTAAAGCCAGAGCAGCCTTTCTCCAGTTGAAAAAAGTGTGGAGCTCCAGAGAGCTGTCACAACACACCAAAGTCCGGATTTTCAACTCAAATGTAAAAGCAGTTCTCTTATATGGAGCAGAGACTTGGAGATTGACAAAAACCACAGTCAACAGAGTACAGACCTTCATGAACAGTTGCCTTAGAAGAATTTTGAAAATCCACTGGCCAGAGAAGATCAGCAACGTCAGACTCTGGGAGAGAACAGAGCAGATAACAGCAGAGAATGAAATTGGGCGAAGAAGATGGGGATGGATCGGTCACAGTCTGAGAAAGCCAGCTTCCAGTATCACTAGGCAGGCATTGTCATGGAACCCCCAGGGAAAGAGGAAAAGAGGTAGGCCGAGAAACTCCTGGCGTCGAGACCTCCAAGCAGACATCAAGAGACTGGGAACCACCTGGAGTAGAATCGAAGGAGAAGCACAGGACAGGAGTTGCTGGAGGTCTCTCGTCGACGGCCTATACCCGGGTAGGGGTGACAGGCGTAAGTAAGTAAGTAAACATTGTGCTACACAACATCATACGCACAGCAGTCCGGTGCAAATGCTAGTCTGCCAGTTACTTTGATCGCCCATTTTTTGTCCTACCTTCTTTTAGCACATGCTTTCTTTTTGGATTCTTGGGAGCTTTCTGTTCTAACTGGAATAAGTTTTTCTGGTTTTCCATTTTTTCCCACATCTCTTCTCTGACAACAGAACAAGCACTGGCTGCTGTAGTTAATTCTGCTTTTATCTGAACGCAGGCACCTCTCTTTCTTTACTGGAGATGGTGATCCTTCTATTGCTGCCCTTTTACATGCTGCAATCTTTTCTGGGTGCGGGTACTCTTTGCGGCAGTTATTGTGGACAAACTCTCCCAGGTCTACACTAATAAGGATATCGCCACGCTCCTTATTGGCTGAGTTGATACTTACTGCAACCTTTCTGTGTGAGCTTTACACGAGCCTTGCCATCGGTATCTTCTTTGCAGATAAATGCATTTGAAATCTTCATACCCCCCCCCCCCCCCCCCCCCCCCCCCCACCCCCCCCCCCCCCCCCCCCCCCCCCCCCCCCCCCCCAGATGCAGACATGCCAGAAAAAAAATCATTTAATCATATATTGGAAGTCATTTCAGTCTGATTTGAAATAATTATGCCCCTATACATTTCATCAACATGTAGAGACACTCATGGCGTGCGTATATTACAAGTGCAGTAAACTTTGCTGAATTCGAAGGCTGATCGTGACTAGCTTTTGTCGATTCCGGCACAACTTCTGGGTGTAATTGACAGCGTACAATGCTTTCACTGCTAAAATCACCTGTCTACCGCGAATCATGAAATCATTTTTTTTCACAGAGACCATTTTCATGTTTAAATTATGAATGTGAAACGGTTTCCTTACTTTGTTTTGATCATCAGTTTCATGAAGATAGGAACTCTCCGCCATTTTGCATCTCAGCGCTTCGCATTATGGAAAAATGCACAAAATCAGCTTCACAAAGCACAATTAAAAACAAGATTAATTATAGGTCGTAAAAATTCAGTTTTAGGTTATATTTTGTGTGTATACGTGTTTTTGAAAATAAGTTGCGGTTATGCTAGAATGGCTTGGCGGTGGATGTACATAACTGTGCTTTTCAGGTTTATTCTCGGTATTTTCCCTGTCTTCATCTTTCGGTTAAACAATAGTCCCAGTAACCACGGCGCACACCCGTCTCTGCCACAATGATATGGCACCGCGCATACAAGCGAAACGCTTGACAAAATGTGAAAAGAAATATATTTTTAGGGTCCAGATCTTTCTTAACTATTTTTTTATTTACAGAGGAAACATTGACGAGTAATATGCACCAACAAACACTTTTAAAGGAGTTAGTCCGATTTGATTTGCTAAATGTACTGGAGTACTGTGTCATGAGCATCAAACGTTCTAAGCCATCTGATCATTTGAATTCCTCAGAAACAAAATGTTTGTATTCACCTCTTGGAAGAGACTAGCATTTTTTTTTTATTCGGGGGGGGGGGGGGGGGGGGGGGGGGTCGGCTTTTGTTGCAATAAAATCCATTATTCTCGCTTAAAATGAATGTTTTGGGTTGCATTCCCACGACTTTACTCGGAATTTAAATCATCAGCTGGCAAATGGGAGATATGCATCTGAAACAGGTACAAGTGATGTTTTTGTGGAGTGCATGTCTTATTCAGACCACAACAACAACAGTTTTCTTTCAAAATAAAAATCATTTGCAGCATTATGAGATAAATGACTGCCCTTTCAAATGGTGCAATCAGATTGACAAAATTCCGGGTGAAACGCGAGCAGAGCTTGATAAACAACGCATCTCACCTGAAAATGTTACCTTGCAACTTTAAATTGTGAGGGTGTTGTGTTCAAAGGGTTGTAACTTAAAGGTAACGCAACGGAAAAAGATACAATTTGTTGCATTGTATCTATAAGTGTATAAACTTTTTCGTGTTGCCGACAGGATTTTAAATCTTTAGGCATTAAAAAGATATCATCTCCAAAACTTTGTAAATTTTATTTTGATGCATGGTGTATGTAACTTGAAACTGTACTGGGATGATTTATTTGGCTATAATTTGTTAATTTGCATTGCGGTTTCATGAAATAATTGTAAAATCAGTATGATGGTGCTAGCTTTTTCATAAAAATGTAAGAGTTTGTTGTGCAAATCATGTCACTTTCCATATGCAGTCACATTCACTAATGACACCCCCCCCCCACCCGGGTCTGCCCTGGGGGACTTGGGTGGGGTTAGGTACTTTTTAGTTCCCAGGGTCACCTTGGTCAGCCCCACAGGGTGAGTTTTCCTCTCTATTCTGGGGCATGTGTTTCTGTCTACCCGAGATCCATTCACCTGTATTTGCCTTTTTAAAACTCTCCCTACTGTCTGCACTGCCTGTAGCTCTTGATATTGGATGTGTGTTGTTAAATGGTCTTAGCTTTATTTAGGCCCCATGTTTTAGGTTTATTTAACGTATTTGACCGGCTGGCGACATACATTCAATGTTCTGTTTAGTTGGGTTTTTTTTCACAAGCAGTGCAGGCACGTCCTGAGAAAGCCTTGTTGCTGTCGGGACGTTAAGCAATGTACAATCAATCTAATGACACCCACTACTGGTACAGCACATATAACAGACACTCTAATGATCAACTAACTCCGGTGGTCACGTTATGTTTTGTGAGTTTGTCAGTGTCAAGGTGTGTGTAAAAGAGAGAGAGAGGAACACATTGGCATGCAGTTAATTGAAACGTTTTGTGTGCTAGAATTTATATCACTCACCAGTACAAGCGTGTTTTCTGAACAAACAGGAATGTTTGCTGTCTAGAGGTTGTTTTTTTCTTTCTGTGTTAAATTATCATGATGTCAGTTGATCTACATAGATATTCACACCCATGGTCCTGTTTATTTCCCCAGAAGAGGAAGAAGCAGAAACACCACTGGCTTACATTGAGACAGATGGATACCACAGGGACTTTCCATCTACTGGTGAAGTCAACACTACTGGTGAAGACATAATCAACACTACTGGTGAAGACACAGACAACATTACTGGTAAAGACACAGACAACATTACTGGTGAAGACACAAAAAACACAGCCTGTGTCCAAAACCCACATGTCAAACTGGAGCGAGCTATCAAGGTTGAACCTGGTATCCGGCTAGAACTTGGGACAAGCAAAGAGTCTGTCATTAGTCTGGAACAAGAGATCAAGCTTGAGTCCAACTCTGTGCCCAGTGTTTACAGTGACATGGACTGTGACGCTAAACGTGACGCCACGCTAGAGTCTAACTCTGTGTCTGATGTTTACAGTGACCTTAACTGTGACACTAAAGATGACATTAAGCTAGAGTCCAACTCTGTGTCTGGTGTTATCAGTGACATGGACTGTGACTTGCGGGTATCTGTGGATCTTGATGGTAGAACTTTGTCAACAGAACGAAAACCCGTGACCACAGAACGTCCCAGTGCTGAAGATAGTCAGATGCCATTTGTATGTGGGTTGTGTGATGCATGTTTCCAGTTGTCCAGTCAGTTGATGCAACACATGTCTACTCACACAGCGCAGAAGCCTCACACTGTTACCACAGAGCAGAAGACAACTACAGCTGACAGTGCATATATTGATGTACAGACATCAGCAGATACACCAAGTGGGAGAACATCGTTTTGTAGGCACTGTAAAGCAACTTCCCAGAAGCCACATACATGTACAGAAGGTGGTTTGAGTGGCACTCGCAGCGGTGATTTTAGAGCATACACGATTGTAAACACAGGCCATTGGCCATATAAGCACTTGGGCAAAAAACAGCATATTTGTACAGAATGTAGTGCTAGTTTTGCTCAGTCTAGTCACTTGAAAACACACATGCTGAAACACACAGGCCAGAAGCCACACAAGTGTACAGAATGTTGTGCTAGTTTCACTCGATCACGTACCTTGAAAACACACATTGTGACACACACAGGCCAGAAGCCACACAGGTGTACAGAATGTAGTGCTAGCTTTGTTTTATCTTGTACCTTGAAAACACACATGCTGACACACACAGGTCAGAAGCCACACAAGTGTACAGAATGTAGTGCTAGTTTTATTAAGCCTAGTCACTTGAAAACACATATGCTGAAACACACAGGCCAGAAGCCACATAAGTGTACAGAATGTAGTGCAAGTTTCACTCGGTCTAGTAGCTTAAAAAGACACTTGCTGAAACACACAGGTGAGAAGCCACACAAGTGTACAGAATGTAGTGCTAGTTTCACTCGATCTAGTAACTTGAAAGCACACATGCTGACACACACGGGCCAGAAGCCACACAGGTGTACAGAATGTAGTGCTAGCTTTGCTTTATCTGGTACCTTGAAAGCACACTTGCTCACACACACAGGTCAAAAGCCACACAAGTGTACAGAATGTAGTGCTAGTTTTATTAAGTCTAGTCACTTGAAAACGCACATGCTGAAGCACACAGGCCAGAAGCCATACAAGTGCTTAGAATGTTGTGCTGGTTTCACTCAATCTGGTCACTTGAAAACACACATGGTGACACACACAGGCCAGAAATCGCATAGGTGTACAGTATGTAGTGCTAGCTTTGCTTTATCTGGTACCTTGAAAACACACATGCTGACACACACAGGTCAGAAGCTGCACAAGTGTACAGAATGTAGTGCTAGTTTTATTAGGTCTAGTCACTTGAAAACACACATGCTGACACACACAGGTCAGAAGCCACACAAGTGTACAGAATGTGGCGCTAGTTTTACTCAATCTGGTACCTTGAAAACACACATGCTGACGCACACAGGTCAGAAGCCGCACAAGTGTACAGAATGTAGTGCTAGTTACACTCAATCTGGTCACTTGAAAAAACACATGCTGACAACACACTTGGGCCAGAAGCCACATAAGTGTACAGAATGTGGTGCTAGTTTTGCCCTGTCCGGTACCTTGAAAAGACACATGCTGACACACACAGGCCAGAAGCCACATAGGTGTACAGAATGTAGTGCTTGCTTTGCTTTAGCTGGTAACTTGAAAACACACATGCTGACACACGCAGGTCAGAAGCCACACAAGTGTATAGAATGTGGCGCTAGTTTTACTCAATCTGGTACCTTGAAAACAAACATGCTGACACACACAGGCCAGAAGCCTCACAAGTGTATAGTATGTAGTGTTGGTTTCCATCGATCTCGAACCTTAGAAACACACATCCTGACACACACAATCCAGAAGCCACACCCATTGGTCAGAAGCCACACAAGTGTATATGTAGTGCTAGTTTCACTCGATCTGGTCAATTGAAAAGACATGCTGACACACAGGTGAGAAACCTCATAAACGTACATAATATATTGCTAGCTTTTCTTTATCTCCTTACTTGAAAAACCCCACCCGGGTCTGCCTTCGTGAGGGTGGGGGGAGGGGGGGAGTAAACTACCTTTTAGTTCCCAGGGTCACCCTGGTCAGTCCCACAGGGTGGGTTTTTCCCTCTATTCTGGGGCACGTGTTTCTGTCTACCCTTGGTCCGTTCACCTGTATTTCCTTTTTTAAACTCTCCCTACTGTCTGCGCTGCATGTAGCTCTTGATATTGGATGTGTGTTGCTAAATGGACTTAGATTTATTTAGTGTATTAGACCGGCTGGCGACATACATTCAATGTTCTGTTTAGGCTTTTTTTCACAAGCAATGCAGGCACATCCTGAGAAAGTCTTGTTCCTGTCAGGATGTTAAGCAGTGTACAACCAACCAACCATTACTTGAAAAGACACATGCTGACAACACACTCGGTCCAGAAGCCACATAAATGTATAGAATGTAGTGCTAGTTTCACGCTATCTGGTACCTTGAAAAGACATGAGGACAACACAGGCCAGAAGCCACATAATTGTACAGATTGTCCCTAGTGCTGAGGGACTTCAAACATGAATGTAATTAGTTATTAAGTTTGTTTCACTAGAAGTTGTGACACCCTGTGGTTTTAAGGGTTTAAAATCCTTGAAGATAATTGCTAACTTTGAATTAACAGCATTTGTAAACATAAAAATATAACACATGTGCTGAGGTAAGTGCTAAAGTTTCTGCGACCTCAAAGATATTACACCACCTGTTCTGGTCGCGGACTGCTGCGGCGGAGCTCACATTCACCACTTACATCTCACTTTGCTCACACACATGAATAAACAATCACTCCCTGATTCTCCAGAAGACACGCAACGTGACACTATCACATGAATAAACAATCACTCCCTGATTGTCCAGCAGACATGCAAAGTGACACTATCTGTATCAGTTGATTGGATCCGCCACAAAATTATGGCTTTTGGGTTACATCGAGATTTTGCTAGCATAAACGAAACGCATTGAGTTTTGACCAATTGCCTGGATCTAAACAAAGACGGCCTTCCAAAACTTTTGCCCTTCATCACCGACATCATCAACACATCTCTAGAAAATGGCTCCGTCCCCGATATCTTCAAGTCCGCCATTGTCAGTCCTCTCCTCAAAAAACACAACCTTGACCCAAACGATCTCAAGAACTACCGCCCAGTCTCCAATCTCTCTTTCCTGTCCAAGCTTCTTGAGAAGGTTGTCCTCAACCAGTTCATCCTCCACCTCGCCGACAACAACCTCCTCCGTCCCTTCCAGTCTGCCTATCGCAAACATCACAGCACTGAAACAGCCCTTCTACATATCCTAAACGACCTTTTTATCTCCACCGACTCGGGCAACATCTCCCTTCTTATGCTACTCGATCTCTCTGCCGCCTTCGACACCATAGACCACTCTATCCTCCTCCATCGCCTTCACCACTCCTTTGGCATCACTGACCCTGCTCACTCCTGGTTTCTCTCTGACAGCAATCAGTCACCATCGACGGCGTCTCCTCCAACCCAGTCAGGCTCTTCTGCGGCGTTCAGGGGTCCGTCTTGGGTCCGGTCCTTTTCACACTCTACACCTCTCCCCTGTCCAACATCATCCAGTCTCACAACATACACCACCACCTCTACGCTGACGACTCACAACTACTAGACAAAGACAAACTCGACAACACTCGGTCACTACTGACTCGCACGGCTGACTGCTACGAAGACGTGAAAAACTGGATGACAGCAAACAAGCTCAAACTGAACGACGACAAAACGGAAGCCATGCTGGTAGGCACTCGCCAGAAACTTTCCCAGCTCCCCCCTTCTCTCCACCTTCAACTCGACAGCACCCCCATCTCCCTCTCTGACTCGGTCAAGAACCTCGGGGTTATCCTCGACTCCTCTCTTTCCATGACCAGCTTCGTCTCCGCCACGGCCCAGGCATGTTATTTCTACCTCCACCGGATCAGTCAGATCAGAAAATACCTCACTACCGAAGCTGCCACCAAACTCGCTGTCTCTCTCCCCGATTCCGACAGGAGCATACTGTAGAAAAAGACTGCAGTCAAGCCGACTGCACGCCGCTAGGCACCCAACATAGCGGTGGATCAAAGGCCAGATTGATTGATTGATTGTACATTGCTTAACGTCCCGACAGCAACAAGGCTTTCTCAGGACGTGCCTGCACTGCTTGTGAAGAAATAAAAAATAAACAGAACATTGAATGTATGTCGCCAGCCGGTCAAATACGTTAAATAAACCTAACACATGGGGCCTAAATAAAGCTAAGACCATTTAGCAACACACATCCAATATCAAGAGCTACAGGCAGTGCAGACAGTAGGGAGAGTTTTAAACAGGCAAATACAGGTAAATGGACAAAGGATAGACAGAAACACATGCCCCAGAATAGAGAGAAAAACCCACCCTGTGGGGCTGACCAGGGTGACCCTGGGAACTAAAAAGTACCTAACCCCACCCAAGTCCCCCAGGGCAGACCCGGGTGGGGGTCAAACGCCAGAACTGCTCCGGAACAGAAGTCACAGCGGCCACCCTACGGTTACTCCACACCAACCATGGGCCCCCCCCCATCTTCGTAGCAGACCGCCGACCGGTGTACCCGTACTCTAATCCCTCCGTATTTCCATATCCCCCACTACCCCAGCCCCCAGGAGTGCCCCAGCTTAGTGAAAGTGACTGCGCAGCCTTGTTTTCTCTGATGCAGAAATTCAGACCACGCGCCGGACATTTGGACACGAGTCTCTAGATTATCAGCTTGTGTTAGACAGTCATAGGACACACCCTTCTTATTTGACAGCGTGTATTTCAGACAGTTTTTGCTTTTGTTTTTTAGTAGTTTTCTCGCAGCCTTGCCAAAGTTCTATTGTGCGTGTTTCGTGGATCTTTTTGTGACATTAATCCTCGAGTCGAGTTGAATTGAGCTTTTTTATCTAGAATTACATTTTCGACTTTAATGATTGCGGTTTTGTTCTGTCCGTAGTTGTGCTTGATTTCAAAGTCGCAGTGACTTTTTTGTTTTTTGTTTTGTTTTAAATTATAAAAGTCCATTTTATTTTTATGTGTGATTATTACTATATTAGTAGTTAGGAACTGCAGCATCGGGCGAGCGTGCCTAGGTGCGCTTGGAAGTGTTTCTTTATTTTCTGATTCTTCCTACATAGCTGTCGAGCCTTTTATTTTGTATCTGACATTACCAAGCAATTCGAACTCGCAGTGGACTCTGACCACGAGAGTCAAAAACATTTTAATTTTGCTTTATTGCTGTTGTTTTTCCTACGTTTTCTTGTCGCTTTCTTATTCATTTATACATTGACATTATTTTTATTATTTTTTTGGAATATTATTGCTACGTTTGTTCTGTTACCAACATGCCAAAATATAATGTAAAAACTGCCCCACAACGAGAATTGGTCACCTCAACATTTACCATTTAGTTAATAAGATGCCAGATTTGTCTGTGTTCTTGAACACACCAACACATTTTCATGTTTTTGGTGTATCCGAGTCCAGGCTCAAAAGCACTGTCAGGGATAACTCCATCTCAGTCCCAAACTTCTCAGTACTCCACAGAGATGCCTCAAGTCCACAGCACACTGGAATAGCAGTATATATACATGATTCGATAATTAGTAACGTTAAACGATGACAGGACTTAGAGTCAGCCGAAGTTGAAAGTTTATGGGTCGAGGTGAAAACATCTAAATCCCCCTCAGTTCTGGTTGGCTTTATCTATAGAAATCCAGCAGCCAACTGGGACTGGTATGATGACTTCGTAGAAATGATGGATAAAGTTAATCAAAGTAAAGATAACATTGTTCTTCTGGGCGACTTTAACATTGACCTACTTAAGCCCAAAGGGCACCATGCTGCATGGGCATCAACAACAGCCTTATTCGGTTTAAAACAATTAGTTAAAAAACCCACTAGAACCACATCTACATCCTCAACCTTAATTGATCACATTTACGTGACAAATGACGATAAAATATCAAATGTGCAGGTTCCCTCCTTAGCTGTCAGCGATCATAACCCAGTATGTTGTAACGTCTCCATGAAACTAGACAAGCAAAAAACTAAAAGACATAAAACTATAAAATATCGCTCCTTTAAACACTTTAATAAAGACGACTTTCTGTGGGACCTGAACAATGCTCCGTTTACTGAGGTTTATGATCACCAATCTCCTGACAGTGCCTTGTCGTGCTGGATGGATCTGTTTCTCAGTGTCCTCAATAAACATGCGCCAATACGTGAAAAACGAGTTAAACATTCCCCCATACCACCGTGGTTAACAGCAGATATAAAGCAGGCCATGTCATTTAGAGACAAACTGAAAAAAGAGCAAAAGTTCGAAGAATACAAAAAACAACGCAATCGTGTCAAATATTTAGTTAGAGCGTCTAAGAAGTCTTTTTTCCAACAAATGATTCGAGACAAAAAGGACACGGCATCTGTTTGGAAAGCTCTGAACGTCATAACGAAGGGTAAATCAGCACCCGAAATCCCATCTCATATGTCAGCTGATATATTAAATAACCATTTCTTAACGACAGCCGAAATATTGGCATTGTCAGCTGCAAATAACAGTAAACAGTATGAAGTGCTGAGTTCTCTCAGAGAACACTTAAAAAAAAACAACTATATCAAATACTTTCACCATCCCTGATATTACAGTTGCGGAAGTCGGCAGATATATTTCTAGCATACCCAACAAAAAGTCTGCTGGCATTGATGGTATTGATAATGAAACCCTAAAAATCTCATTACCGTATACAGTAGAATCACTAACATATATTTTCAACCTCTGCATAAAGCAAAGTACATTTCCAATCATTCTTAAAGAAGCAAAGGTAATCCCAATCCCTAAATCTAAAGATCTTGAAGATATTAATAACTATCGTCCAATCTCCCTTCTGTCAGCTTTGTCAAAACCCCTTGAAAGGCACATTCAAAAACATCTCCTTGATTTTCTGGAAAAAGGTAAATTACTTAATATTCACCAGTCTGGTTTTAGACCGAAACATTCTTGTCAGTCAGCACTGACACATATTGTAGACAGCTGGCTGGAATCAATCAATAAAAGCCTGATGTCAGGAGCAGTTTTCTTAGACCTTAAAAAGGCGTTTGACCTTGTGGACCATGACATTCTCCTAAATAAGCTAACCGTTTATCACTTGGACGCAACCGCTATAGCATTCTTCCGATCATATCTCGAAGACAGAAAACAAATGGTGTACGCCCATCGAAGATACTCTAAGCAAGGAAATGTAAAATACGGCGTCCCCCAGGGATCTATTTTGGGCCCTCTTCTATTCATACTATTTATTAATGATCTACCGTTGCATATCACTAATTCTGACGTTAATTGTAATCTATTTGCTGACGATACGAGTCTTCATGTTTCTGGCAACAAAAAAAAAAAACGACGGACATTAGGCATAGTTTACAATGCAGTCTCAATGAGGTATCTGACTGGTGTAGACAGAACCATATGGTTCTTCACCCAGCAAAAACAAAGAGTATCTTAATCGCCACGCGTCAAAAACATCAACGCCGACTACAGCCATTACAATTAAACGCTGAACCTGTTGAACAAGTCACTGAGCGTAAATTCTTAGGAATACATGTTGATGAACAACTGTGCTGGGAGACCCATATAAATGCTGTTTGTAAGACCATTGCTAAAAACACTTTCTTATTGTCCCAGCTTAGACATGTAACGGATACAAATACCCGTAAATCGTTTTTTCATGCTCATATAAAGTCCCATGTTGATTATGTCTCCACAGTGTGGGACGGCTGCAGTGATGTCCACATGAAGAGATTAAACTCCATATACAAAAGAGCTGTAAAAATGATAGATAGACGCCCCATCCCTACCACAGACAAATTTAGACATTTAAACATTCTCGGTCTGCGTCAGCAACTTACATTAAACAAATGCGTCTATATGCATAAGATACTGAATAATATGACACCCCAGTATCTAATCACTAAATTTATATCTCACCAAGAACGTGAATGGACCTCAAGAAACAATACCTTACCCAAGAATTGACCTTTTTAAAATTAGTATGTCATTCTCTGGTCCGTTTGCTTGGAATTCTATCCCTGCACATTTGAAAACTATTACCTCACCAGGAAGTTTTAAAACAAAACTTTTTGATTACCTGATGAGTCAGACTTAGTATGTTTTTCAGGTACTGTAATATTTCCTGTACCTCATGTATTTCATACAGATGGTTTTTATATGTGTGTGCGCGCGTGTGTGTGTGTGTGTGTGCTCGTGTTTGTTTGTGCGTGTGGGTGTATGTGTGAGCGGCGCGCGCGCGTGCGTGCGTGTGTGCATGTGTGTGTGATGAGTATTATTAATTTTTCTGTATATAATGATGCTATTGGGTTTTGTATGTACATATATATTTTATAGTTTCTCTTCTTTTTTATCCTGTAGTTGGCAACGGCAAGTTTGTAAAATGACGATTTGTTTTCTGTCAAAACTTTTTACCGTTAAAAAATAAAGTTTCATCATCATCATCACATCTTATCTCGCATCGACTACTGCAAGTCTCTCCTTTCCGGCCTTCCTCACTCTACCACTCTCACTCTACAGCGCGTCCAGAACAATGCTGCCCGCCTCGTCCTCAGAAAGAAAAAATCCGACCACATCACTCCCCTGCTCAAGCTCCTTCACTGGCTCCCCATCCCCCAACGCATCCAATACAAGATTCTGTCTCTCTGCTACAAATCCCTGAACAGCTACGCTCCTACCTATCTCTCCAACTTACTTCACCCCTACACTCCTTCCCGCTCCACCTCCGACCCTCTCCGCCTCCTCATCCCCCGCACCAAACTCAGCACTTTCGGCCCCCACTCCTTCTCCGTCTACGGTCCATCTACCTGGAACACTCTCCCACTGCCTTGTTGCTGTCGGGACGTTAAGCAATGTACAATCAATCCCACTCTCTCTCCGTCAGAAACACTCTCTCTCTCTCCTCTTTCCAGTCCGCCCTCAAAACTCACCTCTTTCAACAGTTCTAGCACTATATCACTACACTCCCCACCCCAAGCTGACCGTCGTAATGTATTTTCACTATTTGTGGTACGCGAGTCATTGTCTAAAGCATGCGTGTGCGAGTTGTGAGTGCGCGCTTAGAGTTATAATTATTATAAGATAAGCGCATTATAAATACCGTAATTATTTATTTATTATTATTACTTTGTCTTAATTCACTACCGCATAAGAGTCATTTCGAATAAAAAGAGACACTTACTTGTGACTCTGTCCATTTTGTAGCTCTGTTGTATTGTCATTTGTGGAATGAGCGAGTGAGTGAATGCGGTGTGCGGCACCTGTGGTGGCAAGACAATTTTTGCTGTGTATGATTTTCGATCATAACACAATAAAGTCATCTTGAAACTTGAACTGCGACAAACTTGTTTCTTACCATGTCATTGGATTTGAGGCCATACTGATAACACACACTACATGTACAGTTTGGTGTGGAAGTATGACGCAGCACGAAACACACGACGTCATCCATAGGAACAAAAGTTTAGTCTCATCCCAGTGCACAAAGGCCATTGGGCTGACGTCAACCTGATGACCTGCTGCGCTTGGGGATGCTGTATAAACGCAAGCATGAGTGGACGGTTCTGAGGCAAAACTAGTCGGTGAGAAAAACACTGACTGAAGCTTCTTTGACAGTTGATGGCTTCTGAATGACATTTTGACCTTCTTTTGTGAAGACTCAACAGTCACCCAGATCCATAGTTTCCCTTGGCATGGGGCAATAACGTTTTCTACATCGGAGTAATAACAGTTCAAGAACAGTTCCTCACACAATTGAACTTGACAAACTATGGTGGTGGTGCTGTCTTTAGGAACTAGAGTGTACGGTACTCCTACAAATGTAACCTGGCGTTTATCAAGACACTCGATGATAGTCCAGAACGGTGATATAATCAGTACTCAAGGCTGCTACACTGGGGTTAATGAGACATATACTTTTCCAGTTAAATGGTTTCTACTGAACTGCTTGTTATGGTTCTATCTATCTGTGACTGACTTCATTAAAAGGAATATGATATGCTGTTAATAAGCAGTACTCACAAACCAGATAGGTGAGGCTAGCGCTGGCAGAATTGTATACAAACCAAGGGGAATCACAGCGCTGGACAGACAACAGTTAGATCCCCTGCCCCCGCCTATCAGGCACCCAATCGCCAGCCCACAGAGAAATACGCAGGTATTGAATAAGACGATCATTTCCATCCTCAAACGAATGGATCAGGTCTCTTATATAACCCATGTCTTTCTCCGGAACTTAGGAAGTGGGCAGGAGAAACATACATACACAAACATGAAGGTGCGCTACTATATGTGGTCGGGTAAATACCCTGATTTCCCACAGTAGATGCACAGAACATTACACAACAATGTAACGATACAAATTTGCCTCGAGTTATAGATACTCACAAACCAGATAGGTGAGGCTAGCGCTGGCAGAATTGTATGCAAACCAAGGGGAATCACAGCGCTGGACAGACAACAGTTAGATCCCTTGCCCCCGCCTATCAGGCACCCCGCAATCGCCAGCCCACAGAGAAATACGCAGGTATAGAATAAGACGATCATTTCCATCCTCAAACGAATGGATCAGGTCTCTTATATAACCCATGTCTTTCTCCGGAACTTAGGAAGTGGGCAGGAGAAACATACATACACAAACATGAAGGTGCGCTACTATATGTGGTCGGGTAAATACCCTGATTTCCCACAGTAGATGCACAGAACATTACACAACAATGTAACGGTACAAATTTGCCTCGAGTTATAGATACTCACAAACCAGATAGGTGAGGCTAGCGCTGGCAGAATTGTATGCAAACCAAGGGGAATCACAGCGCTGGACAGACAACAGTTACTAGGGATCACCTGCCCCCGCCTATCAGGCACCCAATCGCCAGCCCACAGAGAAATACGCAGGTATAGAATAAGACGATCATTTCCATCCTCAAACGAATGGATCAGGTCTCTTTATATAACCCATGTCTTTCTCCGGAACTTAGGAAGTGGGCAGGAGAAACATACATACACAAACATGAAGGTGCGCTACTATATGTGGTCGGGTAAATACCCTGATTTCCCACAGTAGATGCACAGAACATTACACAACAATGTAACGATACAAATTTGCCTCGAGTTATAGATACTCACAAACCAGATAGGTGAGGCTAGCGCTGGCAGAATTGTATGCAAACCAAGGGGAATCACAGCGCTGGACAGACAACAGTTACTAGGGATCCCCTGCCCCCGCCTATCAGGCACCCAATCGCCAGCCCACAGAGAAATACGCAGGTATAGAATAAGACGATCATTTCCATCCTCAAACGAATGGATCAGGTCTCTTTATATAACCCATGTCTTTCTCCGGAACTTAGGAAGTGGGCAGGAGAAACATACATACACAAACATGAAGGTGCGCTACTATATGTGGTCGGGTAAATACCCTGATTTCCCACAGTAGATGCACAGAACATTACACAACAATGTAACGATACAAATTTGCCTCGAGTTATAGATACTCACAAACCAGATAGGTGAGGCTAGCGCTGGCAGAATTGTATGCAAACCAAGGGGAATCACAGCGCTGGACAGACAACAGTTAGATCCCCTGCCCCCGCCTATCAGGCACCCAATCGCCAGCCCACAGAGAAATACGCAGGTATAGAATAAGACGATCATTTCCATCCTCAAACGAATGGATCAGGTCTCTTATATAACCCATGTCTTTCTCCGGAACTTAGGAAGTGGGCAGGAGAAACATACATACACAAACATGAAGGTGCGCTACTATAGTGTGGTCGGGTAAATACCCTGATTTCCCACAGTAGATGCACAGAACATTACACAACAATGTAACGATACAAATTTGCCTCGAGTTATAGATACTCACAAACCAGATAGGTGAGGCTAGCGCTGGCAGAATTGTATGCAAACCAAGGGGAAACACAGCGCTGGACAGACAACAGTTAGATCCCTTGCCCCCGCCTATCAGGCACCCAATCGCCAGCCCACAGAGAAATACGCAGGTATAGAATAAGACGATCATTTCCATCCTCAAACGAATGGATCAGGTCTCTTTATATAACCCATGTCTTTCTCCGGAACTTAGGAAGTGGGCAGGAGAAACATACATACACAAACATGAAGGTGCGCTACTATATGTGGTCGGGTAAATACCCTGATTTCTCACAGTAGATGCACAGAACATTACACAACAATGTAACGATACAAATTTGCCTCGAGTTATAGATACTCACAAACCAGATAGGTGAGGCTAGCGCTGGCAGAATTGTATGCAAACCAAGGGGAATCACAGCGCTGGACAGACAACAGTTAGATCCCCTGCCCCCGCCTATCAGGCACCCAATCGCCAGCCCACAGAGAAATACGCAGGTATAGAATAAGACGATCATTTCCATCCTCAAACGAATGGATCAGGTCTCTTATATAACCCATGTCTTTCTCCGGAACTTAGGACTAAGTGGGCAGGAGAAACATACATACACAAACATGAAGGTGCGCTACTATATGTGGTCGGGTAAATACCCTGAGAGAACATTACACAACAATGTAACGATACAAATTTGCCTCGAGTTATAGATACTCACAAACCACTGAGATAGGTTAGGCTAGCGCTGGCAAAATTGTATGCAAACCAACGCGCTGTGATTCCCCTTGGTTTGCATACAATTTTGCCAGCGCTAGCCTAACCTATCTGGTTTGTGAGTATCTATAACTCGAGGCAAATTTGTATCGTTACATTGTTGTGTAATGTTCTGTGCATCTACTGTGGGAAATCAGGGTATTTACCCGACCACATATAGTAGCGCACCTTCATGTTTGTGTATGTATGTTTCTCCTGCCCACTTCCTAAGTTCCGGAGAAAGACATGGGTTATATAAGAGACCTGATCCATTCGTTTGAGGATGGAAATGATCGTCTTATTCTATACCTGCGTATTTCTCTGTGGGCTGGCGATTGGGTGCCTGATAGGCGGGGGCAGGGGATCTAACTGTTGTCTGTCCAGCGCTGTGATTCCCCTTGGTTTGCATACAATATGTTAATAAGCAGGTTTTAAATTTCAATTACGCCATTGTTTTCTCCCTCAGAACCATCTGATGGCGTTAGCGTTGATACGGCGTGACTGTGCTCAGCGTGTTGGAAGGTTACCTTTGTGCCATGAAGATTACCTGTCTGCATTGAGACTTCCAGTTGCTATTCGATGTCGGATAGACGCTACACTCTCGTCATCCCAAAAGTATCGCTAAAAATCACCATCGGCTAAAGTGTGACATCGGCGTTATAAAATAGTGTGTTTAGTGCAAGTTTTGTGTTGGTGCTCTGTGTAACATCTGTCGTGATTCCATCGATCATGTCACACCACTGCCATCGCGTAATCCGCGGACAAGAAGGATAAACACCGGCAGCAGCAGTACGGCGCTATGGCTGGGCAACACGTGCCACCGGTGTTTATCAAGGCGCAGCTACTGCCGGCTGCGGAAGATAAAGAATATACAGTTTTTGATCTGCTCGGCAGCAGAAAAATCGACTGGCTTCAATAACACAGGAAGCCAGACTGGGGAATCTCTGGTGACCCCAAAAACAAAGACTACGCGCGAGTGGCGGCCCTCCTAACCAAGGGTATAGTGTTGAGGGGTCGGCGGCTTGTGACCCCAAGTGTCAAAAACCCTTATACACTGCGCGCCATAAAAAAAAAAAAAGAGACAAAGATCAGGACGTTAAGCATTGTACAACCAGCATCCCTACTGTCTGCACTGCCTGTAGCTCTGATATTGGATTATGTTGCTAATGATTAGGTTTATTTAGCGTATTAGACCGGCTGGCAACATAGGCTACATTCAATATTCTGTTTAGTTTATTTTTCACAAGCAGTGCAGGCACGTCCTGAGAAAGTATTGTTGTTGGGACGTTAAGCAATGTACAACTACTACTACTATCATAATGTAAGTGTGTGTGGGGGGGGGGGGGGGAGAGGGGGGCAGGGGTGTGCGTGTGTGTTGGCTCACGATTCAACGACACTGCGCGCCATTAAAAAACAAGACAAAGATTTGCCGGTCGATATTTTGCAAACGGTTTAACATGTTAAAAGTCTGTTTTCGTCATCGTCACAGTGAAGTAATTTTAGTCGTCTTTTCCGCACTTGCAACTGCATTTTGTCCATTATGTAGTCTTTACGCTGTGACCCGGTAAAGCTACCTACCCCCCAAAATCAAAAATCGCAAAAGACATTTGTCTGTTTGCTACGATGTTTTAGCACACATCTCATGTTTGGTCAGATACACTTAAAGGCGGACATCTTTTTTTAAAATGGCTTCATTTTTCTTGAAACCCTGAAGATGGGGAGTTATTTCAGCAGAAAACGTTTTTGTGTGTGTGGCCTTGTCCACACGTTCACCCTAAAAAACATCGGACGCATAAGAATCAGCCGCGAATGCCTCGCATCTGAGGGCACTCAACCTATTTTTTTTTTCTGTGCTTGTAGGTTGAAGAATCATTTTCCATTCAGCTGCAACATGAAAGGTGGATTCTGGGTGAAATGGGGATGTCGTCACAGGTACTCGCCTACCCTCCAAACGTAAAAATGATTGCCTTGATTACTTGCTGGTGGTCTGTTTACGTCAGTGCGTGTGTGCTTGCATGCATATGTGCCGCTTCTTTGTTTTCTGTTGTTTGCTTGTTTCTTTGTTTTGTCTGTATTCTCATAATGTGTGTGTGAGGGGGAGAAGCCGGTGTGTGTTGGTTCATGATTCAACACTGACGTGTATTATAACCCATACCATACTGAGGCTAAAAGCTTCACATTTGCCTACCTGGAGCTCTGCAGAATAGGCACGATCAGATCCTTTCTGACAGAAAAGACTACTGCCCAGCTCGTATGCTCTCACATTCTGTCCCGGCCCTTGACTGAACACAAGACATGGTCGATCCTTCTAGGCCGGTGCCAAGCTTTTCTGGCGCCACTCTTGAATCGCCAAGCCTATGTTGCTATCACCCTTGAATTATCGTGGTAGGTGCTAAGCTATTCTGATATCACCGGCTTTTGAACATGGTCGTGATCACTCTAAGTGCCATGCTATTTTGGCGCAGCCCTTTAACTATTCTGGCACTACTGACTCTTCACATGATCGTGATCACTCTAGGTGCTAACTATTCTGGCACTACCCTTGAACCATCATGGTCGATCTATCTTCTGTACATGTCAGTCCTCGATGCGTTAATGAGATCCAGCCCGTCATTATGTTTTGAATGAGTGCAAACCTGAACTGTCTCGGCTGCCGCTAGTGCCAGAAACGCTCGGCTGGCGCCGGAACTCTCAATATGGCAACCGCTGAGCACGCGACGCCACACTCTGCAGGTCACGGACTACAGTGCCGTTTCGTTATGTCCAGTCTCTTAGCCTTAGTCAGTCCCAGTCATCCCCTAATTTTTCAGTTTTCTAAAAAACACTACCGCCCACCAGCTGCACATTTGCCAAGCACAAAATAAAAAAAAAAATAATAATAATAAAAAAAAAAACCAGCACATCACCCGTCTCATTTCTTGGCTATGAGACTGGTTCCTTACCAACCCCACACCCAAGCACAGCTGAAATCAGCGTGCCCCTCAAATCACTACGTCAATGGCAACTCAACATAGGCCCACAATTGTCCACTGGATAAGCTCAGGATGGTATGAATCAAAGCACCAAACATGTCTCCTCTCAGCTAACCACAAATTTCCAGCAAATTCCAACATTCAGCCCTACTACAAATTTTCAAACAAGACAAAAATTATTTTTAAAAACACTGCCTGAACTGGCCAAATTTGACTGTATAATGTGATCTGAAAGAGGAACTCTCCCACCTGAACACCATTCAATCTGCCATCAGTGCAACCCTTAGACACTAGGTCATACCCAAAGTGACACCATTGAATGTTACTGCATCTTTATGTTATGGCTCATTATGTGAAGCGCATTGTTGTGGCGTTCACTGTGCTGTTGATGTCTTGGATCATGCATATCTGATGCCATGAAAAACAGACTAGATATGGTCAGAATGCCTCCAAAATTGGCATGTACATCAAGTAACATATCTGATTTTCAGAAATGTTGCATTTGAGACACAGGCACATAAACGTTTCTTTTTTTAAATTTTTTTCATTACCTACCACCCTACATTTTATGTTTTTCCAAGTTTACACACACATGCAATACAATCAAACTGACTTCTGGTGGGCTGGACAACTGAACAAAGTTACCATGACACTGACATTGATGAAAAATGAGCTTTCAGACCCAAGGCCATTTCCTTGTGTATCTCAGGGCACCCAAAAAGACAACGCCCAGGCACCCTCATTGACCCTGTTGTCTGGAGACAACAAGCAAAAAGAGGCCTGTAATCAGCTGCCATGCCCTATATGCAGCTTGCAATCTTTTCCTCAGGCAAAGGGGTCGTGAAACAGCTCTGCAATTTAAACAATAAGTCTACTGAGCTATCCCACAGACAAAAGACTACATGAAACAGCCAAAACTATGCTACGCGGGACACACTGCATACTCAAACAAGTGTCTGGAGTGCTTATTTAGGAGGTAGCGGAGAAATATTATTATGTACAGTTCATTTTTATATAAAACACACTTGTCAGAGTCTCAAAACACCTCAACTCATCTTGCAAATGCAGCAGGCATGCGTGTGCCAAACTTGTGAATACTCCTGTAAAAGCCTGTACTGGTGGCTGCAACTGCTGGTCCCATAACAATGCACTCAAATGAGCTTTACGCAGTGTAAAAGTGCTCGTGTTTGGCTCAGAATAGACACCAGAGACATCCCTCATGACAATTACAGCAGAATAACACCTCAGATACACCCAGTGTAGCAGGATCATGCAAAATAACACTTCTGCATGTCACATTATTTTGGCGGTTTATTTCACTCTGAGGTCAGCTGTCTGATGAAATGCACATGCTGACACTGTTTCATTGTAGTTTTCATCTTAACCTTTGACCTTACCCCCCCCCCCCCCTGGCCCTCCAACCCCCTCACCCACCCCCACCCCACCCCATCCTACCCCACCACACCCCACGACTTCAATAACTGAAAAAGTGCATTATTTTTAACGCATCAAAACTGAACGCCCCAAACCCCACCCCTTTCAAGGTCAAGGTCGAAGATCAGACTCATGACTACCTTTAAGACAAAAAATAAATGAACAAACACACTAAACATTGCTCACAGTGCAGGAAAACAGGGTGTTGAGACGCAAAACATGCAAAAACGCCTATAAAACTGCAAACGCAGCGATCTGGGGGCAAAATTTCAAATTTTCATGATTTTCTCAGTTTTCCAACTGCAAAAGTCCAAACTCAATGATATGGTTACATTAAACCAGTTTCTGGTCTATGTCACATATGGCATGTTGTGCACCTGACGGGTCACAGACTACAGTGCCGTTTCCGTACTGTCCAGTCTCTTAGCCTTAGTCAGTCCCAGTCATCCCCTAATTTTTAAATTCCCTAAAAAACACTACCGCCCACCCAGCTGCACATTTGCCAAGCACAAAATACAACAACAAAAAAAAACCCCAGCACATCACCCGTCTCATTTCTTGGCTATGAGACTGGTTCCTTACCAACCCCACACCCAAGCACAGCTGAAGTCAGCGTGCCCATCAAATCACTACGTCAATGGCAACTCAACATAGGCCCAAAATTGTCCACTGGATAAGCTCAGGATGGTATGAATCAAAGCACCGAACATGTCTCCTCTCAGCTAACCACAAATTTCCAGCAAATTCCAACATTCAGCCCTACTACAAATTTTCAAACAAGACAAAAATATTAAACACCGGTCCTTGCACTGCCTGAACTGGCCAAATTAACTGTATAATGTGACCTGCAAGGCTGAAATCGTCACTCCCTTTGTATACGCTCTATGGTCTACAGGCCACCACCAAAGCACTTGCTTTGCGCCGGTCAGGTGCAAGAACAAGAACAACGTTTATTGTCGAGGGGCCCAACATTACTTTATATCATTCTTTAAGCTCTTTCAGTCCATCCGGCGGAATTTTTCAGTTTTCTGTCGGCAGTAAGTCAGTTCATTGGTGTTCCGGCACCGCGCGGCGTCTTTGTTCGTGGAGTCCCATCTGTATTATTCCGACGGAACCACGGGCCACGCAAAAATCATCGGCCGCGGTCACAGTAGCGTCTCCGACTGTCCGGGGCGTGAAAAAGAAGAGAGGAGGGTACGCAGTATCAATGCTGTATGGTCGTTACGTTTCTCTCCCTTATGGAGAAGCAGTCAAATACGAACTTTGCTAGAGTGCATTGTGCATCCTCCCTGGCTAGTACGGTTGGCTTGGCTTATGGCAGTCTGTACTTAAAGCTAGCTGAGTTCTGAGGTGATTATATAAGCTACAATCGTCTAGCATGTGAATGTCCCCGATCACTGTATACAGAGGGACAAAAAAAATGGAGCAAATGAATGAATGAATGCATGTGAATTTCGTCCTCTGACCGCCTACTCCACGCGCGCGACATAGTCAATGTTCCCGGGGTGTATTTGTATACCTGCCTCGGCTTTCTGGTCTAGCATGTGGCCGGCCGCACCGTTACTCGCCGACTTCGTGAGGCGGGCTTGTTTGTGTTCTCGTATTTTTGTGTGCATAAGGTAGCTTTATTTCGTATTTATCCGCTGCTTTGTTATAGAATGTCAGTCTAGATGTGTTGCTCCACTTCAGTAATTCTGTCCCAGGTCACGGACTACAGTGCCGTTTCCGTACTGTCCAGTCTCTTAGCCTTAGTCATCCCCTAATTTTTAAATTCCCTAAAAAAAACACTATTGCCCACCAGCTGCACATTTGCCAAGCACAAAATACCAACAACAAAAAAACACACAAAAAAACAGCACATCACCCGTCTCATTTCTTGGCTATGAGACTGGTTCCTTACCAACCCCACACCCAAGCACAGCTGAAATCAGCGTGCCCCTCAAATCACTACGTCAATGGCAACTCACATAGGCCCACAATTGTCCACTGGATAAGCTCAGGATGGTATGAATCAAAGCATCAAACATGTCTCCTCTCAGCTAACCAGAAATTTCCAGCAAATTCCAACATTCAGCCCTACTTCACTACAAATTTTCAAACAAGGCAAAAATTATGTTTAAAAACAACGGTCCTTGCACTGCCTGAACTGCTGCAATTTAAATGTATAACATGACCTGCTCCAGTATCTAGTGTATTACTCTTCTAGTTTTCTAGAGGGCTGTTTTAAGTGAGGTCACTGAATGTCAACACTGGTTATCCGGCCCACACGTGGCCGGCGAAAGCCCAGTGAGCAGAGAATTTGTCTTGTAAAAGCGACCGACGGGGCGGTGGTCTCGAGCTGTTCGTGATACGCCTGTTTGAGGTAGGAGGTGCTGTCAGAGTTCAGCATGTGAAGCCATATGCCAAAAACCTATCACTTGGACCGAAACTCTGATGCTCACAGGGAACCGTCCGATCTCAGCTAGGGCCGGAATATTCATAGCTTTTTTGTGGATGCCTAAGATAGACTGCAAATTTCAGTTGAATGCACTCGTGAGGCATTTGTCCCTTCATGCAGTCATCGATGAGGTGTGACTCAGGTCACTGTCAATACTATTTGCTTTTAGTGTGAAAGGGAACCATACTTCTGATGCATATGTTGCGACAGGGACCACTAGAGAGTCAAACAGTTGCATTATCGTTTTAGTATACATGTTTGTACAGTGAGCAATGCTTGGGTGAAGAGAAAGACTTTTGAGCCAAAAAGAAGCAAATCACCATAACCAGCAGCTTTGAATCCCCTCGAGCCGCTAGTCTAGCAGCTGCCCTTCATAGACGATCAGCCGTTTACGAGATAGTGATTTTCTAGAGAGTAACAAAGGTTTGGGTATATCAAAATGAAGTCTAGTATGAATAAAAGCAGTGCGCACTCGTTTTAAACCGCCGGAGGATGGAGACATTTTTCTGTAGCACATTTTGTTTCCAGTATGGCTGCAGACGAAACCAGGACCTTCGCGGCCATGTTTACAGGGGATCAGTAGTTTACACGGGTCTCATTGTTCCTGTATTTAGTGGTAGTATGCACTATATGTCACTTAAAAGGATTTCATTTTTTAAAGTAATATTTTCACACTTAGATATATTAAGAGAAGAAACAATTACGAAAACGCTTGCCTTGAACGCAAAATTAATATCGTTTCGCAACAATAAGGTATCCCAAAATCACGTGATCAAAACATCACGTGATGCCGTCTCCGCGGACGTGAATTTCTGTGTGCCGACGGGTTCTTTTTTATTTGTTCTACATAAGCTTGTTTGTTTAAACAAAAAAAGCAAACGTGTCAAGTTGCTGTGTGCATTTTTACGGATTGATAAAGGTTTGTCACGTTTGTTTCCATTCACTTTACCATCGCTTTGCCCGTTTCATTTCGACAACACAGCACCAAAACAAAACGTAACCCACAACACAAACGCTATCTTCAAAACCTATGCTTCATTCTGTAAAAGAAAAAGAGTGCCACACCACTTGGTTTTAACTGTCATGGCTGAGCGAAGTTTCGGAACTTGATTAATTATTTTATGCAGCAGTAACATTTATTTTAATCAGTTGCACTGACAAGCTATGTTGTGATGTGCGATCACTGCCAGTGCCAATTTTGCAGTCTCAGTGATCACTGATGGTACAGTACACTTCACACTGAAAAAAAAAAATACACAGCACAATGTGAACAGGCTTGGAAGTTCATGCAATGCCTTTGTTTAAAATTGAACCCTATTTTGCTAGCAGTAGCCTACTGCACAAAAGAGGAACTTATTTTGCTGCTGTGTTATTTGCAGTTTGTCTGCATATAGACATTTGCAGTTCGCTGCAAGGATTCTTAGCAGCTGACATTAGCACTGACATATTGGGATTAAAACGAGAAAGAAAACGGAGAAAGGTGACACAGAGATGATTTAATAAATCAGTCAAGTGATCAAATGAATGAGATATCTATGTTTTATGATAAACAGCTAGTTATGGGAGAGGGGGGGGGGGGTGGGGGGGGGAAGGAGGCACATACTTTATAATGTACACGTACTATTTCTTTCAGTGTTTCCATCACCCACTCATAACACCATTAGACTCGATGAGTTGTCATGTTTTGAGTGGTTTACAAAATACATGTACTTGGTGCTGTTACATTATCTTCTTACTGGTTTTGACATTTTGCTGTAAGATTTACAGTCACATACTTTAAGCGTGTTCCCCCTAACGCACACAGAGGTTGACTGTATCATTGATATGTGTGTGTAGGTAGCGTTTGGTTTTGTTTGAGGTGGCAGTTTTGACCTCACCTTTAAGTTTGGTGCCGCTGTGCATGTGGCCACCAGTACTATTTACAGAACTATTTGCATGTGCAGGCTAGTTCACGGTATCAAAATGTGAACTGGGCAGCCTATTGTTTAAAGTGATCAGTGGTAGCAACATCCATGATGTATGTGTGCATTTGGCCACTGGTACTGTTTACAAAGGTGCTGTTTACAGAACTAGTGGCTGAGTAGGCATATTATTATTAGTATTGTTATTGTTATCAGGTGTGGCCTTATCTCTAAGTTTTGGTGCCCCTGTGCATGAGGCCAACAGTACTTTTCACAGAACTGATGGCTGCATGTGCAGTGTGGTTAACTGGACACATGAAATTTGTAGGTGGGCTGCTAAAATACAGGCAGTCAATACAAGCCACTTGCTTAACCTGAAGTCTCTATATAGATTTTACAGTCCACTATGCCCATCAGTATACAATTGTGCATGTTTTTTGTGGGTATTCTGTGGTTTTGTATGTGGGCTGGGGTTGAAAGTGGGGCGGTATGGCACCTATTACCGTGTATGTACAAAACCTTCATTACAAACAAACATAAATTAATAATTTTAATAAATAGTTATTTGGGTTTAACGCCGCGCGGTAGACTACGGCCATCTCATGGCAGTTAAATAAATAAGATAAAGTAAGTCAAAGATACCTGGGACATAAGAATGCTAAGTAAAGTATAGATTATGATCATGCACAGATGTACATTGGTGGATGTTCTGCGGTTTTGTGTATGTAACTGGATTGGGGTTGGGAGCGAGTGATACTGCACCTATTACCATGTACGTGTATAAGACATAAGACATTTATTCACCAAGTAAAACGTTACAAGGATTTTTGTGTGGCATGGCGACAGTAAAATATGTCCTCACTTGTAGGGCATTCATCATGTCATACACTTAGTTGGCGATCATCCTATATACAGCACTAAAAGATAGATAAACACAATATTAAACACAAATCAGTCATATGTCACAAATCATGGAATCACGTTGTTCCGTGCATGGTGATGTATTGAGGACAGCTTCTGGAAAAAAAATTGCATCTGAATCGAGAGGTTCTGGCTTTAAAAGCACGAAACCGCCAGCCAGAGGGCAGAAGCTCGAAGAGATGATTGGCTGGGTGTGACAGATCTGACAGAATAGTACTGGTGGCCACATGCACAGGGGCACCATGGTGTATGTTCTTGATCTGTATGCTGATGTGTATGTACAAAACCTACATTACAAACAAACAAAACAAAACAAACAAACAAAATAAATAAATAATTTAAATAAATAAGATAAAGTAAGTCTAAGGTACCTGGGACATATGCATGCTAGGTAAAGGATAGATTAAAAATTATGAACATACACAGATGTGTATGTCCTTCTTTTGGTAGGTGTTCTGTGGTTTTATGTGTGTATTTAGGTAAGGGTTGGGAGCAGGCAGTATGGCACCTATTACCATCTATATATGTGTATATTTTCTTGTTTGCTGATGCCCCCACCCGGGTCTGCCCTGGGGGACTTGGGTGGGGTTAGGTACTTTTTAGTTCCCAGGGTCACCCTGGTCAGCCCCACAGGGTGGGTTTCCTTTCTATTCTGGGGCATGTGTTTCTGTCTACCCTTGGTCCATTCACCTGTATTTGTCTTTTTAAAACTCTCCCAACTGTCTGCACTGCCTGTAGCTCTTGATGTTGGATGTGTGTTGCTAGACAGTCTTAGCTTTATTTAGGCCCCATGTTGTAGGTTTATTTAACGTATTTGACCGGCTGGCGACATACATTCAATTTTCTGTTTAGTTTTTTTTTTCATAAGCAGTGCAGGCACGTCCTGAGAAAACCTTGTTGCTGTCGGGACGTTAAGCAATGTACAATCAATCAATCATTGTTTGCTGATGTGTATGTACAAAACCTTCATTACAAGCAAACAAAATAAATAAATAATTTAAATATATACTTATTTGGGTTTAATGTCGAGCAGGCGACCAATGCCATCTCATGGCGGTTAAATAAAAAAGATAAAGTAAGTCAAGATACCTGGGACATATGAATGCTCAGTAAAGGATAGATTATGAACATGCACAGATGTAAGTGTCGTTTGGTGGGTGTTCTCTGGTTGTGGAGTGGGGTTGGGAGTGGGCAGTATTACCATATATGTGTATGTGAACATCAGCATATGAACAAAACCTACTTTTCAAACAAATAAAAATAAATAATAAATTTAAATAACTAGGACATATGAATACCAAGTAAAGGATATATTATGAACATGCTCAGATGTTTGTTCTGTGGTTTTGTATGTGGGGTGGGGAGCGGGTGGTATGCACCTATTACCATATGTGTACATGTTATGTTCACATCATATATGTGTATATCTATGTTCTCATCTTGTATGCTGATGTCCCCCACCCAGGTCTACCCTGGGGGACTTGGGCGGGGTTAACTACTTTTTAGTTCCCAGGGTGACCCTGGTCAGCCCCACAGGGTGGGTTTTCCCCTCTATTCAGGGGCGTGTGTTTCTGTCTACCCTTGGTACATTCACCAGTATTTACCTTTTTTAAACTCTTCCTACTGTCTGCACTGCTTGTAGCTCTTGATATTGGATGTGTGTTGCTAAAGGGTCTAGTTAGGTTTATTTAGTGTATTAGACCAGCTGGCGACATACATTCAATATTCTGTTTAGTTTGGGTTTTTTCACAAGCAGTGCAGGCACGTCCTGAGAAAGTCTTGTTGCTGTCGGGACGTTAAACAATGTACAATCAATCATTTTATGCTGATGTATGTGCAAACATACATCACAAACAAACAAACAAAAAATAATAAATTAATAAAATAAGTTGGGGATACCTGGGACCTATAAATATGCATGTTAAGTAAAGGATAGATTATGAATATGCACAGATGTATGCATATTGAAAACAAATTTCCTCTCCTTGGTGACCACTACCATACCACTATAGTGATCATGTGCATCAAGGAATTCCTTCCATCCATAATTAAAAGGATAAATAATAAATAAATATGTAAGTGAATACATACATGAATCAATAAAAAATAAATAAATAAAACATGTAATATAATAGAGAGGGCTACTATCTGCATGTATTGTGTCTCATGCAGTCCTGATAAAGCTTAATCATAAGATTGATTGTACATGATTGATTGTACATTGCTTAACGTCCCGACAGCAACAAGGCTTTCTCAGGACGTGCCTGCACTGCTTGTGAAAAAGAAAAATAAACAGAACATTGAATGTATGTCGCCAGCCGGTCAAATACATTAAATAAACGTAACACATGGGGCCTAAATAAAGCTAAGACCATTTAGCAACACACATCCAATATCAAGAGCTACAGGCAGTGCAGACAGTAGGGAGAGTTTTAAAAATCATAAGAGTCCTTGTGAGTACTTGAGTGCGGATTGGTTGAATTGGTTGCAAGAACTAAAATTTTATATTTAGGTGTTTAGCTGAACATGGTGATTTTGATGGAAACGGTTCGGAGATGGATTTCACTCTGCCTGGCTTGTGCTTAAGACCAGTCGGATACGAGTGTGCTTGACCAGTTAAAAATCCCATCTCCACTAATAAAATAAATTTAAAAAAAGAGCAGACCTGCACTTAGAGCCGTTAGGCTGAAAAACAGACGAACAACATGCATGTTGTATCCGGCCAAAGAATGTTGAAGATGGTCGGCAGACACATTGCACAACATGCACAAAGGGAGTTTACTTTCGATATGCTTTCCTCCCACAAAAGACCGAGTTCTATGGAAAAGGCTGTTTTCAAGACCAGGAAAAATAACGTATTTGACGTTGATAAGATGTTCAAATCGAAAATAATCTCTGTTTCAATTCAGGAGCAAAGTAAAGCTTCATCAACCGTGCGCGTCTGATTGACTTCTTTAGAAGGCTTCTCGCTGACCGCCATTTTGAAACTAGCGACGCGACTATGCTTACCGCATTAAAAATAATACTTTTAAACTTATTTTATCGTATATATGTATGCATGTTTACTTGCTGATGATTTTAATTTACTCACTGGAATAAACTTGTAACTTGTATGCTTGAAATTTTCAATGTTATGCACAAAAAATGTCTTGCACCTTATCCGGGCGGTGTACGAGGACTGGTTCCCTCACATCGAAAAATAGCTTTCGAAAAACACTTCTACAAAAATGTCTCCATCCTAAGGACAAATATTGTTGCCATGCATAAACTATATGGCATTAGTACTTTTCGTTTCGTACCTGCAAACCATTGTTACTCTTTTGACGAACTACTTAGTCTGCAGAAATTGCGAAAAGCTGCTGGACTAGCGCCAGCCTGCCCGCGGTGCCAGCACTGCCTGCGAGTCTGCTCTCTGACACCGGCGCAGCTGACGAAGCATAGACGGAAAGCCGAAAAGTGGTGTTAGGTCACGTTTTATATTCAAATGAGGTAGGTGAGGCAGTAAAAGGACCGGTGGGTTTTTTTTTTTTTTTTTTTTTTTTTATAATCTGCCTTCTTTGGCATTTTGTACAGAGGCAGTATGCTGGAATTTGCTTAAAATCGCTAGATAGATGAGAACTGCAGAGACATGTTTGGTGCTTTGATTCATGCCAGCGGACTTTTTATGTCTTAGTTTTAGTTGCCAAGCGGTTGGTGATTTGAGGTGTGTACCAGTTTTGGCTGCGCTTGGATGTAGGGTTGGTACAGAATCATGTTGATAGCCAGGAAATGAGACGGGTGATGTCTTTATTTTATTTTATTTATTTATTATTATTTTTATTTTTATTTTATATTTTTTTTTTTGGTGGGGGGGGGGGGGGGGGGGGGGAGGATTTTGTGCATGGGAAATTGATGTGCTGCAAGTGGGCGGTAGTGTTGTTTGGGTGATTGAAAAATTAGGGGGTGACTGGGACAGACTAAGGCTAAGGCATTTTCACAGATGGGACTGCAAGGGAGGCCAGTGTGTACTTTGGCATGTCAGAGGCACCACATGCCATATGTGACATAGACCAGAATCTGGTTTAATGTAACCATATCATTGAGTTTGGACTTTTGCAGTTGGAACTTGAAACTGCGAAAATCATGAGAAATTTGAAATTTTGCCCCCCAAAAATCGCTTCGCTTGCAGTTTTATAGGCGTTTTTGCATGTTTTGCGTCTCAACACCCTGTTTACCTGCACTGTGGGCCATGTTTAGTGAGTTTGTTCATTTATCTTTTGTCTTTTGTGTAGTGATGAGTCTGATCTTCGACCTTGAGCCTTGACCTTGAAAGGGGTGGGGTTTGGGGCGTTCATTTTGATAAATGCATGAAAAAAATGCACTCATTCAGTTATTGAAGTTGTGGGGAGGGGGGGGGGGGTCACAAGGTTAAGATCAAAACTACAATGAAACAGTGTCAGCAGGTTCATTTCATCAGACAGCTGACCTCGGAGTGAAATCAGCCGCCAAAAGAATGTGACATGCAGAAGTTATTTTGCATGATCCAGCTACATTTGTATACAACATAGGCCACATCTGAGGTGTCATTTTGCTGTAACTGTCATGAGGGATGTCTCTGCTGTCTATTCTGAGCCGAACACAAGCACTTTTGCACTGCGGGAAGCTCATTTGAGTACGTTGTTATGGGAGCAACAGCTGCGGCCACCGGTACAGGCTTTTACAGGAGTGTTCACAGGATTGGCACACACATGCCTACTGCATTTGTAACATGAGTTGAGGTGTTTCAGACTCTGACAAGTGTGTTCTATATAAAAATGAACTGTACATAACCATTTTTCTCTGTTAACTGCTAGTAAGCACGCCAGACACTTGTTTGAGTATGGGGGTGTGTCCTGCGTAGCATAGTTTTGGCTGTTTTGTGTATTCTTTTGGCTGTGGGATAGCTCAATAGATTTAATGTTTAAATTGCACAGCTTTTCATGACTCCTTTTGCCTGAGGAAAAGATTGCAAGCAGCAAATAGGGCATGGCAGCTGCTTACAGGCCCCTTCCTGCTTGCTGTCACCAGACAACAGGGTCAATGAGTATGCCTGGGTGTTGTCATTTTGGCTGCCCTGAGATACACAAGGAAATGTCCTTGGGTCTGAAAGCTCATTTTCATCAATGTCAGTGTTATGGCCCACCGGTTAGTTAGTTAATTATTTGGGTTTAACGCTGAGCAGGCAACCAAGGCCATCAGCCGGGAGTCAGTTTGACTGTATTGCATGTGTATGTAAACTTGAAAAAACAGAAAAAGTAGGGGGGTTGGTATGAAAAAATATATATATAAATACTTGTATATGCCTGTGCCTCAAATGCAACGTTTCTAAGAATCAAATATATTACTTGATGTACATGCCAATTTTGGAGGCATTCTGATCATATCTAGTCAGATTTTCATGGCATCAGATATGCATGATCCAAAACAAACAGCAAAGTGAACGCCATAACGACGCGCTACACATAAAGGGCCATAACATACAGATGCAGCAACATTCAATGGTGTCACTTTGGGTTTGACTTAGCTAGTGTCTAAGGATTGCACTTATGGCAGATTGAATGGTGTTCAGGCGGGAGAGTTTCTCTAACAGGTCACGTTATATATTCAAATGAGGTAGGTGAGGCAGTAAAAGAGAGGACCGGTGTTTTTTTTTAAAAAATCTTCTGCCTTCTTTGGCATTTTGTACAGAGGCAGTATGCTAGAATTTGCTTTAAATCTCTGGATAGATGAGAAGAGACATGTTTGGTGCTTTGATTCATACCAGCCTAGGCTTAACCACAGACCCTTTTGTCCTAGTTTGAGTTGCCAAGCGGATGGTGATTTGAGGTGTGTACTAGTTTTGGCGCGCTTGGATGTAGGGTTGGTACAGAATCATGTTGATAGTCAGGAAATGAGTCGGGTGATGTCCTTATTTTGGGGTGATTTTGTGCATGGCAAATGTGCAGCAAGTGGGCGGTAGTGTTGTTTAGGGGATTGAAAAATTAGGGGATGACTGGGACAGACTTACGGCTAACGCATTTTAACAGATGGGACTGTAGGGGAGGCCCACTGTGTTCTTTGGCCTGCCAGGCGAGGGATGAGTGACAAACATATTTTAAACGGAGGGAGAGAAGACTGAATGCGCGGGTGGGGGGCGGTGTCCGGTGGTAGCCGAAGTACTGTGTATGACTAGGAGGGCGAATTCCCAACTGTGGAATGCTATGATGAGAGAGAGATAGAGGGTGGGCGAAAAGTCTGGAAGGAGTGAGAATGCGTAAGCGAGGATGAGAGATTGGGTGGGAGGAGTGAGAGTATGGGAGGTAGATGCGTGGGCGGTACAGGAGGTGACCAGGCTAAGAAACGGTACCGAGAAGGACACCAGTCATTCTGCTAGGGCAGCAGCCGCGGCAAGCGACAGCTAAAATTTGAAATGGCTCCCAAATCTGCGAAAAAGAAGGCCTTGCTGGAAAACAATGAGATGGACCATATTTTCAGTGACTGTGGCCTCGATGAAGAGGTGCGGCAGAGTGCGCTGATAAGGGAAAGGTTCCGCATCTCCAGGCAGGCACTACTACTAATGTTTGACGAAGACATAGACGCTCTGGCACTGAAACGTGGGGACAGCAGTGCTCCGTGCAGTGGTGGGCAAATTCCAGGTTGACAACGGGGGTGGCCCACTGTGCGGCGGACTGGGAGTGGTAGCGGACAACAGCGGCAGTAGAGCCGCGCGCCCGGCACAGTCTGCAGGACGCCCTATACTGTACACCACAGCGGTGCCACTGAACAACAGCCCACTCAAGGAGAACGCGAACTCCAACTCTGACCCCCGTGGAGATAGAGACCACATGGATGATAACTGGACCCTGCGGTGTCTTCGACGTTGACTTTACGATTTCATGAAAACCACAATCCGCACCCACTGTCAGTGAAGGGGTTAATATTGAACGAAGCCCCGCCTGTGGCGGAGAGTAATGTAAGACTGGCTGGTCGTTTTATTAGATAACTGCTATGCCATAACATTTCACAGAGAGAAAGAAATAGAAAAATCAAACAAGTATCAAACACGTGTCTGCTGTAACCGTGTAAGTGGTGACGCCCAAATCGAAATGCCTGCGAAACAAAGGAACGCATTTATAAAGACCAATATATTAACACATTCTGCTCCAAGACCGAAATCCGCAAATTTTGAAGTTGCGACCGCCTGAAGACTGTCGAGCCGGCATTTCTGGAAAATGACAGGATCGAGCGTGATAGTTCAAGGGAAGGGTTGTGCCAGAATAGTTCTGGCACAACCCTTGAACTATCACGCTCGTTCCAAGTCTTGCCGTGGCGTGTCAGAGTTGGCGAATGAGTTAAAGTTCCGAGTTAAAGATAAGATAAGATAAACTTTATTGCCATATGCATAAACATTAGGAATTTTTTTGCGGCATAACTGACGAGCGTCCATATTAAGATCAACACATGAAACATACATACATCACAATCGAGCAGACTCTAAAATACCAAACCACACATATGTATAGCAGTCATTCTACTAAGTACTTTGCACACACATCTAAGCAATTAAAATAAGATAAATCTATAGGCTATAATAACCATATAAAACCCTAGATGTTTCAAAAATACCTGGAAATGTCGCGCCTGTTATCATTAGTCTGAGCAGGCGAAATGTACGAATATAATTTTAAAATTACAGGTTTAACATTCACGCACGCACTGAATCGGAGCACTGAGTAGACGCCGCAACTAGCGCCTCGGTTTGGATCCGCGGTGGCTTACAGGTACCGTGAACTGACGGACTGGACGTCCATTGGGAATTCTGAGCAGAGCTTGTGCAAACTGACGGTCCCTTTTGTCTCCAGTGTCACAGGCATTGTAATGATGGCTGTGTACTCAATCTCCGTTATTGTGTGCTAGTTCCTAATACCCGTGTTAGAGAGGTTTTCGGTCACAAAACTATAATCCCATGTACTCGCACTCGCGAGCCGTGAGGCAAACTACTGACACGAGTTACCGCTCTCTACCCACTACACCTGTATTCCATGCCTAGAGGATCCAGGGAAGTAACACCAGTGTGTCGCGCTGTCTCCTCAGGGGCGGATCTGGGGGAGGGGGTCTCCCATAGGGTTCCGGGCCCCACCCAACCAAAATTCTAAAATTACTATAGCAAAGTCCCTTTTTTGCGTGTATAAAACCCCTTTACTCCTCCCCGTTTGATATTTTAGCGAGTCTTTACACACACGTCCCCCTCCTCCACGCCCCCCCCCCCCCCCCCAGGTTGTTGGATATTTTGGCGAGTACTGAGTCTTCATACACACACGCCTTCTCTCTCCCCCCCCCCCCCCCTTTTTTTTTTTTTTTTTTCGGCCACTGGGAAGCAAGCATCAGGGAGGTCTTTTGTCGAGTTGTCCTTATCACTTGGAACCCCCCCACCCCCTTTGAGGTAACTGATTAGCCCCTGCTCTAGAGATATATAGCTAGAGATTTAACCTCGTCTGTCCCCTCCGCCGAACTGGTTGTTTCCCTCGATTCGTTTCCACTAGCGGTAGAGAATCGAGGGAGACGACCAGTGTGGCCTTTCTCTCTAGGATCTTTGCTCCCCCTTTACTCTCCTCCTCCTCCCCCCCCCCCCCGGCCTCCCTCACCCCACCGCCAACCCTCGGGATATAATTTGTCAATTAGGCAGTCTGTACACAATATGAATTACCATTATTAGTAAGCAGTCGCGGCCGTAAACATTTGTCACTGGTTGCACGGCGGAAAAAAACATTCATACCGACACATAAATGCCCGCTAACCTGTCCTAATCTAGGAAGACACGGGCTGATATGAATTAGACCTGCTACGAAACCGGCATAGAGCTTCATAAACCCGACTGCCCGAATAGAGCAGTCTTCCGTACTGTATTACAGTGGGGCGTCTGCTGACCCGGCTACGGCTGAGGGAGTGGGATACAGCCTGGACCGCATCTGACGTAAATATGACTAGCCGCAAGAGTGAGGTTTCATTTGCAACGAACGATTGCCAACATTGAACGCGAGCGAAGTCCCGGCGAACGGATAACCATCTTCTACCATTAGCATAGACTACACTCCCAACATCTCCAAGAGGCATAGATCCTCATGAGCCCTGCGGGCTCATGAGGATCTATGCCTCTTGGAGATGTTTGGAGTGTTGTCTATGCCGCTTATCCCTCGTTCGGCCTGATACACTACTGCTTGAAATTGATTTGACGATGATAGTTCAAGGGCGGTGCCAGAATAGCTCAGGCGCCGAGCTATTCTGGCACCACCCTTGAACTAAAATGGTTGACCTATCTCCTAATCTGTAATGTAGCCTTCATAGAACAGTGAGCAAATTCAGTTTAGTCAACAACAACAAAAAATCAGCCTCAGGATGTAAAGGGTTATGGTATCCGTCATGACTTGGCTCGCGTTCGTTGTTGCCGGAGTAGTTCGGCGAAAACGTAACCTCTCTACCAGCAAGAATGGTCGTTCGAGGTCACAGTGAACGCCCGATGACCTCCTTCGAATGAGGTTCTGAGTCGGGCTACTGTTGACCCATAACATCCTGAGGCTGATTGTTTTTCATCTCATTATTGCCCTATGAAGGCTACACTACAGATTAGGAGATTGATCAACCAATTTAGCCTGGGTGGTGCAAGAATAGCTTGGCGCCAGGCTATTCTGGCACCACCCTTGAACTATCGGTCAAAGTTATTTTAAGAGCAGTGTATCAGGACGAAAAGGGTAAAATTAGACAAGTGGCCACGACGAGGATCTTCAGTTTACTTACTGGTCATGCCTCTTCCAGACGGATGGCTTTCGTTGACATTAAAAATATTAACTTGAAATCACAGGCACGGGATGATCGTTGTGTCACGTAATTGGTCGCCTCCTAACCCGGGTAGTACTGTAGTAAATACCCACATAGTACTACCCGTGTTAGGAAGCGAACAGTTGCACAACGATCATCCAATGCCTACTATTTACTTGGCCTACTACCCATGCGAAGGGGCGATCATCCCAAGCCAGAGACTTCCCAGTTAGCCCAGGTCCTCGGGGCCCACGACGGTCGCAGAGGGCCCGCGCACGGCTGTGCGCGGGCCCTCTGCGGCCGTCGTGGGCCCCAAGACGTTTTGCTACTGGGGTTAGTGCTGTTCTTGAGATACAGTGACTCCACAATGCCAGTTTTAAAAAAAACGCAGCCATAAAACTCACTTTTTCTAGTTCATCTGGAATAATGATGATTGTCAGTGTTCGTGTATTTGGCGATATTCTGTTTATTCTTTTCGTGTCCCTGTGGTTTTTGTTTGTCACTGTATTGTTTAGTATTTTATTGTTCATTTGTACGGCGCCTAGAGCATTTTGCCATGTGTAGGCGCCTTTAAAAAAAAAAAATCTTTTTTTTTAATTATTATTATTATTAGGAGGAGAAGGTGACAATTATGAAAGGATCATCCTATGCCTGTGTTAAAAATGAAAAGACACTGTGCGCATGCATCACCCAGTCAGGCAGTAAACATCCTCATTGGTTAGTTGCAAATAATTCTGATGACGCGAGTTCTTTGTCCCGCTGGGGACTCCGTCATTTTAGACAACCTGGCTCAGTATTCGCAAGATAAACAGCTCGTAGTTGTATGCTGCTCTAGCATTCTCGACCCTACGGCTCATCGCCACACGGTTTAGAATCATAGACGAGAACACATTCATAACAGTTCAGAGCCGAGAAAATGTGAACACCACCCACCTGCATGAGGTATCGATCCTCATGAGCCCCCGCAGTCGCCTCTTCTATGCCTCTTGCTGACATCACTTTGAATCCATGTTCGTCGGACATAGAGGTATTTTTTTGGGGTGTTGAATTAGCGGAGATTGCAGAAACACAGGTGGCATTCAACAGGCTAAGCAAATGAGTTAAAATTTAACCCCTTCACTTCCAGTGGTGCGGCCACGCAGGTTCTTACTGAAATTTGTTCAACGCCAAGAGTCCCGCCGGCAATGAAGCCGGCGGCCAAGGAACACGGATACAGTGGTTTCAGCGGCAAGGCCGGGGCTCATGAGGATCGTGTTCACTTTGTCTTGGCAGTCACACGGAATAGTTCATTGTTGCGACGCACGCTGTTCTCTCAGTGCACTAGCTTTTAACCCTTTGGGTGTCGGCAGCCTTTTTTTTAAAAAATTTTTAGTCGCGATGATTCCCGCAGGAATCATCGGCGACCACTGAAAAAAAAAAAATAATAATAAAAAAAAAATAGCGCTACCGGTAGCCAAATGGTTAAATGTATCATCAATGTTGTACTTTCCATGCGGCTGTGAATGAGGCAAGCTGTCAGCTAAGGCGATGAATACGAGAGAGCCAGACGACTCGTTGAAACTGTGTCCATTACACTGCCTCTATGTACAAGGGAGAAGGGTTTTAACTCCTTGACTGTTACGCAGTCAAGGACTTCAAATGCTACTAATACAGTATGTAGTGAAACTGTTGCCGCAAGGGTTTCATGTAGAAGGTTAACAGAAAATAGAGGTTGAAAACCCTTTAAATTTGATACATGGAACACGACGTTTCGGATCAAAGATCCTTCTTCTGGGTGACTCGATATGGAAACGACGTATATATGGAACAGTCCTTGTTTCCATATCACCCAGAAGAAGGGTCTTTTGATCCGAAACCTCGTGTTCCATGTATCTAATTTCAAAGGGTTTTCAACTTCTATTTTCTGTTTCTCTTTTTACTACTACAGTACTATATTTTGCTCACTACTAATCATCAGATATGGAGGAAAAAAACTCGGTTATTGTCATATTTAACTCACTCAGCCCCGACACACCACAGCCAGATATGGCTCAACCATGATACTTCAAGGGTGGTGCCAGAATAGCTTGGCGCCTATAGGCGCCAAGCTATTCTGGCACCACCCTTGAACTATCATGGTCGATCTGTCTCCTGAATTGTATAATAATAATAATAATAATAATAATACCGTTAATAAATAGGCGCTTTTTCTCAATTTTGGGAAAATCGACTCAAAGCGCCGCGCCTGAAACCCGACACACACACTCACGAAACAGACACGGATTTACGCCATTTAAGACAAACACAGTACAAGACAAACGAAGGGCCAGTTCAGCTACTGAAGTTACAGAGAATTTTTGATCGCTTGTATTTGAAATTTGTAAAGTGGCCTGAGACCGGTACCAAAGTGGGGGGGGGGGGGGGGGTGGGGGGGTGGAAGAACCGGAGTACCCGGAGAAAGAACCCCCGACGGTCCGCCCGAATTAATGGTGACACTTACCAGAGGAGAAAAGTTCAACGCCGGAACCCGGTATCGAACCGCAACCTTTGGCATTGGTGGCAGGCGCCTTAACCACTGCGCCACGAACCGCCCCGTTAGTTTTAGTCACGCGCGTGAGATTGATGTGTGAGTGCGTGTGCAAGGACATGGATTGAAAGAAAAGGTCATTTATCCTTGAGAAATAAAGTTTCATTTCATTTCATGCAGTCCTCAGAGGACAACTCCAAAATGTGGGGATTTCGGACGTGGGACACAATGAGTTAAATGTATACCGAGGACTGAGCAAAAGAAGATGCGACATTTTCGGAATCCATAGTGTTTCCGAGGATTAAAAAAAAAAAATGTCGCATTTCTTTTGCTCTTCAGTATAGTTACGTTAGGAGTTTTTCTCGGTGCTGCGAACAATAAAAGAGTGACATATGTGAAAATGATCCATCTGCAAGAGACATAGATCCTCATGAGCCCCCGTGACTGCGGGGGCTCATGAGGATCTATGCCTCTTGCTAAGACCAGTTTGTATCCATGTTTCTTGGACGGTTTTGGCGTCTGGTCGTAGAATGATTGAACCAAGATTTTATGGACGAAAATGCCGTACGTACTGTGGCAGGGAAGGGGTTACACTGCACGCAGACGCGCGCGCGCGCACACACACACACACACACACACACACACACACACACACACACACACACACACACACACACACACACACACATTAATAACTATCTTCATCGTCATCATCTAACAAAACTGACGTTATTGCACACATAACCTGGGCTAACAACGTTCACTCAGCCTCGCAATAACGGCCCGAGGCAAAGCTTGGAATACTTTATGACACGCCTTATATCTCTGGGTAATGTTTTCGCCTGTGTTAGCCCGAGGGTTCGTCGCGGCCGAGAAATGCAAAGCGGCGGCATCATATCCTTCAAAACGTATGTGACAAACATTTTGATTAATTGACGTCAGACCTGCTGCCAATCCATCAAGTCAACTGTCGATATTAGTAAATAGGCTACTCTGTACACTGGTTGTCTGCCTCGATTCGCTATCGCTGATCAGTGGTAGCGAATTGCAGGCAGACGACCCGTGTGGATATAGGGGCCTACCTTCTTTGACTTTAACCCGTTCAGTGCTCGGTGACGGAAACTGTTTTTTGCAGTCTTCGTCAACTGAATTCAGCGTCAACAAGCTCTAGCCGGGTCAAGGAACAGGGATACAAAGTGGCGTCTGCAAAAGGCATAGATCCTCATGAGCCCCCCGCAACTGCGGGGGGCTCATGAGGATCTATACCTCTTGCCGTTGGGCGTGTACAGCTTGTCTCGGCACTGAAGGGGTTGAAGCGCTGAAGTGGAACGCTATTTATTGTGTGCTAGTTGTGTAAGATCTATAATACGCAACACCAGCGTGGATGCTCCCAGTCATCTTTGGGCCTACAGCACAAGTACGTCAGTTTTCAGTTAACAATTTTCGCCCCGGCGCAATACAGCAGGAGATGGATCGGCCATGATTAATTTTAAGGGTAGTGCCAGATTAGTTTGGCGCCATCAGGCGCCAAACTATTCTGGCACCGTTACCCTCGAATTATTTCGGTCGATCCATCTCCTGCAACTGGTACATAGTCAGGTGACATGCTGCGGTCGTAGGCGTTAAAGGGGTAAAACAAAATCTGATGACGGATTCATTCACGCAGTTCTTTTAACCCCTTGACTGCCTAATGACGCCGGGTACCGACCGCACAGAGCCGGGGACTGACTTACTGACAAGACTGACTGGCACTGAGCGGCGGTTCGGCAGACGAGCGCTTCGGGTCACGCGTCCTTGCGCATATTATTATGGCCGGTAGAGCCGCCGGCGTAGACCAATTAGTCAGTAGCGGGCGGGCAGTCAAGGGGTTAATCAGAAAGAGACTTTCACTGTGGAGCCCGCTACCCCCCCCCCCCCCCACCCTCCCTCCCCCTAACCTTGAATCGCAGGAGCTTATGAATACTGACCATTAACCGACCCAAGGCCCCCGCCGCGTCATTTCCCAAACAAGTATTTATTTTGGAGGTGTCACGTCAAACGCCTATGTACCGGCAGTTGCAGGCGGGAGAGTTGATCGACCAGGATAATTCAAGGGTAGTGCCAGACTAGTTTGGCGCCTACAGGCGCCAAGCTAGTCTGGCACTACCCTTGAATTATCATGGTCGATCCATCTCCTGCTGTGGTGCGTCGGCGTGGCTACACGGGTTCATTAATGTCAGCTCGGCCACTGTGTTCTGCAATAACATGTTTTTATACACTGGCGGCCAACACTGAATACAGTAACATTCCCCAACTAAACTGCATCTCCAAAGTCTGGACGCCGCTGGCGGGAGGAGGTGGGAAGGGCTGACATCAGTCTGAAGAACGACAATCTCTACCCTGTACCCCCCTCCCCCCCCCCCCCCCCCCCCGCCTCCTTAGCGTTTACCCGACCCTCGTCACCTAGTATCCGGCCGACATCGCTGAGCATCGCGGGGCCGAGAGGCATAGATCGCATACTGCATTTAACGCATTCGAGGTGGGTAGGTCAGTTAAGCCCGAAAATCGTGACTATGATGCTTCAGTCAATAATTGGCTTGTTTGATTTTTTTATTGTAATTTTGTTCATCCGCCGCGAAGGAATGGTTCGTCGTAAAACGTGAAACGGCCAAACTGAATAAAATTTTCGTGATTTGTGACGTCCTGCTATTTCGTGGAACTTGAAAAGTCTAGAGTCCCGCTTTAGACTTTTTTTAATTTACTTTTTTTTTTTTTTTTTTTTATAATACGGATAGTTGCACTGAAAAGGTCGTGAAAGCTGTCCGTCCCGCCATCACCTCGGTCACCCCAAGTTGTCAGAATTGTTGGCCTGTAAAGGGGTCTTCATCGTTTTTATCCTTCATGAAAAGTGACTGCTGTGCTCTTTTTTCTTTTTTTTTTAAAAAAATAAGTCGGTGATTCAGTCGTGATTAGTAAAATTAGTAAAAGTACGAAACCCCCTATCCACAACCACCCTTTCCAAGCCAGTCCCTTTTAGATTTGAGTTCTCCAATAATGGAGGGCTCATGAAGATATAATTATGTCTCTTGGCGATGCCGTTTGGAGTGTTGTCTGTGCTTACAGTAGAAGCTGGCTACTGACGCCGGTCCGCTTGTCAAGTTCATTGTTGTTGTTTGGCGCGTTTCTTAATCCGAAACGAAGTCTGCTCACTAACTCTCACTGCCCGTTGACGCTGGGTGTGAAAAAGTGAGCTGGTGCCGCTTCTTTCGGCACTGCACTGAAAGAGGATGTACTGTAAGAGAGCGTATCCTAAGCTGTTTTTATATCCCTCCCTACCACCTATAACTCGGCCAGTGTGACCGCCCTTGGTCATAAAATGTGTCCTGCGGATCGAGGTCGGCGCCACAGCACCATCATTTGTTCATAATCCTGTCCGAGTAGCGTAGTTTTTACGGCGGAGACATCTCACAAAAACGCCGTGATGGACGACGTTCGTCTCACGACGCATCAATGCGATTTGCATACCGGAAAACAACGCGCGGTAAGGCCGCGCGAGCTCGCCACGCATGCGCACTGCGGAATTTAGTCTCCGTGTACGCACGTAAAGTGCGAGTGTGTGCGTTTAGTGCTAGCGGTGTCGATAGAAGTAGTGCTAGCTTTTGTGTCGCTGGCTGTTGTGTGCGAGGGACCGTGGTTCGTGCATGAACGATTTACAGTGTGGTGTACTCTGTCTCACATCTACCTCGCTCTCGGAACCTCCGTTCTTGCATTCGGAGTACAGTGTCAACATGTAAACAGCGAGCAAAGTTTGTCCAGTTTCGTTTGTTTCTGTTGTGTTGTGCATGTGTGCAGCACAGTACAGCCAATTTGAGTCTAAGTGTGTACCTTCGCTTTGACTGTCGTACGTTTTAACAAGCCTCAATTAAATGGAGCTGAGCATGGCCAACAAGAGGCATATCTTTTTTTTTTTTTGAGCCCCTGCGAATGCAGGGGCTCAAAAGAATATATTATGCCTCTTAGACAGTTTCGATAGTAGGAATGGTTAGAGAATGTGCACCTTCCTCAGTTTCAGTCAGTGGGCATTCGTTTGACAACTGAACAAACGCTTACTGTAGGGAAATCGAAATCGTAACTACCCAAGCCTGAGTCAGGGGGAAACCCCGCGTGGATACAGATTGTGTTCGGTGTCGGTGTGTGGAGTTCACGGACACATGGGGATGTAGCAGCGAGTAACGATGTTTTTTCGGGTGCTTAGAATGCAGGTGCGGTACCTGGGCTGGGTACTGGCCGTGGTCGCGTTAGCGGCCGTTTTCTGCTGCCTGCATCTCATAGGGGAGATCTCACGTCTGGACGACGCTCGACTAAAGCTGGGTAAGTGAGAAAAATAATCATTGAAACGAAATTGTACCAGGTTGGTACTGTAGAAGTTAAATTGACAGTAAAGTGCCCTGTCACTTTGAAATTGACAGTGAAATGGCCTTTCACTCTGTGCTCATATGTCTGTTATAACTTATATATATGTGTATACATAGAAATTGACAGAAGAAAGCAATGAAATTGACAGTGAAGTGATCTCTTGCTCTGTGTGCATACGTGTTTTACATGCATAACGCATAGGGTGAAATGTGGTATGTGCACAGAGGTCAGCGCAATACACATTGTGTGCATACAATGTTATGAATTTATATACAGATACATGCTTGTACACACACTGATATCCAATTTCATTAGTAATAGTATAACACTATTATCCAATTTGTATTATTGACATAAAATTTACTTTACTACTGGTTTGCACAACAAACGAGGAAATGTACACATACACACACTGCAGAATCCCTGTATTTCCATGGGTGACAGTCTTCAGTCTCGGAGAGAGATTCATTTTTTTCAAAATCCCAAAATCCGAATTTCAGCTTTTTGGTTCAGACAGAACAGTCCTTCAGACACTCTGTCGCATCCTCAAGAGACATAAATTCTCATGAGCCCCTGCGTCCGCAAGGCTCATGAAAATGTATATCTCTTGCTGGCAATGTATCATGGGGCATAAGTAGTCCATGGATCAGTACATCACTTTCAGTCATTTTAATTGTTTTGGCACTGTCACCCATGTATTTCCTTGATTCAGTTCTGCTACAGCTCTCCTTGTCTGCTGGGCCTCTCACCAACTCCACACATGCTGGTTTGATTGGGATGTGAAAGGTTATTTATTGGTAAACCCAGACAAGTATTGCCAAGCCAGCCTCTCTTAGACTTCTGTCCACCACATTGACTGTAGGAGTCATAGATTCTCATAAGCCCGTGCAACTGCAGAGGCTCATGAGAATCTATGCCTCCTGCTAGCACTAATAGGTTTCGTTTACTGATATAAATCTATGACTATGTTCCCTAAGTGGAGGAAATTATTAGTTTTAAGCTGGTGACTGTAAAAGGGGGATGGAGAAATTGGCCAGTGGTCACTAATGGCCTTGAGTGACTAGATAACTAATCACTGCAGGGTTATTCATTAGTGCAAATCTTGTAGTCTGTACATTGTGTAGCTAGTTACTATTAGTAGTCATAGGCATGTCTAGCAGGATTTTATTTTCTCCATTGTAAATGAAACGGGCAGCATTTGTGCTAGAGTGTGCGCACACATCTTGGTATCAATAAATGTATGATGATGCGTTGTGTGGTTGTATTAAAACTATGGTCCATGATTGTGATTTTTTTTTTAAAGAAAAGTTTGTTGTGCTGGTACTGTTTCTTAAATGTTTATGATGTTGTTCCCCCACACTCTCCCAAATACACACACTCACACACACATGCATGCACCTAGCTTACATAAACATAAGGAAATAATATGAATACACAAGTAAATAATTGAATGAATAAATAAATTAAGAAAAAAAAAAAACCCAAGTGATCTGAGAAACAAATAATCAACTAGATACAGTAGCTGTAGCTGAATGAACATATATATATATATATATATATATATATATATATATATATATATATATATATATATATATATATATATATATATATATATATATATATATATATATATGCATAGATATTTTAGTTTAGCTTTTGTGCATTATGCCATTTAATTAGGCACTAAACGTGACCCAAAAGAGCTTTTTCATTTGACATGCACGTTCATTTTGTCCCGGGCTACTAACTTTAAATCGTGTTAGCCCGGTAGGCTTCCTAAGGTTTCATCACCCCTGTTTACCACAACTTCTGTAGCCCAGTATTCCGGCTTAACCCATGACATGAGGCTGATTTAATAATAAAAATGCAAATTTGTCCTATTAGAAGGCTACATTACAGATAAGGAGACAAATCAAACTGTTTTAGTTCAGCTCAAGGGTTGTGCCAGAATAGCTTGGCGCCTGAGGCGCCAAGCTGTTCTGGCACCACCCTTGAGCTATCATAGTCAAATTCATTTCAAGTGAAGGTAGTATCGGGATGAAAAGGGTTGAGAATCCAAGCCGCCGGGAACACACTAGACACGTCAAGTTTGGGCCACTTGAAACTCAAGAGCCCTTTTGACCTAGGAAGCATCCTCTTTGGCTGAAGCGCCGTCTGAGCTTCCTCTGTCATGGCAGACCAGGGGTTAAACAGGTCACGCCATTCACTCGTAACGACTTTATAGGATACCGCGTATCCGGATGAGGCACTCGAATGTGTGAACCCTTACGCAGCGCTTTTTGTCTGGCGATGATATAATTCCTACAGGAATCATCGCGGCAAAATAGCTGTAGGAATCATCGCGGCAAAAAGCGCTACCGACACCCAAAGGGTTAACGCTCCAAACACTCCCCCGCCCCCCCCCCCAAAAAAAAAAAAATAAATAAAAAAATAAAAAAATAAAATAAATAAAAAAAATAATAATAAAATAAATATAAATAATAAAAAATAATAATAATAAAATAAATAAAAAGAAAAGAAAAAAATATTTGTGCATTCGTCCAACTACATCACTTGAGTTGGCACTGAAAGGAAAAGTAAAGTCCGACAGTAAGAGATAGTGGGTTAGTTACCACCCCGCTGAGCGTGGAATGAACCCGTGCGATATCCTATACCCGGGGTATTATGCCTTGCTGAATCAGATAGTGACCGTAGATAGGGTACTGGTAGGCAGTAGTCTGACCCTCCCTCGAGCCACGCCCTGTTAACCCGTTAAATCGTGAGGATGAATTTGTCAATTTTGTGTGTGTGTGAGTTGTCGCATGAACGCTACTGATAACGGTTCAGATGATAGATTTTCCATTTCAAAGGTGGTGCCAGGACAGCTTGGCGTCTACAGGTGCCAAGCTGTTCTGGCACCACCCTTGAACTGTCATGTTCAGAGTTATCTTATGCTAGGGTGTATCAGGATTTAAAGGGTTAGGGTGGGGTTGAAGGGCCGGGCTGAGCGGATGGGGGTTGGGTGGTGGTGTTTCACAGCGATCATTTGTTTAACTCATTCTACCCCAGACACACCACAGCAAGATAAAGATCGACCATGATAGTTCAAGGGTGATGCCAGAATAGCTTGGCGCCTATGGGCGCCAAGCTATCCTGGCATCACCCTTGAACTATCATGGTCGATCTGTGTCCTGCACTAGAGTGCAGTCTTCAGAGGAAAACGGCAAACTTTGGGGATTTCGGTGTTGGGGTAGAATGAGTTAACAGATAGCGCCGAATTCACCAGCCTGCTTACCAAGCAAGCAAGCAAGCACCGTTCGACATACAATACGGAAGAACCCTTTACGAGCGATCATCTTTTTTGTACAAGAAAAAGATATAAAAGACAAGTACTTAAATATGAACTTTGGTCCCTGAAAACAGGTTCAGGATGCGTAGACAGTTAATAAATCTGGTACTGTTATTCTGCTTGTCAGAGATATGTTCTGTCTTCATGAAAGTCACAAAAGCGTTCTTTTTATGTCGTAGCACTTCAAACGTTTAGTATATATGGAAAATCGTTCAATTTTGCGTGGCACAATTTTCTGTCTATGCCATTTTCAAATAAAACATGTTTTTCATTATTTTTATCACCACACCTGCCACCCGAACAAACAGATAATCAATAAACAAGGAAATATGTAATTGAACAAACAAATAATTGAATACACAGATAAATTATTGAATAAACAATAAGATAACTGTTCGTATGATCAACAAATATGAAAAACATAAATAAATAATTGAATCAATAAGCAAATCATTAAGCGTCCACTACCGCCGTAATTGTTCAAAGATACACTTCTTTAATTCATTCTACCCCAGACACACCACAGCAAGATAAAGATCGACCTTGATAGTTCAAGGGTGATGCCAGAATAGCTTGGCGCCTATGGGCGCCAAGCTATTCTGGCATCACCCTTGAACTATCATGGTCGATCTGTGCACTGCAATGCAGTCTTTAGAGGACAACAGCAAAATTTGGGGATTTCGGTGATGGGGTAGAATGAGATAACAGATGGTTACGAAACGCTACACACAGGTCTAGTTATGGTTCATTTAGACACATGACAATCCAGTTCAGCACACGCCGTTTTGATATCAAGTAATTTGACAATGACTCTACTCCGTTCTATAAATACAACGCTATTAGTACGAGATACAGCTAACAGTAGATTGAGACGCTAACGGCTGGGCAGAATAAATAAGCGCGATTACGCGTGTGCTTTTGCTGCGTGTCTCAACTGCTGCTAAAGTTTATTAGGTGTGTCGACAAGGCATAGCAAACACAAATGGGGCAGAAATCGGTCTTGAAATTTACGAGTAATGGTACTTTATATGAACAAATAACTGAACATATACATAATTTAGGGAATAAACAAACCGGTGGAAAAACAAACCAGTAAATGATTAAGAAACTAATAAATAATCAAATAAATAACTGAATGAAGAATTGAATAAACAAGCAAATAAACAATTCAATAAGTAAGTACATGAATATTTGAATAAATAAGTACATAAATATTTGAATAAATAAATTTGTATAATAAGTACGTAAATATTTGAATAAATAAATGAATACTTAAAGAAACAAAAAAACAACGAACGAGCAAATTAATAATTTAGTGTTTGTCGAAAGATACTCAAGTCACCGTGAGAAAGTTCCATTTTTACAACGACCGCAAACAAACCAGTTTAGAGGAATCTTGAGACGCACTGAGTTCCTGCTTCCATTTTTGCATAGATTTCCAGCTTGTTAATCTGCAGTAAACACAAGCTTTCAAATATATCTTCAGCCAGCCAAATCTGCAAAGAGTCATAGATCCTCATAAGCCCCTGCAGCTGCACTGGCTAAAGACAACATAATTGTGCCTCTAGCGGCATGCCATCTGCCTCAATTTACTTCATTCTCTCTTCGTTGGAGGAAATCGTTGTTATTTAAAATGTATATTATGAACGATCATGTCTTTTAACAAATCGTGTAATATAATTATATGCAAGAGGCATAGATTTTCATGAGCCCCTGCATCCGTAGGGGCATCTGCAGGGGCATCTGCGAATTTATGCCACTTGTACTAGTAGTTGCAGCAGGGCTGTTCACGTCCTTGCCTGCATTCCAACCGCAGCAGTGGACGTAACACATGTATTATAGTGGTCTCTCCTGCAGGTGGCTGTTTAACCAGTTGTCATAACATGGAGCGTGAAGACGCGTGAAGATTGTAGCTGCTCAGTCAAGCGCAGCAAAAGAATCAAATAATTGCTTAAGTAACCGCTGTACGGGACGGCTCTGCGTGTTTATAAATCACGCTGTATCAACGCATGAACGAGCGTACGTACGGGTTTATATAAATCACGCTGTATCAACGCATGAACGAGCGTACGTACGGGTTTATATAAATCACGCTGTATCAACGCATGAACGAGCGTACGTACGGGTTTATATAAATCACGCTGTATCAACGCATGAACGAGCGTACGTACGGGTTCATAAGACACAACTAGCCAAGCGGAAGAAACCAATAACTCACGACAGTTTTTACATTTTGAATTTCTGTGAGTACCGCACACTCGATTTTTTCAGGACCGCACCCCACACTGCACGTATTTAGTGTTCAGAGGTTTGCTAAAATGTGTAGGCCCTATTAGTAATGAGGTTTCTGGGCTGACTTTGAGTGTCTTTATAAACGGAAGGTTGTTAGGTCATTTAGCAGGTTTCTGATTTTAACTCATTCAGCTACAACAAGACATGGATCGAGCATGATAGTTCAAGGGTGGTGCTAAAATAGCTTGGCGCCCATAGGCGCCAAGCCGCTATTCTGTCACCACCCTTGAACTATGACGCTCGATCTGTCTCTAGAATTGTAATACAGTCCTTCAGAGGGCAGCTTCAAAATTTGGGGATTTCGGACCTGGGGCAGAATCTGCTAACAAGGCATCATTTATTGTTCGTTGTGCAAGGTTATATTTTGTCTTTAAAACGGCGACTGACTACACGCACAAGGCGGGGTTTAGAGATAATTATAATTTCCCCCCACCGGCACTGGTCGCTCTGCAGCGAATAGAGGGAGACAACCTGTGTGGGAACTGCCTGAGTTGGCAGGGCGCTTCAGTGTATCCAAGATGTGCGTAGACCCACCGTGTGTAGTGCTTAGCGGTTGACGTGGAGTAAATGACATACATACGGTGTATAATAGGCGCTCCGTTAGTGCCCACTATCGAGTTAGATTTGTGGTGTCCGCTTGGGCAATTCAGTGTGGCAGCGCAACCAATTTAAAAGCATTGTGTTTTCATAATTTGTATGTCGCGTAATAGTCGTACTGGTTTTCGCTGCTGCCCGGATCAGCGGGAGACAACCAGTGTGCGTAAAATGTAATGTGTAGCAGTCCTTCCTCCCTTCCTTCTCTACCCCCACCCGGGTCTGCCCTGGGGGACTTGGGTGGGGTTAGGTATTTTTGAGTTCCCAGGGTCACTCTGGTCAGCCCCACAGGGTGGGTTTTCCTCTCTATTCTGGGGCATGTGTTTCTGTCTACCCTTGGTCCATTCACCTGTATTTTCCTATTTTAAACTCTCCCTACTGTCTGCGCTGCCTGTAGCTCTTGATATTGGATGTGTGTTGCTAAATGGTCTTAGCTTTATTTAGGCCCCATATCGTAGGTTTATTTAATGTATTGGACCGGCTGGCAACATACATTCAATATTTTGTTTATTATTTTTTTTCACAAGCAGTGCAGGCACGTCCTGAGAAAGCCTTGTTGCTGTCGGGACGTTAAGCAATGTACAATCCAATCCAATCCCTTCCTTCTCTAACACAGCGGAACCAGCTTTGAGCGACTGCCCTTGTGAGAGATCAGTAATTGTCCTAGCCCGCTCGGTGCCAGTCGAGGCAGAATGTGTTCTGCATTCTTCGTCGATTCAACACCAAGAAGCCCAGTCTGTCACAAGAACATGGATTCAAAGTGCTGTCAGCAAGAGACATAGATCCTCATGAGCCCTCGCAGCTGGTCGCAAATATCATGGTCGATCTGTCTCCAGAACTGTGAAATAAACATCAGAGGATATCTTCAAAAAAATTGACAATTTCGTTCTCAGGGCGTAAGGAGTTAAAAGCCCATCAATGTATGTGGCTGTAGCACTCTAAATAACTTGTCTTTAAAGGCCCACTACCGCTGTAGCTGTTCGAAGATACACTTCAGTAACAGATGGTTACGAAACGCTACACATGTATGTCTATTTATAGGACAATCCAGTTCAGCACATGTCGACTTTATATCAAGTAACCTGACTCCACCCCCTTCTAGAAATACAACGCTATCAGTGCGAGAAACAGTTCAAAATGGATTGACACGCTAACGGCAGCACAGAATAAATAAGCGTGATTACGCGTGTGCTTTTGCTGCATGTCCAAACTGCTGTTATAGTTCATAAGATGTGTCGACATGGCATAACAAACACAAAATGGTGCTAATGTGTCTTCAGTTTTATGCGTAACGGTACTTTAACGGAAGGTGACATTGTTGGCACCTGTCTTATTGTAAGACCACTTTTTCTATTAACCCCCCCCCCCCCAAAAAAAAAAAAAAAAAAAAAAAAAAAAAAAAAAAAACCAGCAACACCACACACACACACAAAAACCCACGCCGACTGTTCTGCAGTGTTGCATTCAATTTATTATTTAATTTGTGTTCAGGTCTGTGGTTTCAACACTGCTGTTATTCATGGATTAAATCTACCAGTATTCATGACGATGTCTTGTTGACGGTGGCTCGAAGTTACACAGTTTCCCTGTGGTTATCTGGTTATTGTGGAAGAAAGTGGGTTTGTACTGCCCCAAGGGTTCTCACAGTACTGTTGGGTCCCAACCTCGGCGTTGATCAACCTGGTCCGAGGTTGGGACCCAACAAGTACTAGACTAATCAGGTTTCCTGGTAAACTCAAGCATAACATCCAGACACCGTAATGGTGCAGTGCACTGTTTCAGTGGAGAAACTCGTAACATAGATATTTACGAGTCTGCCGGGGATCTTGGGGATCTTTGTTTCGTTGCCTCGGACGACGCTCACCAAAGTAACCAGATACGAGTAAGATAAGCGGCCCCTGGCAACGCATTTTCATGGCTCGTACGAGACGCTCATTGCGTCACCTGTATCTGCGTATTGAGTCATCGTTATCTACACATGACGTCAGCGTAATTTGTGCTTGTAGAACTCTTTGCATTACGCTACGCTGTCTATAAGCTACGTTGCGCTAGCCAGGCTTAGTATTCCCCAAAAGCCAGCGGTGGGGAATCATCGCGACAAAACCCGCTACCGACAGCCAGAGTGGTTTTTGTTGTTGTTGTTGTTGTTGTTGTTTTTTTTTTTTTTTTTGTTTTGTTTTGTTTTTTTTTTTTTGGGGGGGGGGGGGGGAATGGTCCCCAGTCAGGTCCAAGTTTTTGACGGTTTTTTTGTGACGTTAGTAGACACTTGTTGTGACGTCAGTAGACATTTGTTGTGATGTCACTAAACATTTGTTGCATCTATTCGACACTATAAGTTATTGGTAGCAGGGGTTTGCTACACGGACCCTTGTAGGCCTGAGGGAGGTCAAAAGTAACCATTGTACCCCGAAGGACCTGATGGGTACAATGGTTCCTTTGACCTCCCGAAGGCCTACAAGGGTCCGTAAATCAAGCCCCTGCTACCAATAACGCATTTGTTTTCATTCCTCCACAATTTTGGTAAAAGAAATCAAGAAGAAATCTTCCGACCTGGATAATGCCAGACATGACTGACGTTAAAGGAAGATATTTATACATAATAGACTTATGACGTAATGTAAAATATTTTATGACGTTGCCATCTCAAGTAGTGTGTTCGTTGTTTCGAACAACATTAAGTAACTTTTTACTTTAGAACGTTTTGGTGATCTCTTATAGAACAAAACTCGCATCCAAGATGCGTCACAAAGAGGGCTACAAGAAGACCGCCATTTTTCGCTACAAGGGTTTTTGTACCTCGGTCATGTGGTAGAGTTTGCGCTAAATGGATTGGTCGTGTGACGTAGGGATGAAAACAAACATTATTATAGATTATACCATAAGTCTATTTATTACCATTACCATACACTACACAGTTTATAATCAAAGCTGGCCACTGCCCCACTCCAAGTATTACCACCAAAGTGCGTAAAAGATCATTAAGCCGTCCTCGGCCGCAGTTGGCCGTGCGCGGACCAACTGCGGCCGACGTCGGCCCGAAGTTTTCAGTGAGCCTCTGTCTCTGTTCTTCCCTTTCCACGCCCTCCTGTGTCACAGTGAAGGTCTGTCATAGCGGACTATAGATGTGCGCGCACGCATAAAACGACCGTAAATCACAAGGTCTGTCTCGGTACGTCTGCAAGAAAGGTCGCTCTTTAGCACGAGAGAGAGAGAGAGAGAGAGAGAGAGAGAGAGAGAGAGAGAGAGAGAGAGAGAGAGAGAGAGAACTGTGAACAGCTTTAAAACTTTATTTCCAAGGATACATCTGACTGACCGACAGAGTAATAGTGTATTTTTCAAGGATTCCTTCCTAGCCCGTCCTTGAGAGACAGAGAGATAACGATAACGGTACTTTATTTTCCTAAGATAAATGAGTCGTTTTTTTTCCAATCATCTCCTTAGAGAGAGAAGAGAGAGAGAGAGAGAGAGAGCTGAACTGAACTGAAACTGTATTTTGTAAGGATAGAGAGAGACAGACAGACAGACAAAGACAGAGATAGCGTTGAAAGGTCCTGGTAAATCAAAGTGGCACAGTTGCGTCTGAATTGATGGGTGTTCTATTCCAATAGCAACCATAGCTGTCCATGTCCCCCGTAACCCGCCCGTTAAGATCGCCTAGATGCCGTGGACGTTAAACCCCAACTAACCGCAGTACATTTCGCGCATCACACACCGTATCACCACACACACACACACACACACACACACACACACACACACACACACACACACACACACACACACACACCATCACTCATCACACACACACACACACACACACACACACAAACAGGGGCTCATGAGAATCTATACCTGTTGCAGATGAATCAGTAGGACTGGTCAGAGCCGTTTGAACACGACCCTGCACGCACGTATAATTTTAACTTCGAATTCCGGCAGCCACACGGGGAAGCGTTTTGCGGTCTGTAGTTTATAATGTATCGTATGTACTATCTGTACTGGCGAGCAAAAGAAATGCGACATTTTTGGAATCATCGGATTCCCCAAAATGTCGCATTTCTTTTGCTCTTCAGGGTAGACTAATTTCAGCGAATTCAAAAGCAGACGAATGCAATAGTGCTGAGAATGATTGAGAGGGGCCGCACGCAAGCACGACAGTCACGAGATGTTTTGGTCTAACTGCGGAATTATTAGCCACTTCAGAAAGATAAAGTTTCGTGCGGATGTTTGCTGTCCGCGTATCCGTAACCTCGCACAGGTCTCTGGTCTGCATTCTGGGGAGAAGTTCGCCGAGGACTTTCTACTCTCGCGCGAAAGGTCGTCAGCTGTGGTCAAATTTTTTTCAGACCCTACTCGGTGCCCTGTCTTTCAAATCACCATCGTGGTGGACGACGCCTTTTAACGGTGTTTTTTTTAATTTATTTTTTCTTCTTCCCCCCCCCCCCCCCCCCCCCCCCCCTGTCGCGTTCTTGAACGAAATCGTTTGCGACCTAATTTTTGTACAGACGCAAGAAAAGTTCAGGTTTAGTTCTTGAAGCTTGATTTCAAAATTTCAAGACGACCAACCGGTTCAGCGGATAGGCCGATTATGATAGTGAAGGGTGGTACCAGGATAGCCATGGAGCCTGCCCGCTGCGACACCACCCTCTCGAACTATCGTGGTCCCTTCCCCCCCCCCCCCCCTTTGGTATTAACCCCATCACTGCCAGTGGGTGCAGATGGTGGGTCTGAAATCTTGCTGAATTCAAAGCCGAAAAAAACCCAGCCGCTCAAAGAACGGGGATCGATACAAAGTGGGGTCAGCAAGAGGCATAGATCCTCTCGAGCCCCCGCAACTGCGGGGGCTCGTGAGGATCTATGCCTCTTGCAGTTGGTCATTCACTTTCTCCCGGCGGTCGGATACCTATTTCGTTTCTTAAAATATAAATCGATCATCCAACAACCAAGGGCCACAACCGTCACAAGAACGTGGCTAAAAATTGGTCTCAGCAAGAGGCGTTGATCCTCATGAGCCCCCGCGACTGCGGGGGCTCATGAGGATCTATGCCTCTTGCGGACGGGTGAGCTTCACGTGTCCTCAGCAGTGAAGGGGTTAAAGGGGATTGGTGCGTCAGCGCAGCCGGGATGGGTGGATAGGGTTGCAAAGCCTTGAGCGGAGCGAGACCCTGGACAAGAGCTCCATTCAGAATCGGGCCCAGTTGCCCTTGGTCCTTGTCTTCGCGCTAAATTTATGTGGCTGCTAACTGCACGCACGGATGGGCGCTAAGCAAGCGTCTTGGGTTCAGCTGACGAGGTACTGACGGCATTCACTCTGTGGACAAAGACTCGTCAGAGCCCAATGTTCAGCAAACTTTTGCCACTCTCTTGGTTGTCTCACTCGACTGGCTACACCAGTGTAGCGAATCCCCAGGGAAACAACCAGTGTGCGTTTGCCATAGACTCTGTAGTAAGATGCAGTAACGTATGTTAAATTACGGCCTCTCTCCCAGAAGCACTTGGCACTGTCTTGGGACAGATGTATCTGGTTGGGGTCTGTTGCATGAGTGAGCTTCGTCACCTGCGCCAGCCACTAAGCAAGGTGCTCCGCTATGTAGCGGGGAACCTTGCTTATTGGCTGGCGCAGGACTAAGCTATAGCGGAGCTCCTTGCTTAGTGGCTAGACGCAGGACTCGCCCTGGTTTTCTCCCTAGATTAGCTACAGCGGTAGCGGAGCGGGGGAGATAACCAGGGCGAGTCCGCGATGGACTTCAGTGCCACCTCCACTGAGACAGGTGAAATAGCTGACCATTTTCACTTCCAGGCCAAAACTGTTGGAATTTTGGTATCGGCTGCCAAACACTTCACAGATCGCTTAGCCCATTAAGTCCTATGGGCGAAATTGTCCAATTTTGGATATGTTCCCTGCGGTCTGCGTCACGGTCCTGGGGATACTGCCATGACAGCTCAAGGATGGTGTCGGAAGGCGCCAAGCTATTCCGACATCACCCTTGGACAATAATAATAATAATAATAATAATAATAATAATAATAATAATAATAATAATACATAGTTCTTGTATAGGCGGTCCGTGGCGCAGTGGTTAAGGCGCCTGCCACCAATGCCAAAGGGTTCCGGCGTTGGACTTTTCTCCTCTGGTAAGTGTCACCGTTAATTCGGGCGGACCGTCGGGGGTTCTTTCTCCGGGTACTCCTGTTCTTCCACCCCACCCCCCACCCCCCACACTTTGGTACTGGTCTCAGGCCACTTTACAAATTTCAAATACAAGCGATCAAAAATCTCTGTAACTTCAGTAGCTGACTGGCCCTTCGTTTGTCTTGTACTGTGTTTGTCTTAAATGGCGTAAAATCCGTGTCTGTTTCGTGAGTGTGTGAGGGTTTCAGGCGCGGCGCTTTGAGTCGATTTCCCCAAAATTGAGAAAAAGCGCCTATATAATAACAGTATTATTATTATTATTATTATTTATAGCGCTGTTCTCCAGGAAAACGCTGGACTCACTGCGCATGCACAACAGCACACCCTCTCTCAGACACACGCACGATTATACACTACTTTAAACCACCCCATCTCTTCCCAACACTATACGTTCACATCTTCTAGGATCAGAATAAAAGGCAGTCAGCAGTTAGCTAAAGATGAGCTAAGTGTTAAATGCCCGACAGAAAAGAAAAGTCTTTAAGTGAGCTGTGAACTGTGACAATGTGGGCAGATTCTGCATTTCAGTTGGCAGCGAGTTCCACACACTTGGGGCTAAAAAGGTGAAAGAACGCTCCCCGACAGTTTTCATGTTAAGCTTTGGGATTTTTAAAAGTTTTACACTAGAGGAACGGAGGGTGCGTGATGGCTGATAAACAGACAGCTTGGCAGAAAGGTACGATCATGGTCGATTCGCATCCTGTCTTATCGTGTCGGGGCTGGAGGAGTTTGCCGTTGAAGCTCACTGGTAGTGTCTGATGGTCTGATTAGCCGTCCCCGTTCACATGTGAAACCCAGACTGCTCTCACATTCTCGTATAGTTTACCAAACACTGCACACATCCTGCACTACTCGACTGTTGTAGCTCACGGGTAGCGACCGATGAGCCTTGCGAGTCGACCGTGGCAGATCAAGGGTAGTGCTGGATTAGCCTGGTGCCAGGAAAGGCGCCAGGCTAATCCAGCACTACCATTGACCCGCGACGATCGTCCGCTTTCAGAGAGTTTGGCACTGAGTGTGGAAGTGGATGAAACAGCGGAGAGAATGAGCCTATCACTGGGGTCTTGGCCGCGCTTCTAAAGCTGTCACGGACAGATAGGGCTAGAGGAATGCCGGATGGATTTGGCCCGTCAGGATTGGGACAGAGGCGGGTCCAGGTTTTGAGGGGTGGGGCCTACTAGGGAGGGGAATATCGGGTGGATTTTGCTCGCCATCATTGGGGTGGAAGCGGGTTTGCGTTTTGCTCTGGTTAGGGGTTACGGGTGTGATGTTGATCAGTGCGTTTGAACTCAGTCTGCCCGCGATACACCACAGCGAAATATGGCTCGACCATGATAGTTCAAGGATGGTCGATCTTTGTAATGCAGTCCTGAGAGGGTAACTCCAAAATGTGGGTATTTCGTTATTTTAAAAAAAAAAAAAATTATTATTTGTATTTTGTTTTTTTTTTTTTTTTTTTTTTTTTTTTTTGGGGGGGGGGGGGGGGCAAGATGTTGCTTTACACGATGCTAGTATTTATTTATTTATTTATAGAACTGTTACATAATACATAATATCATACTTTTCATCAACGACCTTGTGCCAGAGCTACCAAAAGGAGTACACGCAGCCCTGTACGCAGACGACCTGGTACTCTGGTGCACAGAAGAGTATGCAACAACTGCTACATACAGGATGCAGCTAGCCCTTGACAGGCTGACAGACTGGACCAACAACTGGTGTGTGACCATCAACACAGAAAAATCGTCAGCCACACTCTTCTCTCTCTCCAACAAGGCAAAGGCTGGAGCGCGGCGATGTCGATGTTTAACCTCCGCAATTCATGGGCAATGAGGGCGGAGCGACGTTCAGGGCGTCCGCTGTCTGCTTTGTCGAGCATGGTTCGGACGTTCCAGCATGCTACGTTGAGTCCGGTCGTGGTCATCATGAGAGTGGATCCGTTATTCTTTCTTGTTTTTTGACCACAGGAGAAGATGCCCGTTGACCGCGGCTAGCCAACTGGGGTTGCGAGGGGACGAGCTTTGGTTAGGCCACCTTTTCTAGGCCCCTCTCCGTGTGGAGCAAGCAGTGCTGTCCCTAGAGAAGGCTGCTTGGTCGTTCAGGGTGTGCCGAGTGATGTTGTCATCCCCAGGTCAACATCAGGCGACCAATATCCTGAACCGCCTGCATGCAGGTTTGAGACTGCGGCTTCCAGTGACATCTTTCACCTGCCGTTTCGCGCCTCGCCCGTCGCTACAGGACTTGGAATGGTCAGTGTCATGGTCCGTGGACGTTTCCTAAAGCCTGCGCGGTGGAGCTTTTTGGTGGAGTGCAGTGTGCGCAGTACTGGCCCCACCCTTTAAACCCTTGGTTCATCTGCCATGGCCTAGCAAGCTGGGACGATGGCATCGAGGTCCTCGGGTCGTAGGTTTTATATCAGACTGTCCTTGTCCTAGTCTCTGGCTCAAAAGCCTTCCCCGGAGACACGGGGGCTTTGATGTCAGGGGTTTCCTCCCTTAGCCTTTCCGCAGCCAAGCGGCCAGGCCTGCAAGGCAGCAGGCGACTCGTGGAGGGCGGGGTCGTCTATGTCCCGTGCAGATGTGAACATCTGCCCACTGCCGGCACATTATAAGAAACAGAAAATCACCCAGCTTTGTGCTGACAATGGTGACTACAGGGGCTTCTACGAAGCACTGAAAGCAGTGTATGGCCCCAGGCACCTGGTACAAAGTCCCCTGCGAAGCGCGAATGGCCAGGCACTCCTCACAGATAATACCTCCATCTTGAACCGCTGGTCGGAATACTTTCAGAGCCTCTTCAGCGCTGAGCGCACTGTTCAAGAAGCAGTCGTCCTACAAATCCCACACCTCCCAGTAAAGGTTGAATTGGACGAACCGCCCACCGCTGAAGAGACCCTCACAGCCATCCACCAGCTCAAGATTGACAAAGCAGCAGGCATTGATGAAATACCGCCAGAGATCTGGAAACATGGAGGCACAGCACTGCACAACAAGCTCCATGACCTCTTTCTCTGCTGCTGGGAGGAAGGAACACTACCAAAATATCTCCGTGATGCAGTCGTTATCACCCTGTACAAGAACAAAGGCGAGAAGTCTGACTGTTCCAACTATCGGGGAATTACCCTGCTGTCCATTGCTGGGAAAATCCTTGCAAGGCTGCTCCTGAATCGGCTGGTACCTGCCATCGCTGAAGACCAACTCCCAGAGGGCCAGTGTGGCTTCAGAGCAAACAGGAGCACCACCGATATGGTCTTTGTGCTGAGACAGCTACAGGAGAAGTGCCGCGAGCAGAACAAAGGGCTGTACGTAACATTTGTCGACCTAACAAAAGCGTTCGACACTGTGAGCAGGCAAGGCATGTGGCAGATCCTGGAGCGACTTGGCTGTCCCCCAAAGTTCCTCAACATGATTGTCCAGCTACACGAGGACCAGAAAGGCCAGGTCAGACTCAACAATGACCTCTCAGAACCATTCCCTATTCTCAACGGCGTAAAGCAGGGCTGCGTGCTGGCACCGATCCTCTTCACCATCTTTTTTAGCATGATGTTGAAGCAGGCCACAGTGGACCTCGATGATGACAATGCAGTGTACATCAGGTATCGTCTCGATGACAGCCTGTTCAACCTCAGACGACTGCAGGCCCACACGAAAACCCTAGACCAACTGATTCGTGAGCTGCTTTTTGCTGATGATGCTGCCCTCGTTGCACACACAGAGAGAGCCCTGCAGCGCATCACGTCTTGCTTCGCAGATGCTGCCCAGCTCTTTGGACTCGAGGTCAGTCTGAAAAAGACATAGGTCCTCCATCAGCCGGCACCCAAGACAGTGTATCGCCCTCCTCACATCACCATTGGCGAGTCTGAACTAAAGTCAGTGCACCAGTTTACTTACCTTGGCTGCATTATCACGTCGGACGCCAAGCTGGACAAGGAGCTTGACAGCAGGCTGGCAAAAGCGAACAGCGCTTTCGGGCGACTTTTCAAGCGGGTGTGGCACAATCAACAGCTGAAAACAGGCACCAAGATCAGCGTGTACAGAGCTGTGGTCCTCACCACCCTGCTGTATGGTTCCGAGTCCTGGGCCCTCTACCGCAGCCAACTACGACTCCTCGAACGCTTCCACCAGCGCTGCCTGCGTACCATCCTGGGCATTCACTGGAGTGACTATGTCACCAACGTCGAGGTCCTTGAACAGGCTGAAACTGTGAGCATCGAGGCTTTGCTGCTGCGGACACAGCTCCGCTGGGCGGGGCATGTCTCCAGGATGGAGGATCATCGCCTACCAAAGATCACCCTGTTCGGCGAGCTTGCTACTGGACACCGTGACAGAGGGGCACCAAAGAAGAGATACAAAGACTGTCTCAAGAAGTCACTTAGTGCCTGCCAAATCGACCACCACCAGTGGTCTTCGCTTGCTGCGGACCGTGACACCTGGCGCTCCACCATTTACAAGGCAGCTGTCTCCTTTGAGGACTCTCACAGAGCTAGCCTTAAGGACAAGCGGCTCAGGAGAAAAAACAGAGATGCCGCAGCTCAGAACCCTGGCCATACCTTCCCCTGCAGCCACTGCGGTCGAACCTGCCTGTCTCGGATTGGCCTCCGCAGCCACGAACAAGCCTGCAGACGTCGTGGGCAACTCCTATAAAATCTTCGTTCGCGAAGTCAAGCCAAGATATAGAACTGTTATTTTCTCCTATGATCCCCCCCCCCCCCACCCCCACCCCCCCACACACAAACATTGTTTTTCTCACACAAGAAAAAAATATCATTCAGAGACTGATTTGTATCTTGGTTGAGACTTGGTTATACTGTCAGTGGCAGGTCTCACAGATTGCATAAACTGTACATCTGTCTCCTAGGAGACAGGTGTACATTTTATGCAATCTTTGAGATCTGCCATCGACAGTCTGTGTTTCAGTCAGTTCCGTGATCTGCGTTGCCGTTTGCTCATTTGACAGATAGTAGGAGGATTACAGAATAACAACGTTGTAGCTAAGGTACAACAACCCCCCCCCTCCCCCCCCCCCCCCCCCCCCCCCCGAGATACGCCAGTACAAGACAGCATTTGAGTATGAGCCTGTTTCAGTGTTCCTTGATGGGGGCTGTTTGCAGGTTTGACAGACAGTAATGGGTTGTGGTTTAAAGTACTTTCCAGTCCGTCCAGGTAGAACCCACCTGGCCCGGTCTCTTACCCCATTTAGTGACTTGCCATCTGCACGAGGCATAGATTCTCATGGGCCCCTGCCGGCTGCAGGAGCGCATGAGAGTCGGTGCCTCTCGGCTTGGCAGTGTTCGACCAGATACGTATGTAGGCGCAGACTAATATTCCATTCGGCATCCTTTCATCTCTGCAGGGGCTCATGAGAATCTATGCCTATCGCGGGCAGAGTGTAGCCGAGTTTTATATCATCAGAGGTGTTTGTAGGTGAGGAGGGGGGGGGGGGGCGGAGGTTAGCGTAGGACTTGTCCAGCTATTACTATTTGCAAGTCTGATTAAAATGGCGTGTCTGCAGGCCCTTAACTGGGCAGCTCGGCTTTAAAATTACTTTCTGACCGGCGTAGCGGCCATTTATCTGTCAGCAAGAGGCTCAGAACTTCATGAGCCCCCGCAGAATGCGGGGGATTATGAGGATCTGTGCCTCTTGCTTGTATTTTTCAATTTTTCGTATATTTCTTCCTGTTTGTTCCTGTCTTACATTTTATTTGGGAGGTGATCATAATGCTAAGAACATCACAAAGTTTGCATAGTGGACAAACCGTTTGCAAGTGACAGATTCTCATGAGCCCATGAATACTATGCTTCTTGATCATTTACTGGGTCAGTTTACACCCGTGCTGAATCCTCAGACGGAGGGAATCATGGTACGGGCAAATTATAATTGATTGTAGTGTGTGGACAATTATTGTTTACTCGGTATGGTGGACAGTGTGTGTGTGTTTGAAACTGTCGACGGCGAGGTGTGTACTGTAGTTTTACAACAGTTACTTGTAGTTACTAAGTACTGTTGACCTGCATTGAGTAAGAGTTAACCCTTTGGCTGTCGGTAGCGGCTTTTGTCGCGATGATTCATCCAGGAATCATCGCGACTAAAATCGATACCGGCAGACAAAGGGTTAACCCCGTAAGACGGTGACAGTGAACCCATATCATACTCAGGCTAAAAGCTTCAGATCTGTACACTGCCATATATATGCAATCTACATTATAGTACTTACAGATAAGGATATAGACCAATGGGTTTAGTTCAAGGATGGTGTCAGAATAGCTTGGCGCCTAGAGGCGCCAAGCTATTCTGGCACTACCCTTGAACTATCTTAGTCAAACGTATTTCACACACTGGTGTATTCCGAATGGTAAGGGTTGAAGCTAATCTGGCACCCCACTTTCAATGCTTTTGTCCAGTTTGTACTGTTTGATGGTGCAATTTAGAACGTGTTGGTCGGTCTCATGCTCAAAAATAAACTCTTTTCTGTGCTGGTTTGTAGTCCTCACAGGAAGTGCCGCACTGGTTGTCTCCCTGGATTCGATACCGCTAATCAGTGGTAGCGAATCTAGACCGACAACCAGTGTGAGGACGAGCAACTCCGAAGTTGGAGAATTTCGTGGGAGCAAGGGCTTAATGTGTTATGTGACTTGATAGATGACGGACATTAAAATCTGTTCTCAAAATACTGAATATGAGGCACACGAAGTATGGTTGTTTAGAACTATGATCAGTGTCCAGAGAGCTAAAAAGAAAACACCTTGGTATGACGATGGTAAGACTGTACAGCGTTGCAGATTTAAGTAAGGGATGGTGAGGGGGGTGGTGGGGGGGGGGGGGGGGGGCAAATGGCGTTTTCTTTTTTGATATCAGGTCGCGTCATATAACCGCCAGTCTCTACAGGCTGAATAAACACACTCGCCACAGCAGTGTTTTGAAATCCACAAAAGCCGATTGTGTTCGAACTGCCCCTCTCAATAATAGTATCACACACTTCTCAGCCTGCACAGACTTTTGGCGCCCTAGCAGGTCTTTCAGTCACGTCCTTCCAGCTGCGAAAAGTCATGATATTTACGTGCCCCTCCTAGAAGTTTCCATCAGCAAGAGGCATAGATTCTCATGAGCCCCTGCGATGCAGGGGCTCATGAGAATCTAAGCCTCTTGCACTCGGAATCGACGACTCAAATCGTCCCATAGACGGACTTTCGGAGAAATCGGTCTAGACTTCCATGGGTATATATGTATTCAAAGATTCACTCGAGATTTCTGCAAGTGAGAGAGATTTTAGTGCGCTCAAGCTCGCCTTGTCTCAGTGCTCCTTCTTCGACATCACTTTTGCGGTGGCAAAAGACGTGGCGTTTAACAGTTTAATGTTTAAACCCTTTTGCTGTTGGTAGCGTGCTTGGTCGAGGTGATTCCTCTTGCCAAAAGCCCCACCCGGGTCTGCCCTGGGGGACTTGGGTGGGGTTAACTACTTTTTAGTTCCCAGGGTCACCCTGGTCAGCCCCACAGGGTGGGTTTCCCTTCTACTCTGGGGCATGTGTTTCTGTCTACCCTTGGTCCATTCACCTGTATTTTCCCTTTTTAAACTCTCGACACTGTCTGCGCTGCCTGTAGCTCTTGATATTGGATGTGTGTTGCTAAATGGTCTTAGCTTTATTTAGGCCCCGTGTCGTAGGTTTATTTAACGTATTTGACCGGCTGGCGACATACATTCAATTTTCTGTTTAGTTTTTTTTTTCACAAGCAGTGCAGGCACGTCCTGAGAAAGTCTTGTTGCTGTCGGGACGTTAAGCAATGTACAATCAATCAATCCTGCCAAAAGGGTCAACGTATGAAGGCCCACAACCGCCGTAACTGTTCAAATGTTTAATATACACTTAACAGATGGTTACGAAACGCTACACACAGGTCTAGCCCGCATGGTCCATTTAGACACAGGACAATCCACAAATGTTTAATATACACTTCTGTAACAGATGGTTACGAAACGCTACACACAGGTCTAGCCCGCATGGTCCATTTAGACACAGGACAATCCACAAATGTTTAATATACACTTCTGTAACAGATGGTTACGAAACGCTACACACAGGTCTAGCCATGGTCCATTTAGACACAGGACAATCCACAAATGTTTAATATACACTTCTGTAACAGATGGTTACGAAACGCTACACACAGGTTTAGCCATGGTCCATTTAGACACAGGACAATTCACAAATGTTTAATATACACTTCTGTAACAGATGGTTACGAAACGCTACACACAGGTCTAGCCATGGTCCGTTTAGACACAGGACAATCCACAAATGTTTAACATACACTTCTGTAACAGATGGTTACGAAACGCTACACACAGGTCTAGCCATGGTCCATTTAGGCACAGGACAATCCACAAATGTTTAATATACACTTTTGTAACAGATGGTTACGAAACGCTACACACAGGTCTAGCCATGGTCCATTTAGGCACAGGACAATCCACAAATGTTTAATATACACTTTTGTAACAGATGGTTACGAAACGCTACACACAGGTCTAGCCATGGTCCATTTAGACACAGGACAATCCACAAATGTTTATATATACACTTCTGTAACAGATGGTTACGAAACGCTACACACAGGTCTAGCCATGGTCCATTTAGACACAGGACAATCCACAAATGTTTAATATATACACTTCTGTAACAGATGGTTACGAAACGCTACACACAGGTCTAGCCATGGTCCATTTAGACACAGGACAATCCACAAATATACACTTCTGTAACAGGTGGTTACGAAACGCTACACACAGGTCTAGCCATGGTCCATTTAGACACAGGACAATCCACAAATGTTTAATATACACTTCTGTAACAGATGGTTACGAAACGCTACACACAGGTCTAGCCATGGTCCATTTAGACACAGGACAATCCACAAATGTTTAATATATACACTTATGTAACAGATGGTTACGAAACGCTACACACAGGTCTAGTCATGGTCCATTTAGACACAGGACAATCCACAAATGTTTAATATATACACCTCTGTAACAGATGGTTACGAAACGCTACACACAGGTCTAGCCATGGTCCATTTAGACACAGGACAATCCAGTTCAGCCCACGTCGTCTTGATATCCAGCACTCCGTTCTAGAAATACAACGCTTTCAGTACGAGAAACAGCTAACAATAGACTGCCACGCTAACGGCTGCGCAGAATAAATAAGTGCAATTACGCAATTGCCGCGTGTCCCAACTGCTGTTAAAGTTCATTAGGTGTTTCGACAAGGCATAATACGCACAAATGGTCCTGAAATGCGTCTTCAAATTTACGCGTTTATGGTACTTTAAACTTTTTTTTCGTAATCGGAGGGAGTAATCTGCAGTCTGTGTTTACGACGGTTAGAACCTAGATGAATTGCTTCACCTGTTCAATTCGCAGCAGCTGGGGTCAGTTGCATGAGCAAGCTTAGTCCTGCGCCAGCCACTAAGCAAGGTGCGCCGCTATAGCGGCGCACCTTGCTTAGTGGCTGGTGCAGGACTAAGCTCGCTCTTTCAACTGGGTCCTGGAGCTCCTGAGAGTCTTTGTCTCTACCATTAAAGTCAGACTTGTTTTTTTATAGACCTAAACGGATTTCGATCAGCGGCCTCAACTAACGACACTGGACAGGTAGATGAAGCGTTCATTTGTGCGACTCCTCACCTGTGAAATTCACAGGCAGGTCAAATGAATTCTGCTCCTGATGCTGCGCCCAGTACAAAGGCGTGCTTTATGAGGCGCGGGACCCCAGCGGTGTTTTTATGTGTGGGTCGGGATATTGCAAAGCCGTCGGTTCCGCTCGCTAGATTAGTTTTGACCTAGAGCTGTGATGCCGCGTGCACATTTTGCTTGATATGTGCGTTGGGGTGGGGGGAGTGGGGATCGCGGTGGTGGTGGTGACGTGTGTGTGTGAGAGAGAGAGAGAGAGCGGGGGGGGGGGGGGGGGGGGGAGGGGAGAGAGAGGGAGAGAGAGAGAGAGAGAGAGAGAGAGAGAGAGAGAGAGAGAGAGAGAGAGAGAGAGAGAGAGAACGAAATAAACTTTATTTTGCAAGGATTGAGATGTTACGTTTCCATAAGCACGAATCCGATACGAATGCGATCAGAACCCGATGCGATGATGCAGTTTTCCTTAAAAAATTGCGTCATTTCGTTCTAAGTCGGATGCAAATTTGTTTATAGCATCGGGCATATGGAAACGCACAAACATGAAAAGGACTTGCACGATTTTTTTTCTTTTTCGGTCGAGCTTCGGATTTGGATCGGTTTTGTATCAGATTCGCGTTTATGGGTAGCCGTCTTTAGGCGCGCAGGCCTTTCTTACAAGCTGTCCTTGCTAAGCTACTTAAAAATAAAAGAGACATCAACCAAACGACATACAATTAAATGTAGAGATCACACACACACACACACACACACACACACACACACACACACACACACACACACACACACACACACACACACACACACACACACACACACACAGAGAGAGCTGTCTTTGCTAAGCTACTTAAAAATAAAAGAGACACTGATCAACCAAACGACATACAATTAAATGTAGAGATAACACACACACACACACACACACACACACACACACACACACACACACACACACACACATATATATATATATATACACACACACACACTTGTACGCACACACGCACAGAGAGAGAGGTTTTGCCATACATCGAACGAGCAGCTTTAATCGACTCGAGGAGTACGAGCTAGGTCTTACACTAGTTGTCTGCCTTTATTTGCTGCCGCTGATAAGCCATGTACATGTATTATCCGCTGATATAAGCGGCAGCGAATCGAGGCAGACAACCAGTGTGACAAGCACTACGCAGCAACTTGGTCCAAAATCAGCAAAGCCGGAGGGAGGTTTGGCCAGTGTTTGGTTTTACAAGTAACGCCGGTTTGCCGACAGCCGTTTGCAAGCTGGAACCATATGCCGCGGTTACTTCATCCAAACATTGATTACGCCACACCCCAGCCACACACATTACGTCAGCGTAATCATTAAACATTATTAGAGGCGGTGCTGCGGGGGAATAGAGTGACGTTGAGTGGAAACTCGGCTTCCACTTCATGGCGTTTGTGCGTCTGTGAAAAAAACAACCACGTACTGTGGTTTTAGAAAGAGAATATAGACGCGCCATGTAATGCAATAGGTGTGCATCGCCTAAGCCACCGTGCGCACCCAGGAGGGGTGGGGGGAGGGAAGGGGTGGTGGTGGTGGTGGTTGGGAGTGTTATTGTCCTTCAGGCAAGTTTTATCATCTTAATTTTTGTAACAGCTTCTACACGACGCTGTCAGCTTTCCTTTTTCATTTGAAGTGGTAACCGTTCAATGGGGCTCATGAGGAGCTATACCTCTTGCAGTTGGTAGTGTTCAGATTTTCTCGGCACTGAACGGGTTAATGGCGACGCAGACTGAACCCAACAACTCGTGAGTATCCTCATGTGAAAACGCGCGCATTCAACACGCAGCGGACATAAAACAGACTACATTCGCGTAGCCCCACCACTGTTGAGTTGCTGAGGTTATGGACATTTTAGACCTAGTATTTGAATTTTTGAAGTGGGCTGAAATTGATATCAGACTGGTTGTTTGGTTGGTTGGTTAGTTCGGGGTTTAACGTCCACAGCACCGAAGTGATAATGGACGGCCCTGACGGGCGGGTTATGTGGGACAGGGAAATCTATTGCTTATAAAGTACGACCTGAACACTGATCAATTCAGGCGCACTGCAACTGTGCCACTTTGATTTACCAGAACCTTTCAACGGACATGCTATTGAACAAGCCCGTCTTTTCCCCCCTGGATTGTGAGTCCAGCTACCGGGGCCCGGACGGGGATTCAAATCCACGACCCCGCGATTCCCTTCGCTCTCTTGCTCCGACGCTTAATGAGCTATTTCGGACTCTCGATACCAGACTGACTGTACTCTCGCTGACTTTTTATGGGCTCGCTTGGCGATGTCTGTCTGTGACTGGTGTTTTGCATGCGTGCCTGTGTGCGTGGAATGCACGTGTAAATGTCTCCGTTACTTTTGTCTCTTTGTGTCTGCTTGCTTGACTTTTCTGCTGGCGACTTGCATGTTTACATGAAGTGCATGTGCGCGGAATTTTTCCTTCCATGCACGCAGCAACAAAGCAGAAAGACATTTTGCCGGCCGGATCGCTCAAACCAACAAACACTGACTCCTCAGGCTGACTTAATCCCCTTGTTTGCCCACAAGTCACCTTTGAAGTTTTCACAAAACATCAAACCTCCTCCGCTGAAAAAATCCCATAGACCTAAATGATTTTTTTCAAGAGGCGTAGATCTTCATGAGCCCTCGCAATTTCGGGGATTCATGAGGATCTACGCCTCTTGCAGAGGGGTGGTGTTTGGCGCAGGAACGCGCATGCGCAGTCGCCTCGGTACACGTCGCCTTAAAATCCTGACTTTACCGCGACTGTATCAAATTTCCCCCTCGTCAACCGAGACAACCAACACCTTTTGGTCTTCAGCACACTGCTTAGTTGGACCACCGCCGCACACTTCGTAATTCTCAAAGAAAAATATCACAAAGCGAACGTTCTCTGTGGGCTTTCAGGAAGAATGAAAAAAACTTCAAGTGCCCTCGCGTGATTTTTGTTTGTTTGTTGGTTGCCTCTTGCAGTTATGTGGTGTTTTCATTTAAAGAACAATAAACATTGAAACTTTATTTTAGAAGAGGTAGAGTATTTGGCATTGATACCATTTCTCATATTTGCCATTTATTAACAACGAACACAGTAACAATTGAACACACTAGACGAACATGAATAATGGAAGCAGATAAATAAAATGTCACACATTCACGCACACACATGAGACCAGACTAGTTGCTTGTGTTCTGTCCAGTAGTTGTTAAGTTGGTAAAGAGTCAGTAAGGTGCTTTTGCCCGCCTTCTGGCCGAGCTATCCTGGCACTACACTTGAACCACCATGTCCCGTTTAAAAATGCACTAGTGGTGTGAATTTTAACTCTTACCCTGGCAGTGGATGCACAGTTTGTTTCTGAAATCTGTGTTAAAGACCCACTACCGCCGTAAATGTTCAAAGACACACTTCTGCAACAGATAATTACGAAACGCTACACACAGGTCTAACTATGGTTCATTTAGACACAGGACAATCCAGTTCAGCACACGTCGCCTTTTTATCAAGTAACCTGACAATGACTGCACTCCATTCTATAAATACAACGTTATCGGTACGAGAAACAGCTAAACATAGATTGACACGCTAACGGCTGCGGAGATTAAATAAGCGCGATTACGCGTGTGCTTTTGCCGCATGTGCTTTTGCCGCGTGTCCCGAGTGCTGTTAAAGTTCATTAGGTGTGTCGACGAGGCAGGACAAACACAAATGGTGCAGAAACGTGTCATCTAATGTACGCGTGATGGTACTTTAATTCAAGGACTGAAACCCACGACCGACCCAGGGACATAGAGACAGATTGGTTTCAGCAAAAGGCATAGATCATCATGAGCCCCCGCAGTCGCGGGGGCTCATTAGGATCTATGCCTCTTGCATTTGGGTAGTCTTCACTGTTTCTCGACCTGTACAGAGGACGTGTCAAGTTACAATCTTGGTGCTGCGAGGGCTTTGAGTGAATTGAACCCGCCCGCCTGCAGCCATTCTGGCGCTAACCCTTGAACAATCATGGTCAGTCCATCGTCTGTTGCGGTGTATAGTGTAGCCCTTTCGCACATGCAGCCAACGGTTCTGTTTCCAGTTCACGGCCGTTGGCTGCATGCGCATGTGGCTTGAAAAAAACTGATATGCGGCCAGAGCGCTAGAGCAACATTTCGAACCCGTCTCCACAACAACATGCACAACGACACCTGACGGATTTCAGACTTTGTGCGGACCGTGAGGCAGCGTTGCCTGAAATGTCACCTCCCACATAGTTGTCAGAATACAAGCAGCCATTGATCCACCCCCCCCCCCTTTTATCTCCCACGATGTATAGATTCTCATGAGCCGCCGCAGGCAGCAGAGGCTCATGAGGATCCGTGCTTTTTTGGTATGAATCGTTGCGTACACTACACTAACGTTTCTTCGACGCGGGAAGACTCCAAAGCCGCCAGCGGTGCCTGGAAAATGTCGACTCTCTTTTAGCTGTGAACGCACGCAGCATGCCACCTGCCACCACCTCCCCCATCTTCTTCCATGAAGCATGGATTGTCATGAGACCCTGCATGCAGGGGCTCATGAGAACCTATGCCCTCTTGCTGACCTGGGTCGATTGTGTTTTTAGACGTAGGCAGGAAGGGTGCCAATCTGCGATTGGTTCGGACAAACACAGTGACCGTTTGAAGCCCAAGTCGGTTTTTTCCGGGATCAGAGTAGGAATACGAGCCATCTGGACCAACGTCCCGGCAGAGAACGACATCCATCTGCAAGAGGCACAGATTCTCATGAGCCCTCGCATCTGTAGATGCCCATGAGGATCTGTGACTCTTGGTGGCACCACCTTTGTAGAACCATGTCCTGTGGGCGTTGAATTGTGGACTGAATGCCAGCTGGTGTCAGTTGTAGAGGACATTAGAAGACTGAGGGAGTGATGGAGTCCTTTGTCGGAGAAAATTAGACTGTAAGTTTATCCAATCTTGGTGCCACTCGCTAGCAGGGGAAAACAGATCCTCATGAGCTTGTGCAGCCTCGGATACTTCTTGTATATATATATATATATATATATATATATATATATATATATATATATATATATATATAATATATATATATATATATATATATATATATATATATATATATATATATATATATATATATATATATATATATATATTATGTAGACAAACTCGGAAGCGGACCACAGCAGTCATGACTAAGAGTCTACTATGAAAGCAAAGCGCACAAATTTATGACGATGCAAAATTAACCCATTTGTGACCGAAACACAACAAGCCATACCTTGTCAGCAAGAGGCATAGATCCTCATGAGCCCCCGCAGTCGCGGGGGCTCATGTAGATCTATGCCTCTTGCTGACCCCATTTTTGTATCCATGTTCCTTGAAGCTGTTTGGACCCCCCCCCCCCCCCCAAAAAAAAAAAAAGGAACAGATTTCAGCAACAAAAATGGATTTCAGCAACATGTCTGTTGCCCGTGGCAGCTACGGTGATCGCTTGCATACTGCTTTGTTTGAGTTTCCACGTCTGTTTTGCTCCACCGTATGCTCGGTTGTTTTTTTTTTGTGTGTGTGTGTTCTTGAGAAAAGCATTATGACTGAGGATTTTGTGCGGCGCCCCTAATGCGAGATTAATTCAGCTGCAGTTGCGGGTTTGAGTTCTATAAAATTTCCTTGAAGTCTCAAGCTCGGCAAATTAACCCCTTCCCTGCCACTGCATGTACATTTAGTTTCTGATTTTTTGTTTTTTGTTGGTTAAGCGATCCAAAGCCGCATCCCTCCAAGAAATTGGTCTCAGCAAGAGACATAGATCCTCATGAGCCCCCGCGACTGCGGGGGCTCATGAGGATCTATGTCTCTTGCAGTCGGGTTGTGCGCATTTTTTCAGTCTCTCTCGGCAGTGAAGGGGTTAAGTGCTAGGCTTACGGTAGCGGCAGTAGGCTTTCTTAGCCTTCTGTTCATTTAAGCCTTTCAAAGTCCAGATCAAAAGAGGGTTTGCTCAATGTGTCCAATGCAAGGAATTGCCAACACAGGCAGAAACAAACACGCTTCTTAATTACAAGGACGAAGCAGTTGACTAAATTTCCCTTTTTTTTTTTTCTTTTCGAAATCGGAGACACGGACAAAGAGCTTCCATCTTGGAGAACGTGACGTGAAAGAATTAATCGTTTACAGTAAAACCTGTTTTGATCGACCAGGTTAGGAGAGATCGCCACCTGTCATTAAAGACCGTCGTTGAAGTGGCTGTAGCCACCGAACTCATGGTACCCCGCAAGACCGAAATCCCCAAATTTTGCCGTTGTTCTCTGAAGCCTGCATTGCAGTGCAGGGACACAGGTCGACCATGATAGTTCAAAGGTGATGCCAGAATAGCTTGGCGCCCATAGGCGCCAAGCTATTCTGGCATCACCCTTGAACTATCATGGTCGATCCTTATCTTGCTGTGGTGTGTCTGGGGTAGAATGAGCTAAATGATGGTCTTTAATGACGGGTGCCACGGTTTGCCCTATTGGACATCTCTTAAGACCGTTTTCTAGCGAACGTTCGTGGTTGCTCCCCCCCCCCCCCCCCCCCACACACACACCCTGGTCTGCCCTGGGTGACTTAGGTGGGGTTAACTACTGTTTAGTTCCCAGGGTCACCCTGGTCATCCCCACAGGGTGGGTTTTCCCCTCTATTCTGGGGCATGTGTTTCTGTCTACCCTTGGTCCATTCACCTGTATTTTCCTTTTTTTAAACTCTCCCTACTGCCTGCGCTGTCTGTAGCTCTTGGATGTGTGTTGCTAAATGGTCTTAGGTTTATTTAGCGTATTGGACCGGGTGGCGACATACAGTCAATATTCTGGTTTTTTTTTTCCCCCACAAGCAGTGCAGACACGTCCTGAGAAAGTCTTGTTGCTGTCGGGACGTTAAGCAATGTACAACCAATCGTGGTTGCTGAAAATAAGTTCTACCGTACGTATTGTGCTTCTATTCTGGCGAGGAACATATTGTATGCTGGTCTGTGATTTTGGACCTTACGGCCGACGGCCGTAAGGTTCAAAATCACAGACCAGCACACGGTACCCACAGTGAAGTTAGCTTCCGGACAAGAATCCGCGCAATTCAACGCCGCTTTATGTAATGATTGAAGAAAACAACTGCGAGATGGGGCCGCGAAGTCGGTGGGGAATGCACCTAAAGTGATTGAGTGTAAACCTGTAGTTCACGTCGCTGGTAGATTGTGTTGCTCTGCGAGCCAGCGCCCCCCCCCCCCTCCCCCGTTCCGCCTGCACGAGGCACAGATTCTCATGAACCCCTGCAGCTGCACAGGGGCTCATAAGAATCTGTGCCTCTTGCTGTCTCGATTCGGCCCCATTTGATGTACCGTTCTGAGATTGAGGTGGCCGGCTTGGTTAAGTTACGACTGTGTAGGTTTCTGTACTAACGCATTGTGCCTCAGCATATTAATAACAACCGCAGATCTTTTCTGGAGGGGTGTGTGTGTGTGGGAGGGGAGAGGGATGGGGGGGGGGGGTAGTCAGTTACAGGGGTTTAACACCGAGCAGGCGACTAAGGCCATCTCACGGCGGCGGTATTGAGGGGAGAGTGGGGCAGGGAGAGACGGGGGGGGGGGGTGGGGGGGGAGGGGGGGGGGGGGGGGGGGGCACAGAGAGAGAGAGAATATATCTGCAAACTGCGCTTGATTTGATCAGTACATAATTATGCTTTTAATTAGTCAGAAGTGAAAAAATAGTTCCTAACCATGAATCTAAGCAGAAAAATATCCTTCCTCCCTCTTTCTTCCAACCCCCCCCCCCCCCCCCCCCCCCCCAAAAAAAAAAAAAAAAAAAAAATCAAAAAAAAAAAAAAAAAAAATCGCCTCTTAGTATAGTAGGGAGAACTGCCTAATAAAGTACGTAAAGTAATAAAGTTTTACGCTTTCTCCCTCCCTCCCTCCCCACCCCCACCCCTCCCCCCACCCCACTTTCCTACTTCCTCGTCCGTCTGTCTCTCGGAACAGGAAAAAGAACCGTGCGTGCCTATTATCCTTGGTAATAAAACTTTTAACCCATAAAGCCCTGAGAGACGACGACAGGATGTGGATCGACCATGATCATGGTCGACCTGTCTCCAGACTCGTGATATATAGACCTCGGAGGATATCTATAAAAAAAAAAATTTAAAAAGGGAAAATTTCGCCCGGAGGGCGTAATGAGTTAAGTTGTACTCTCTCTCTCTCTCTCTCTCTCTCTCTCTCTCTCTCTCTCTCTCTCTCTCTCTCTCTCTCTCTCTCTCTCTCTCTCTCTCAGATTATTACCCCACCCGGATCTGCCCTGGGGGGACTTGGGTGGGGTTAACTACTTTTTAGTTCCCAGGGTCATCCTTGTCAGCCCCACAGGGTGGGTTTTTCCCTCTATTCTGGGGCATGTGTTTCTGTCTACCCTTGGTCCATTCACCTGTATTTTCCCTTTTTAAACTCTCCCTACTGTCTGCGCTGCCTGTAGCTCTTGATATTGGATGTGTGTTGCTAAATGGTCTTTAGCTTTATTTAGGCCCCATGTCGTAGGTTTATTTAACGTATTGGATCGGCTGGCGACATACATTCATAATAATAATAATAATAATTACGGTATTTATAACTTCATGCGCTTATCTTATAATAATTATAACTCCTAAGCGCGCACTCACAACTCGCGCACGCTTTAGACAATGACTCACGTACCACAAATAGTGAAATACATTACGACGGTCAGCTTGGGGTGGGGAGGGTGGTGATATAGTGCTAAAACTGTTGAAAGAGGTGAGTTTTGAGGGCGGACTGGAAGGAGGAGAGAGAGTGTTTCTGACGGAGAGAGAGTGGGAGAGTGTTCCAGGTGGATGGACCGTAGACGGAGAAGGAGCGGGGGGTCGAAAGTGTTGAGTTTGGTGTGAGGAATGTGGAGGCGGAGAGGGTCGGAGGCAGAGCGGAGGGAGCGGGAAGGTGTGTAGGGGTGAAGTAAGTTGGAGAGATTGGCAGGAGCGCAGTTGTTCAGGGATTTGTAACAGAGAGACAGAATTTTGTATTGGATGCGTTGGGGGATGGGGAGCCAGTGAAGGAGTTTGAGCAGGGGAGTGATGTGGTCGGATTTTTTCTTTCTGAGGACGAGGCGGGCAGCGTTGTTCTGGACGCGTTGGAGAGTGAAAGTGGTGGAGTGAGGGAGGCCGGAAAGGAGAGAGTTGCAGTAGTCGATGCGAGATAAGATGAGAGAGACAGCAAGTTTGGTGGCAGCTTCGGTAGTGAGGTATTTTCTGATCTGACTGATGCGGCGGAAGTGGAAATAGCATGCCTGGGCCGTGGCGGAGACGAAGCTGGTCATGGACAGAGAGGAATCGAAGATGACGCCGAGGTTCTTGGCCGAGACAGAGAGGGAGATGGGGGTGCTATCGAGTTGAAGGTGGAGAGAGGGAGGGAGCTGGGAGAGTTTCTGGCGAGTGCCTACCTTCAATATTCTGTTTAGCTTTTTTTTTTTTTTTTTTTTTTCACAAGCAGTGCAGGCACGTCCTGAGAAAGTCTTGTTGCTGTCGGGACGTTAAGCTATGTACAATCAATCTTTAGATTATTAGATTACCAACGGCAAGTTCGAAAAATGGTTTGAGTGGTTCCCAACCAAAACTTTAACCGTTGTAAAATAAAGAATCCTCTCTCTCTCTCTCTCTCTTTCTCTCTCTCTCTCTCTCTCTCTCTCTCTCTCTCTCTCTCTCTCTCTCTCTCTCTCTCTCTCTCTCTCTCTCTCTCTCTCTCTCTCTCTCTCTCTCTCCCGCGCAAGTGAAATGAGGAAAATAAGTGGAAGCCATTTCGCTGCCTTTCTGCTTCCCCCCCCCCCCCCCCCCACCGTCAGCGTAACGCTTTTGTAACGAACGCTCTGGAGACGGAGGTAACAGCGGAACTAAAAAGCGATCAGCTGTGTGGCGGGGTTTGCTTCCGTAAAATTCGCCAGTACAACTGGTTAACAATGTTGTCGTGCCTCAACGAATACCTTTTTATCCTTCTTTTCACAAAGCCTCGTGAGTAGGCACGCATACCTTTTGAGCGTCAGTAACGGAAGGAACTCTCCTGCGCGCAAAGGAGAGGAAGAGCAGAAAAGTCTTTCATATTACGACATTGATGCTTGATCATTCAAAATTGATAGTTCGTTTAGTAAGTTAGTTGTTTAGTAAGCTGGTTCTTTGGTAAGTTAGTTTTTATTGTAAGACACACTAGGAACCGTTATGAAGTAGGTACCGCGAACTATTAGTATTAACCCTTTACTGCCTGGAGCAAGTTACTTTAAACTGAGTGCTGGTCTGTGATTTTGGACCTTACAGCTATCAGCCGTAAGGTCCAAAATCACAGACCAGCACACAACATTCTTTTTTTTTTCCTTTTTTTCAGACAGAAAATCCTGCGATGATTTCATAGTTGTGTACTGGATGTGATTTTAAGAATCGCAGGACATTACTGTAGGCTCTTTGCAATTTTCGATCTGAAAAATCTAGTCTATGTTTTCTTGGGCCATTAAAATGCAATTTTGCGAACCTTGAAAAGTACGTGTGTGTAAAATAAGACCTGTTTCACGTTAAAAAAAAAAAAAAAGTAACGTAAGGTAAGCCAATCTTGGAACGATTGTTCATGCTTTCAGCGCCGTAAATTATGAGTCAGCAGTAGAATGTATTTGCGTTTAGTTCAATGGAGAAACTATAACAAAAAATCCACACACAAAAAAATAAATCACAGCATCACATAGCTTTGCTGCACGAAGGGTTTCACGTGGCCTTTTACTTCGACAGGGAAAGTTAAAAAAAATAAAAACTGTATTGTCCACAGAAGTGGAAAATTGATTCACGGGTCCACACGTCAATAAATATCTCAGGTAAAATGTCATTCAGCCATACATGCGCATACATTTCTACATACTCGCATGATCTGTAAGAACAGGATTAATTCATTCGAGACGTGTCACCTCCGGATACGCGGCTTAAAGTACCATTACGCATTAATCCGAAGACACGTTTCTGCACCATTTGTACTCAAACCAAGGGGAATCACAGCGCTGGACAGACAACAGTCAGATCCCCTGCCCCCGCCCACCAGGCACCCAATCGTCAGCGATTGGGTGCCTGGTGGGCGGGGGCAGGGGATCTGACTGTTGTCTGTCCAGCGCTGTGATTCCCCTTGGTTTGAGTACTGACGGTTCTGCCAGCGCTAGCCTCACCTATCTGGTTTGTGTGCACCATTTGTGTTTGTTATGTCTTGTCGACACACATAATGAACTTTAATACCAGTTTGGACAGGCAGCAACAGCACATGCGTACTCGCACTTATTTATCCTGTGTAGCCGTTAGCGTTTCAAACTATTTTTAGCTGTTTCTCGTACTGATAGCACTGTATTTATAGAACGGAGTGGAGTCATTTTCAGGTTACTTGATATTAAGACGACGTGTGCTGAACTGGATTCTCCTGTGTCCAAATGAACCATAACTAGACCTGTGTGTAGCGTTTTGTAACCGTTTGTTACACAAGTGTATCTTTGAACAGTTGGGCGGTAGTGGGCCTTTAAAACCGCCTATCCGGAGTCTCGAATGCGTTAAATCTAGACTGCATAGCCTGAAATACACCTTGCTTTTGTAAAATGTCCATTATCACATCCTGAAGGCGTGAAATTAGTCAGGAGACCAGTGAAAGTATTTGTCTTCTAATGAAATGATTATTATAGACTGAAGTAAGGTTGACTTTGCTTAGAGTCGACATTTCACTTTCTGAAATCTTTTTTAAAAAAAAAATTACTTTAACACTTTTCAGTACTGTCGGATTGCGATGAGCAGCAGTCAGATACAAGAGGCGTAGATCTAGGCCTCTTGCTGGTCCCATTCATGTCAGTCAGTATGCCTCACGGCTATCTGACGGTGAATCTGTGGTACTTTTATTTTTATTTTTATAGAGACGTTTGAAGATGGTGTCAGCAATGTAGTTAAAAATCACGTTAAAGTTGCGTGACAGAAAGACTGAAGCCGCAATGCCTTCATTTGCGCAGTTAACGCCATGTATCCGCATGTGGCACGTCTCGCATGAGTTAACCCATTCGAGACGTGCCGCCCCATTCCAGCGTGTCCGGAGGCGGCACGTCTCCAATGAGTTAATTACCCATGGTGGCTATGCTGTCAAACAAACAGTCTAATTCTAATAATTTTCTGTTTCATCGGCACAACTACAGCATTTTCACCCAGTTGTGCAGACTGGAAACGAAGTCTCTGCTTTGACAATCTGTCTGAATGCTCTGACACAGATTATGATACAAAAGTTGCCATTGTGTCAAAATTCTTTCCCCGCTTTAATCATTCAGCATTATCTCCCAGACTGAGTCACGTCCAATCAGAAATTCGCTTTGTGTGTTGGACCCGTGCGACAACATAATTATACCCCGTCCTATAATAATCAGTATTAGTTCTCATTGGTCCAGTAATCCATCTTCTGCAGTACGCGACCAATCAGGAAGGGGTTCTGACATTTAATATTGTAAAGTCAGTGGCCATTGCTTGACCTCCTAATACCGCTTAATTCTCTCGGATTTAGTTTTCTTCTTTAGCAGGGATTTGACATCACGTCAACAAGCATAGATTCGCATGACCCTGTGCAGCTGCAGGGGCTCATGAGAATCTATGCCTTGTGCTTCTGCGGAACGGGTCCATTTTCATAGTAGAATCCGTATGGCTTCAAGACGCTGGCTGTAAGTTTATTCTAAGGCCAATGGCCATTGGCTGACCTCATAAATCCATAATTCTCATAGGCCCAATCATCCATCATCCTCAGTTCATTTCGTCCAGTCGAAACGGGTCTCTCGTATTTCAGTATGTGACACCCTTGACCATTGGCGCTGGCCAGGCCCCTACGCGCGGGTCCAGTGGGTGATACTTGAGATGGACAAATGCACGCCCACTTCCACTGACCCTCAATCAAGCTCGTCTGGCCGCTCGGAAAATCTGCATGATTAACTGCGTCCCTTATTTGCATGACGCCTTCACTCTCGGGGCTAAATGGTCGCTCGGAAAATCTGCATGATTAACCCCTTCACTGCCACTGGACGTGTATGTTGTCAGTTTCTAAAATGTTTGTTCAGTCAAAGACCAAAAGCCTCCGCCGTTCGAGGAAGTGGTCTCAGCAAGAGGTGGAGATGCATCTATACCTCTTGCCGTTGGGTGATGTTCATTTTTTTCCTCGGCAGTGAAAGGGTCAAAGCAGGCTGCTTTGACTGCTGAAAATTCGCCGACCTAGTATAATGGGTTCTCAATGCAGCCTCGTGGCCCCAACATGGCGCCGGCCACAAGATGCCTTAACGACGGGCTTCACCATTCAGTGTCCATTTTGTAGTGTTGTTTTTGTAGATTGTGAAATGAGCGAGTGAGTGAATGTGAACAGCACCTGCGGTGGCAAGACAAGATCGCTATGTATGATTAATTTCTGTTTCAGCAACGATAAAGTCATCTTGAATCTAAGACTTTTCTGCTCTTTCATAACCCGTGTGAGTAGGCACACTACTGCCCCTTGTGAGCAGGCACACCACTGCCCCTTGTGAGCAGGCACACCACTGCCCCTTGTGAGCAGGCATGGCCGGCACACCACTGCCCCTTGTGAGCAGGCACACCACTGCCCATTGTGAGTAGGCACACTACTGCCCATTGTGAGTAGGCACACTACTGTCCCTTGTGAGTAGGCACACTACTGCCCCTTGTGCGCACGAGGGGACCAAGAGAGGAATAGCATAAAAGACTTGCATCTTACTACATTCAATTATAATCAAACCTCGCAAGTTTAAGGTTAAGCATTTTTGTGCATAAACTTTTATTAGACACACAAAAAAACAATCATGTGGGAAATCTTGCGAAATATTAACTTTATTCATTATTGCCTGGACTCAGGTCGCTTTAAAATTGTGCCCCCCATATGCATGACGTTTACACTGTCAGGGCAGAATGGTGTTTGCCGTTGGAAATATACTTTTTGCTTTTACGGCCAGTTGGTGATTGCCATGAGTGTCTAGAATCTTTCTCGGCTCCTTTTTTCAGTATAAAGTGTATGACGTTTTGCATAGCAAAACATCATACACTTTATACTGAAAAACAAAACAAAAATAACCCCGAGAAAATCGCAGAGCTACCCTGGAGTTGTCATGGCCCATTTGTCTACAGCAGAACTTGTTCTGAGCAACCACCTTCAGTTATTGGAAAAAAACAACAACCAAGAAACAAAAACAAAACAAAACAAACAACCCCCCAAAAAAAAAAACAAAAAAAAACGGAAGTGGACGTAAAAGACAGGTGCCCTCTCAAGGGAAGTCTTGAAGGGCAAAAAGTGTCACCTGTCACGAAAAACCATTTAGGTGGCTACAGTCACAGTCAAAATAGAACTCAGTGGAGAGCACTGTCTGTTGCTGCTGCCTTTCAGTCCCCCCAACGCCCAGTTCGGGCAAGGGACTGATGATGATGATGATGAGTCACAGTCACAGCTACAACTACCTAGATGATGGTCTTTCATGACAGGTGATCTCTCATTAGGACGGTCTTTAACGACAGATAATCTCCGATAACGAAGGTCGCTCCAAACAGGCTGTGCTGTATTCCCCCGCTGCGTACACTGTATGTGTAACAGTAGCACGAAGTGCTTGACCACCACGCATGGACAGCAATTGGCCCCGGGCATAAAAGAAATAAATGGTTGTGTTGGTCCGTGAAAGAGATACGTCATTGTGTCGGGTCTGCCAATATGATGAGAATAATCCCGCCGGCACAGATGGAGTGGGTGTTGTGAGGGCAGGCCTGATATAGGCGTTGGTCACAGCAAAGGTCAGGGCTGTGAGTTGTCTCCGTCGTTTCGCTACCGGCGGTGGCGCCGGAACCCAGTGAGACACCGAGTGTGGGCTCTGAATATGATGAGTAGTTAGAATTCAGAATTGTATATACCTTCCTTTCACTCAGTAGTGATATTAGCCCCCCCCCCCCCCCCCCCACACACACACACACCAAATAAATAAATAATAGAAATTTAAAAAAAAATGCAATAGCATCAAGAAACGCAATAATGAACAACTATTATTACAAATACATGATAACATTTATTTGTTGAGTACGGTTTATTAAGAAGACTGTCTAGAACGAGTGCTCCTGCACAACTTCGGTGACCACGAAGATCAGATCAGTTAGGTTGACACACTATGAACAGCAAGACATGGACCGACCATGATAGGTCTGAGGTTATGCCAAAATGGCTTGCCGCCTTTTGGCTCAGCTCAACAGCTGTGGCCTTACCAATACTCAAATCCCATCGGGCCGAGGTCGGCCGCAGTGCGGGCCCGCGCACGACAGTTGTCCCGATAGCCTTTTTTTTTTGTTTGTTGCGAGCTGGAGATTGGTTGGTTGATCTCCCAGGTGTATGCAGCTAACGATGCCGTGCTGCTAGAATCTTTCTTCACCCTTATCATTCGGAATACACCAGTGCGTGAAATAAGTTTGACTAAAATAGTTCAAGGGTGGTGCCAGAATAGCTTGGCGCCGGTAGGCGCCAAGCTATTTTGGCACCACCCTGGAACTAAAGCCATTGGTCTATATCCTTACCTGTAAGTACTATAATGTAGCTTGCACATGGCAGTGTACAAATTTGAAGCTTTTAGCCTCAGTGTGATATGGGTTAATTCACCGCCTGAGAGCCCCAGCTGTTTAACCCCTGCAGTGCCGAGAAAAAGTAGAAACGATCCAACGTGCAAGAGACATAGATCCTCATGGGGGGGCTCATGAGGATGTACGCCTCTTGCAGAGACCAGTTTGCATCCACGTTCCTTGCACGGTGTCGGCTTTAGGTCGTCGAGTGAGCAGAGATTTCAGAAACAACAAATGTACGTACAGTGGCAGGCAAGGGGTTAAAGAACATGGAGACAACGTGATGTCAGCAAGAAGCATAGATCCTCATGAGCCCCCCTCTCGCACATGCAGATCTGTGACTCCAGCGGTTGAATATTGTCTTTTTCTCGGCAGTGAGAGGGTTAAAGACGTACGGACTCGTGGGACGTTTGGGACGCGTGGTAAATCAGAGTGCGTCGCTCCAGGCTCTTGACGTGAGCAGGCGCCACTGATTAGTCCTGGCTCCCCGGTGACGCTCTGGGCAGCGCGGGCTGTCCTTTACCCGGGGAGGGCACGGGATGGAGGTCGTCGAGGTGACGGTACAGACGGCACCTCGGGCACGCCACCGCGGAGTTTAATGCCCTGATCGGACATGTGTCCGGTCAGGATAGATCTCAGGAGAACAGAAACTCCTAATAAGTGTGCGCTTTTAACCCATTACATCCTGAGCCTGATTTAAAAAAAAAAAGATTATTGTGCTGTGGACGCTTCATCACAGATTAGGAGATGGAGCAACCATTTTTGTTCAAGAATGGTGCCAGAATAGCTTGAACTATCATAGTCAAATTAATTTCAAGCAGCAGTGTATCAAGACGAAAAGGGTTAACACAGACCAGCACAAAGCGGAATCGGTGCAAAAGCGAGTGGACGGTTATGAGACAAAACTATCGGGGGAAAAAACACAAGAACTGATGCTTATTTGAAATTTGTTGAATTAAGGTATCGACCTTTCTTTTGGCGGTACTCAGTCGTGAAAACTTGAAATTTCTACAGGTACCGTACACCGATAAAACCGTACATCATACTTTTAAGAGTCCAGTGGCTTGGAAAACATTTGACTGAACTGTTTGTTATGGCTCTGGACTATCATTGAGTGTCTTCAGACGAGGAAGGTCGATGTGTTATTCAGCAGGTTTTAACTCATTCTAGCCCAGACGCACCACAGCAAGATAAGTCGACCTGTGTCCTGCACTGCAATGCAGTCTTCAGAGGACAACGGCAACATTTGGGGATTTCGGTCTTGGGGTAGAATGAGTTAAAATATGAATCAGTTATTTGTTTTCCCCCGCTTGCCTAGTTGTGTCTCAGAACCGCCGACTTGCTTTTGCGTGGATACAGCCTGAAGCCGCAAGGTCCAGAAGCACGGATCAGTTGAGCGTCCAAACGCTGGGGCTAAGGGTAATCTTGAAATTAAAAGAAAGATCTACTACGATTTCAAATTCAAACGTGTCTTGTGTCTGGCCAGTTTCGTGAGTGACCTTAAATCCTACTCAAGCCGCTAAGCAAGGTGCTCCTCTATGTCCGACCCTCTCCGCCTCCGGAGTTTCACATCCCCCGCACCAAACTCAGCACTTTCGGACCCCGCTCCTTCTCCGTCTACGGTCCATCCACCTGGAACACTCTCCCACTCTCTCTCCGTCAGAAACACTCTCTCTCCTCCTTCCAGTCCGCCCTCAAAACTCATCTCTTTCAACAGTTCTAGCAATATAACGCCATCACGCTCCCCACCCTAAGCTGACTGTCGAAATGTATTTGTGTTACGTGAATCATTGTCAAAAGCGTGCGCATGCGTGTGCGAGTTGTGAGTGCGCGCTTAGAGTTATAATTATTATAAGATAAGCGCATTAATAATACCGTAATTATTATTATTATTGCACTAGGGACTAAGTCATCACTTAGATCTGTAATCTATAGGTGCCAAAGAATTAAAAACCGCTCAGATTCATTATGAGGTAAAAAAAAAAAAAAAAAAAAAAGAAGATTATGCTAAAATCACTAAATGGCAACCAGACTAAAGAAAGGTGCTCCTCTGGTCTTCCTTTCTTAGGGACACTACTTTACTCGGTTGCCCCCCCCACCCCCCCCCCCCCCCCCCCACCTAAACATCACCCGCCGACAAGATCAATTTTTTCACTGCTTAAACACGGCGAGCAACTTCACCCGCATGCACGAGGCATAGATCCTCCTGAGCCCCAGCATTCACGGGGGCTTATGAGGATCTATGTCTCTTGCTTGTGTTCATTTATATCCGTATTTTTTAAGGCAGACGAGATTACGCAGCAGTAAACCAGCTGTGATTGTAGAGACATCATTTCCTTTTTGTACCTTGGCAGGGAATGTAATAACTCATGTAATAACTCACTCAAGGCGTGCATCGTCCGGATACGCGGCATGAAGTCGCGTATCCGACTGCCGCACGTCTTGAATGTGTTAAGATTGAAAGCATCGTGATTAGATCGGTTTCTGGGCCTCAATTTCTCGTTAGAAAGGTTCTTAACCCGTTTAGTGCCGTGAAAATTGTGCACACCACCCAGCAGCAAGAGGTATAGATCCCCATGAGCCCCCACAGTCGCCATTTTGAATCCATGCTCCTGGGACATCGAGTGTTTTGGGTGTTGAATCAACGGAAGAGTGCAGAAACACAGTCCGCGTCAGCCGGCATTGCACGGGTTAATGAGTTTTGTGTTGAACAGGGGGCGTAATTTCTCTGGTCAATACGGATCTACGGGCCTTTTGAAAAAATAACGACGAGCTGGGGAAATATCGGTATTGCAACCTGACATGCGAGAGAGACATTTATTTGTTTGTAATTTCGTTAGCTTCACCTGGCTGCTCGCACGCAATGGTGACGTCTATCTTATCCAAGCCAGCGGAACAGGTAAATAAAGAAATGGTGGAGGAAATCTGCCTGGATGTCCGTGAAACCTCTTTAAAATGGGTTTGACAGGGGCCCTGGAGTTTCTGTTCAATTTATTTATACAAACCGCCGATGTGTTACAAGGCTGTGTCCGTTCACGTGATAAAGGTTGTGCGTTCTCCGCCGCACGTTCGTTGCAATGCCACATGACGATCAGTTACTGAGGCGGGGTGAAAGAAGAGCAACCCCAACTGTGACACCTCACCACTTCAAAGAGAAAAGAATATGTCGATTCTGGGGGTTACAGCCCCTTTCAAAAAGTCTTTGTGGCAATACATTAACTCATTCGCGGTCAGCCGCATCCGGATGCGCGGCTTATGCCGCGCATCCGGATGCGGTTGGCCGCGAATGAGTTAAACGATGTCTGACCTTCCTTTGCGCAGAATAAGTCACTCGTGGTCAATTCAACCGCTAATAAGATGCTTGCTATAAAGCTCGCACCTTATCGGTCGAGCCACATGAGAACTTGTGACTTGCTAAAGCTCGCACCTTATCGGTCGAGCCACATGAGAACTTGTGACTTGCTAAAGCTCGCACCTTATCGGTCGAGCCACATGAGAACTTGTGACTTGCTAAAGCTCGCACCTTATCGGTCGAGCCACGTGAGAACTTGTGACTTGATTCTGCGGTAGTTCGGGCATAACTTAAAGTCTCTTAGTTGCCAACTGAGCTCACATAACGTTGAATCCAGTAAATAAAGGTGCGCGGGCCCACTGCAGCTGTCGTGGGCCCGAAGACGTTTTAGCTACTGGGGAAGAAAGTGCCTTTTAGATTAACGAGCATGCTTCTTTCTTTTTGGGGCGGTCCGTGGCGCAGTGGTTAAGGCGCCTACAACCAATGCCAAAGGTGCGAGGTTCGAAAACGGATTCCGGCGTCGGACTTTTCTCCTCTGGTAAGTGTCACCGTTAATTCGGGCGGACCGTCGGGGGTTCTTTCTCCGGGTACTCCGGTTCTTCCACCCCCCCCCCCACCCACCCCCACCCTTCCCCCCCCCCCCCACCCCCAACACTTTGGTACCGGTTTCAGGCCACTTTGCAAATTTCAAATACAAGCGATCAAAAATCTCTGTAACTTCAGTAGCTGAACTGGCCCTTCGTCTGTCTTGTACTGTGTTTGTCTTAAATGGCGTAAATCCGTGTCTGTCACGTGAGTGTGCGTGTTGGGTTTCAGTTCGCGGCGCTTTGAGTCGATTCGCCCCAAAATTGAGAAAAATCGCCTATATAATAACGGTATTATTATTATTATTATTATTATTATTATTATTATTATTATTATTATTATTATTATTATTATTATTATTATTATTATTATATACAGGTAAAAGACACTTACAAGTCAAACGACGATGCTGTGAAACCGTTCGAACGGCGTGTCATTTGCCTGGGTTACTTAATACACTTGTTTGTGCAAGCTGTGCGCAGGACCGACGGGCCAGCAGAGACTATCTCATCGTCTGCATGCAATCTATTTTTAGAGGTGTGGCGTGTTACAGGTGAAGAAAGACGCTTTGCACAGTACTTAGGTTAGTTCGGGGTTTAACGTCCACGGCACCGAAGTGATAATGGACGGCCCTGACGGGCGGGTTATGGGGGACAGGGTAATTGCCTATGGAGTACGACCTGAACACTGATCAGCTCAGGCGCACTCCAACTGTGGCCCTTTGATTTGCCAGGACTTTTCGACGAACATGCTGTTGAACAAGCCCCCGCCCCCCCCCCCCTCACCCCCCCCCCCCCCTGGATTGCGAGTCCACGACCCTTTGCTCTCCTGCTCCGACGCTTAACCGCCTGAGCTATTTCGGACTCAAGCACAGTACTTAGAGACCACACAGACTGAAGTGGCCCGGAATGGGTCGGGTTACCTGCAGTATCTACACGGACATTGAAATACCGTGACACAAAGCTATTTCAGTGGTGCGGACATCACAATGGTTCCGTGAAGGTGGTACTGTGTCTTTAACCCCTCGACTACCGAGAGAAAGGCGAACACGATCCGACTGCAAGAGACCTAGAGGCATAGATCCAAGAGGCATAGATCCTCATGAGCCCCCGCGACAGCGGGGGCTCATGAGGATCTATCCCTCTTGCTGAGACCAATTTGTATCCATGTTCCTTGAACGGTGTTGGCTTTTGCTTGTTGAATGAAAACACGATTTCAGAAACAAAATAGTGTACGTACAGTGGCATTGAAAGGGTTACGTTCTATTTTATCCTGCTATAAACTGTCCTGTATTCCGTCCAGATAAGCGTCTGTTGAAAGAAAACACCGCTTGTCAAAACACCGTAGCGCGAACATTGATTTGTGTCTGCGGGAGCTCATTGGGGTTAATGCCTCTCGCGTTAAGTCAGTTTGGATGTTGTTTGCCGTGCTCTTGCGGTGAAGGGATTAGGCGGTCACGCCCTCACATGTTTGTGAGCGCGCGCGCGCGCGGTCTTTTCACGCCTCATTGGGCACGTGTGTGTGGTCCGCGCTTTCATGCGCTTACATGCACGTGACAACACCGCACGCGCTCATACGGAAAACAACATCTGTGCTGACTGTTTTAGCTCCCAAGCGCAGCCCACCCTGTCTGCAAGGGGCATAGGTTCTCATGGGCCCATGCAGCCTTGCAGGGGCTATTAGAATCTGTACTGCTTGTTGTCGAAGATCGGGTCATTTGTGCCTCAAACCGAGAACTTTTTTTTTTTTTTGGGGGGGGGGAGGGTAGGGAGTGGGGGGGGGGGGCTTACAGGTATTTGCAAGAGGCATAGCTTCTCATGAGCCCCTGCAGGGGCTCATGAGAATCTATGCCTCTTGCCGGCGGAGGTTTTCACCATATTCGCCTCAAGTTGAGGGTGTTCTTAGGCGTTTAAGCGTGCGACTGGGTTTTTGAAACATCTCTTTTCACGCAGTAATGAGGAAAACACGGCTGTTGAGAATTCAGATTTACGGTTATAGGCCGGAACAGAAAACTTGTTAGCTACAGAAGCATTCGCGTCATTTTTTCCCCTGCATCCTATTGCATTGTATTGTGCATCAGTGCATCAGATTCCGACGCAGCTTCACCACAGACTCTGGGAGCGTTGCGAGGTATGCGGCACTGTCGTGTGACTTTCCTCACTCGTGGAGGTCGCTCCCAGGCCGTGTGGTTTCATGGCCATTTCGATGAAGACAAATTACAGATGATTGAATGGAAGCAGCAAGTTGCTCATATTGTGTCCTTTAATGATTGCTAACACAAAAAGTAGATCCAGTGAGAAAGTAATTACACTTAGTTTTTAGTTCTCCATTTTTGTGTAGTGATGGGGGAAAAGGGGGGGGGGGTGGAGTGTTAAGGAATTTCGAAAAATAAATTGATATTGCTGGTATATAAAAAGCCTAATCACCAAGAGCAACAGTTGTTATTGTTCATACCCATATAATTATTCTCTAGATACATGTGTCTAAATAAATTTGTTTTCATTCCAACGTCACACGACTAATAACAAATAACTTCTGGAGGTCAAAGTAACTATTGTACCCCGAAGTCCGAAGGTACAATGGTTACTTTGACCTCCCTCAGGCCTACAAGGGTCCGTGTAGCAAACCCCTGCTAGCAATAACTTTTAGTGTTCCTCCTACCTACCCACAGCAGAGTGTTACCTTTACCCACGCGCCCCGCTACAACCCGCCTCAAAGGCTCCTCATTCCCACACACCCACACGCACGAAAAAGGGGGCCGGGAAAACGCACAACACATTAATTTGTGCCGAGGAATGCATGTAGTAGACCTATGTACACCACGAAAACAGCTGGCAGGGGAATTAATCCTCGGCTGTCTTGATCAGCATCAACACCTTCCGCAGCGCCCTCGCACTGCCAGAGCCAAGAATTATTCTCTATTCCTTAGCACTAAGGTACGATAAAGATAACGCGCGTGTATTGCCATTGTGCGTGCTTATTGTTTCATAAATTATGTCAGCACCGGTTTTTTGTTTTTTGTTGTTGTTGTTGTTGGTTAACTCTTTAAAGTCTTTCTTTGTTCGTTCAGCGACCAAAACGCTTTACCTGTCAGAGGAACACGGATACAAACTGGTCTCAGCAAGAGGCATAGATCCTCATGAGCCCCCGCAATTTTGCGGGAGCTCATGAGGATCTATGCCTCTTGTGGTTGGGTGGTGTTTACCATTGTCGGCAGTCAAGGGGATGATCTACCACACCGCAGTCACGCAGCAAAAAGTCGCGATAATATATGGTGCGTTTATTGCCATTTTCAGTATGTGTTTTATTGCTTCATAAATTATGTCAGAGCACTTACTAATCTATCGTACGACAGTCATGTATTCTAGCCAACCCAGCAAAGAATTACCGATAGATTATGAACACGCAAAAGCCTAACATTAAATGACATTTTAGCAAAGATTCGCACTCCTGTCAACTTCGCGTATTAAATGACATATTACTTAATAGCAAAGACTCGGAACTTCGCGTATTAAATGACATATTACTTATTAGCAAAGACTCACACGCCTGTCAGCTTCGCGTATTAAATGACATATCAAAGATTCGCACTCCTGTCAACTTCCCCCCACCCGGGTCTGCCCTGGGGGACTTGGGTGGGGTTAACTACTTTTTAGTTCTCAGGGTCACCCTGGTCAGCCACACAGGGTGGGGTTTTTTTTTTCCGATTCTGGAGCATGTGTTTCTGTCTACCCTTGGTCCATTCACCTGTATTTTCCTTTTTTAAACTCTCCCTACTGTCTGCGCTGCCTGTAGCTCTTGATATTGGATGTGTGTTGCTAAATGGTCTTAGCTTTATTTAGGCCCCATGTCGTAGGTTTATTTAACGTATTGGACCGGCTGGCGACATACATTCAATATTCTGTTTAGTTTTTTTCACAAGCAGTGCAGGCACGTCCTGAGAAAGCCTTGTTGCTGTCGGGACGTTAAGCAATGTACAATCAATCAATCAATCCTGTCAACTTCGTGTATTAAATGACATATTACTTATTAGCAAAGACTCGCACTCCTTTCAACTTCGTGTATTAAATGACACATTAGCAAAGACTAGCGCTCCGGTCAACTTCGTGTATTAAATGACATTTTACTTATTAGCAAAGACTCGCATTCCTGTCAACTTCGCGTATTAAATGACATATTATCAAAGATCAGCACTCCTTTTAACTTCGTGTATTAAATGACACATTAGCAAAGACTCGCGCTCCGGTCAACTTCGTGTGTTAAATGACATATTACTTTTTAGCAAAGACTCGCACTTCTGTCAACTTCGCGTATTAAATGACATATTATCAAAGATCCGCACTCCTTTCAACTTCGTGTATTAAATGACACATTAGCAAAGACTCGCGCTCCGGTCAACTTCGTGTGTTAAATGACATATTACTTTTTAGCAAAGACTCGCACTCCTGTCAACTTCGCGTATTAAATGACATATTTTCAAAGATTCGCACTCCCTGTCAACTTCGTGTATTAAATGACATATTATCAAAGATTCGCACTCCTGTCCGAAACATTGTGTATTAAATGACATAATTTATTAGCAACGACTCGCACTCCTGTCCACTTCGCGTTCAGTCAAAGATTCGCTTCATAATTGATATTTTAATGAAAACGCTTCAGTATGCTGTGTGTGATATTGTGACGTCGAGACATATTTTCCGCCTCGATCGAGACAGCTTTATAATTAATGAGGTTACGTTTGCGACGAACGACTCCCAACAACGAACGAAAGCGAATTCGAGGCGGACAACACGCGGACAACACGCTGCCACCATACGCATAGACAACACTCCAAACATCTCCAAGAGACATAGATCCTCATGAGCCCAGAGGGCTCATGAGGATCTATGCCTCTTGGAGATGTTACGAATGTTGTCCATGCCTCTGGAACACGTTGGTTATCCGCCGTGACTTCGCTTTCGTTCGTCTCAAACGTAACCTCATTAATGTGACGAAAGTGTTGGACCGATGGTACCTATAAGTCCCTGATTTAGGTTGAAGATATTGCTGAAGGGTAGTGCCAGTCCATCGCGCTCGATTCCGTCAACACTGACTAGTACCAAATGGCAGCAGCTGGTGTACTGAAAGCCCACCCAAGCCAAAACCCATCCGTCAATGTTGACCCAAGACATCATCACCCCTGATGCGCTTACAGACAACTAAATAGTGTGCGAGCAAACCACTTGAGTCGCGGCTCTCTTTTTGCTCCGCATTTGTGATTTGTTATTTGAGGGGGGGGGGGGGGAGGGGGACGGGGGGGGGGGGGGGAGAGGGGATGCACCATCACGGATTCACGTCGCTTTATTTTGCGAATCACGATTTATCATTCACGTTTTACGATGAAAAGACGGAGGCGATGAACAGAGAAGGTACCGCTTCCATAATCTCTTTTGGTGGGCAACAAGTCTTAACTCATTCAAGACGCACTTCATCAATATCTGCGAAAGTGTCGTATTGCGTTGCCGAAAATCATCCAAGGCGCCCCCGCATCAATAGCTGCGGAAGTGTCTGTAGCGTTGCCGTGGCAACGCTGTACGACACTTCCGCAGCTGTTGATGCGGGGCTCCTGAATGAGTTAACAACACAGCTTTCACAGCATTCTTCAACTGGCCAGAAGATCAAACTATCAGACTAATGGTGTGTCATGATGTTTTTGACCCAAAAAGACTGATATCTGCCAGCATACTTTCACGTTTCACGAAATCACCGGGATGTTTCGCGGACCACGAAAACCTTTATTTTGAGCTTTCACGCTTCACGACGACCTTTCTTACGATTAAACTCGGGAAATTTCTCCTGGCGTGAGTTTGGACCTCACGCTATGCAAAGCATACAGACAGCAAATTGTGCTTTCAAACTCTACGGTGGAGTTTTTTTGCCTTTGGGCGGAAAATATTATATTGTGCGGCAGTACGACAAGCGTTTGTCTTGAGTTGCGAATACGTTTGGAAAGGCCACGCGGCATATCATTAACTCATTCGCGGCCAGCCACATCAGCATGCGCGGAATAAGCCGCGCATCCGGATGCGGCTTGCCGCGAATGAGTTAATGACATATATCATATTACGTTAGTGGGATTTTTCGTGGATCAGCTTTTTTTTTCACAGGAGAATCTCTAGCCGACTTCGCTTCGAAATAACCGTGCCATTTCTCAGCTTACTAAATGACAAATGACGAAGGTGGCAATTAACGTTTCATATGTCCCAGACAGTGCCGCGCATTTTTTTTTTTTAATTTTTTACATGACTTGTTCATGTTATGTTATTTATAGTGAACATCTGAAATATAATCACAGTAACAACGAACCTTAAAATATGAACAAATAAATAGTTTGTAATGAAGTAAACTTTGACCTGATGGAACTTCCGCCAAGTGTTCGCTTCGAAATAACCGTGCAATTTCTAATAATAATAATAATAATACCGTTATTATATAGGCGCTTTTTCTCAATTTTTGGGCGAATCGACTCAAAGCGCCGCGAACTGAAACCCAACACGCACACTCACGTAACAGACACGGATTTACGCCATTCAAGACAAACACAGTACAAGACAGACGAAGGGCCAGTTCAGCTACTGAAGTTACAGAGATTTTTGATCGCTTGTATTTTAAATTTGTAAAGTGGTCTGAAACCGGTACCAAAGTGTGGGGGGTGGGTGGGGGTGGAAGAACCGGAGTACCCGGAGAAAGAAGCCCCGTAATCTCTACTTCATGCAACCCGATTCCCCAGGCTGGCGGAACATGTGTTCAGACCGCTGTTGGCGAGGTGCAGCAAGGTGCATGCGCAACGACGCGTGACGGCAAGGGGAGTCATAATTGGCCACGCGCCGCTGAATAAACAAATCCTCCCTAGCTTTGGACCACCCTCCTTACACAGGCGCCGAGTAGCTGACACGCAGGCTGCGGGAGAGAAACGCATTTTCGTCTATTTTTTGGTTGTAGTCACTTTGTCTACCTTAGGTTGTCTGCGCTAAAGTCTGAAGAGCTTGAGTCACTTGCATGAGTTAGTTTAACCCATTCAGTGTCCCCCCCACCCGGGTCTGCCTTGGGGGACTTGGGTGGGGTTAACTACTTTTTAGTTCCCAGGGTCACCCTGGTCAGTCCCACAGGGTGGGTTTTCCCCTCTATTCTGGGGCATGTGTTTCTGTCTACCCTTGGTCCATTCACCTGTATTTTCCTTTTTTAAACTCTCCCTACTGTCTGTAGCTCTTGATATTGGATGTGTCTTGCTAACTGGTCTTAGGTTTATTTAGCGTATTAGACCGGCTGGCGACATACATTCAATATTCTGTTTAGTTTGTTGTTGTTGTTGTTGTTGTTGTTTTTCTTCACAAGCAGTGCAGGGCACGTCCTGGGAAAGTCTTGTTGCTGTCGGGACAACCCACCAACCCATTCAGTGTCGGCTTTCGCAGACTGTTTCTGCAATCTTCGTTCATTCCACACCAAGAAACCACAGCTGTCTCAGAAGCATAGAATCAAACTGGTGCAAGAGGCATAGATCCTCATGAGCCCCCGCAACTGCGGGGGCTCATGAGGATCTATACCTCTTGCAGTTGGGTGGTGTTCAAATTTTCATTCAAACCCAAGAAACCCCAGACGTCCCAGGAACATGGATTCAAAGTGGTGTCAGCAAGAGGTATCGATCCTCAGGAGCCCCCGCGACTGCGGGGGCTCATGAGGATCTATGCCTCTTGCGGCTGGATTCAGTTGTCCTCGGCTCTGAGCAAGTTGAATCATACGCATGCGTGGCGGCAGTACACATGTGTTTTTGCCCACAGCCGATTCCCGGCGGATTCCGGTGTTCCGCGGATCGTAGATCATATCATGAACTCTAAGATGATGGGTAAATGGAAAGCTGCTTCAGTCTTTCAGGTTTCTGGCTTTTTATAGTTTTATTTTTATCTTTCAGTGCCGAGAAAATGTGAACACCACCCAATTGCAAGAGGTACAGATCCTCATGAGCCCACGCAGTGGGCTGATGAGGGGGGCTGATGAGGATCCACACCTCTTGCTGACACCACTTTGAATTAGTGAAGATTTTTGAGGAAATCTTTTCACCGGTTTAGTGTCGAGAAAATTTGAACACCGCCCAACTATTGCATGAAGTATAGATCCTCATGAGCTCCCGCAGTTGCGGGGGGCTGGTGAGGATGCACGCCTCTTGCTGATTTGGTACTGAATTAACGAAGATCACATAAGCGCAGTCTGCGTCAGATAGCACCAAGCGGGTTAAAGCTAGGAGCAACAAGGTGCATGCAATATGTGCATTACTGTTTTTATTTCATTTATTTTTAAACCTTACCCCTGCTAGTGGACACGGACTGTATTTTGGGAATCATTGTAAATTGCGGGTAAAAAATTCTGCATCAGTCAAAGAAGCGTGGATTCAGTGGTATCAGCAAGAGGCATAGATCCTCATGAGCCCCCGCACAAAATATAAATCATGAGTTTAGTTTGAATAATTTACGCGCAATTTTGTTTTTTCACCATCGTCATGCATAGGTCATTTTCCCAAGAGTCATTTTGCGTTTGCCAAGCGTACGTATATAATGGCGCAGGTCACTAGGCCAAACCTTCCCCGGCGCCATTTTACCTCACGATCCTCTATAGTACAAGGCCAGCGAGTCTTCAACGCGCAGTTGGGTTGATGTTCCAAGTGTGTGACGAGCAATTTGGGCCAGCGCTGGTGTTTGGTTATTCTACGCAATGCTAATACCTGGCGAAGCCGATGGCCGATTATTTAATATAGTATCAACACTCCACCTCTTGCGCGGGCAGTGACTCATTGTGGCCACAGGTGTGTTGTAGAGGTTTAGATTATTTCTCATTTAGTTTCTGCAAAGGCGTAGATTCTCATGAGCCCCGCAGGGGCTCATGGGAATCTATGCCTCTTGCAGATGGAATTTTCACAAGTTCTGGACTCATGCGAATCTATGCCTCTTGCTAATTAGTACCTTTCCTTTGTGAGCGAGCGGCATGTAGTTTGTGTTCACAGGTGTTTGGCGGTTTAGATCTAAATTAATAACGGGGAGGTTAAGCCTGGAATAGACTCAGTCAAAAGTAGGTAAAATTTGCACGGGCTTCAAACAGGCTGTGGATTCATGGATTCATCCATCCCGCTTCATATCTACTGTCGGGGGGGGGGGGCGAAGGGGGGGGGGGAGGGGGGGGTTCGCTCATGAGAATATACGCCTCTTGCTCGCAAGGATTTGACTCATTGACATCTAAGTTTGAGGTACTTCTATCTATCTATCTATCTATCTATCTATCTATCTATCTATCTATCTATCTATCTATCTATCTATCTATCTATCTATCTATCTATATCCCGTAGTCTTGCCGACCGTTGGGGCACCACTGATGACTTGGCAACCAGCTCCCTCCATTCCTCTCTGTTCTCTGCCATTCTCAGCGTATCGCCCAGCTAAAGTCCTGTCCACTCTGAGATATTGTCCTCCCAATCTTTTTCTCGGTCTTCTTTTCCTTCGACCTCCTTGCACACTGCCTTGCAGGATTGTTTTGGCAAGCCCTGCTGAACGCGTGACATGCCCATACCACTTCAGTTTGCGTTTTCTCACAATGGCTAATAAGTCTTCATAGGGCCCGATGGCTTGCCTGATTCTGAGGTACTTATCCGGTATTTACTGCTACGAGGACGACACGCAAAGGGTCAAACGGTAGGTCGGTCACCGTGCCCATCCTACGTCAATACCCTGTAGTATGAAGCCCGTTAGCACTACGTACTGCGAGTACAACGTGTCGATAGAACTACGACCGCTAGCACTACGTGTCGATAGCACTACGCACGATATCTGTATGGCCGTTAGATCTACGGGCGTTAGGGACTACAGAGATATCGTTGCGTAGCGCTAGCGACTCGTAGTTCTAGCGACTCGTACTGCTAACGACCTTAGTGCTAGCGATCGTAGTGCCGTCGACTTGTAGCGCTAGCGGTCGTAATCCTATCGACACATAGCGGTTCTCGTGATGCGTAGTGCTTGCGATACGCACCCTACTATGCGGGTGATTTAGGGGAGGGATCGGCGCAACAGACAATTGATGCCGTACAAATGGTACGATTAGGTTTTACTCTCCCTCCCCCCCCCCCACCCCGCCACCCCCCCCCCTCCCCCTCTTCCCCACCCATCCCTTCCACGGCAGTGACGGGCGATAAGGGTGAGGTTTGTGGCCATGTACTTGTCACAGTCCACCTAAGGGACATACATCCTCGCGGTCCTATTTTTAACCCCTTCACTGCCGGGAAAACGTTAATGCGAACCGACTGCAAGGGACATAGATCCTCATGAGCCCCCGCAGTTGCGGGGGCTCATGAGGATCCCCGCCTCTTTCTGACCGCCACTTTGCGTCCGGGAAGCTTGGAGAAAGTACGGCTATTTGGCGTAAGATGAATGAACACTGATTTTAGGGGTAAAAATGTCTGAGTGAAGGGGTTACAGTTTCGTGACCGCACCTGCAAGAAGCATAGATCCTCGCGGACCTCCGCTGGCTGCCTAAGTCACGAACAAAGGGCCAGGGCCCATAGGGATCTATTTTTCTCTTTCTGTCTAGAGGCGTGAAGATGTGCCGGGTATGCTTGTTGCTAGGTTTAGGTCACAGATCCCTGACACGCGACCCCCTACCCGGGTGTGCCATGGGGGACTTGGGTGGGGTTAACTACTTTTTAGTTCCCAGGGTCACCCTGGTCTGCCCCACAGGGTGGGTTTTCCCCTCTATTCTGGGGCATGTGTTTCTGTCTACCCTTTTTAAAACTCTCCCTGCTGTCTGCGCTTTTGTTATAGCTCTTGATATTGGATGTGTGTTGGTAAATGGTCTTCGGTATCATTTATTTAGCGTATTGGACCGGGTGGCGACATACATTCAATATTCTGTTTAGTTTTTTTTTTTTTTTTTTTTTTTTTTTTTCACAAGCTTGCAGGCACGTCCTGAGAAAGTCTTGTTGCTGTCGGGAAGTTAAGCAATGACTTTATGTACAACCAACCAACCAACCTGACGCGCGACGACAGGATGTGCATCGGCCATGCTAGTTGAAGGGTGGTGTCGGACTAGCTTGGCGCCTGTAGGCGCCAAGCTATTCCGTCGCCACCCTTGAACTATCATGGTCGATCTTTCTCCAGGACTGTGATGCATACCTCAAAGGACATCTACAAAAACGGATAATTTAGACCTCAGGATATGAGGAGTTAAACTCAAGTGTCCCTCCGTGTCGTCTAATTAGTCAGCGTCTCAAGCACGGCGTAGGTCATCGTGGGTTATTGACCGTTCCACGGCCCAGGCATGTTATTCCCACCTCCGCCGCATCAGTCAGATCAGAAAATACCTCACTACCGAAGCTGTCACCAAACTCGCTGTCTCTCTCATCTTATCTCGCATTCCGGCCTTCCTCACTCCACCACTCTCACTCTCCAGCGCGTCCAGAACAATGCTGCCCGCCTCGTCCTCAGAAAGAAAAAATCCGACCACATCACTCCCCTGCTCAAGCTCCTTCACTGGCTCCCCATCCCCCAACGCATCCAATACAAGATTCTGTCTCTCTCCTACAAATCCCTGAACAACTACGCTCCTACCTATCTCTCCAACTTACTTCACCCCTACACTCCTTCCCGCTCCCTCCGCTCCGCCTCCGACCCTCACCGCCTCTTCATCCCCCGCACCAAACTCAGCACTTTCGGCCCCCGCTCCTTCTCAGTATAGTATACGGTCCATCCACCTGGAACACTCTCCCACTCTCTCTCCGTCAGAAACACTCTCTCTCTTCCTTCCAGTCCGCCCTCAAAACTCACCTCTTTCAACAGTTCTAGCACTATATCACCACACTCCCCACCCCAAGCTGACCGTCGTAATGTATTTTCACTATTTGTGGTACGTGAGTCATTGTCTAAAGCGTGCGCATGCGTGTGCGAGTTGTGAGTGCGCTCTTAAAGTTATAATTATTATAAGATAAGCGCATTATAAATACCGTAATTATTATTATTATTTTCTCGTGTTGCCTTTAGAGACATTGATAAAGACCTGCTCCCCGTGCTACTGCTAAGAACGATCCGCCCGCATTTACATCGGTTCCGTGTAAAGCGGAGGAGATTGTCTAGTCGCATTAACTCTTTGAATCAATCAAAAAACCAGACCCACCACATCAAGATAAGGATCGACCATGATAGTTCAAGGGTGATGCCAGAATAGCTTGGCGCCTATGGGCGCCAAGCTATCCTGGCATCACCCTTGAACTATCATGGTCGATCTGTGTCCTGCACTGCAATGCAGTCTTCAGAGAACAACGGCAAAATTTGGGGATTTCGGTGTTGGGGTAGAATGAGTTAATTAACTCATCCATAGCTGCGGAAGTGTCGTATAGCGTTGCCGCCACACGACACTTTTGCAGCTGTTGATGCGGGGCACCTTGAATGAGTTAATACGTCCTGTTTTCACAGGTTTTTAAAAAAAAAATATTCGAGACGTGCGGCAACAGGATACGCGGCACGTCTCAGGTGAGTTCACAATCTGTTTTCCGCATAATCTACAAGGATCATCATAAACCCCTGCATAAGTATCTGTTCCTCTTGCAGTTTTGGTCTGTGTTTCTTCTTTTGTTTGTTTTGTTTTGTTATGTGTGTGTGTGTGTGTGTGTGTGTGTGTGTGTGTGTGTGTGTGTGTTTAACCTTTTTTAATAAAAGATTTTCAAGTCAAGTCAAAAAACTGCATTTATCCCACGAAGGGGCAATTTCAGTCTAGGAATTCATCTGTTATTTTCTCTAGATCCAATCAGTCGCTTGTGGCGCATCTTTTACACTATTTGGCATTGACGAATTTACATAAACATCTGCAAGAGGCACAGATCCTGAGGAACCCCTACATGAGGGTCTTTGCCTCTTGCGGGTTTGGTCTACGCTGGTTTTTTTTTTAGATCGAGGGAGTTCGTCTGTGGTTTTATCTCGATCCAGTCAGTCGCTTGCTGCGCTTCTTGGACCATTTGGCATTGACAAATGTACGCCTGCAAGAGGCACAGATCCTCATGAGCACCTGCAGGGGTTCATGAGGATATGTGCCTCTTGCAGTGTTATTCCCTACACGAAGAAAGGTTGACTGGGTTTATTGACATTTATTGCCTAGATCCAGTCAGTCGCTTCTGTGCTTCTGTGACCTTGTGCCATTGACAACTGCAAGAGGCACAGACCCTCATGAGCCTCTGCATGTATGCAGGGGCTCATGAGGGTCTGTGCCTCTTGCTGCGTTGTTCCTCAGGTGGAAGTGCTTAATTGGGTTTATGCATACTTATTGCCCAGTATTCTGGGAGCTCCTGGCATTGACAAATGTCCCCAGTATCTGTGGTGAAAAACAGATTCCGCGTGGTCTGATAAAGCGCAGTGGGAAACTGGGGGTACCTAGGGCGGAAATGAATGTGAATCTGTGTGTGTGTGTGTGTGTGTGTGTGTGTGTGTGTGTGTGTGTGTGTGTGTGTGTGTGTGTGTGTGAGAGAGAGAGAGAGAGAGAGAAAGAGAGAGAGAGAGAACTGAACAGAACTGAAAATTTATTTTGTAAAGATGAAGACAGTAGGCACGCAGGCCTTTTTACATGTCTGTCCTTAATACAGTTTTAAACATAACATCAAAAAAGAACAATACAAATACAATTAAATTTAAGAGATAGAGAGAGAGAGAGAGAGGAGGAGGAGGAAAAAATGAAGAAAGTTATTTCGTTAGTTTTCAGCAGAGAGTGCCAATCCAGTCATTGCCTCTGACATACTGCCTCAGTTGAACCGGCAAAACAATACATACCCCCCACCCCCACCCCCACCCCCCGCCCCCTTTAAAAAAAATGCTTAGAGATTTGCAAAAAGAAGCAAAGAATCAACATACAGTTGTTGGTATCACATATCTAGACAATACGCACGAAACATTGAAGTCGGAAACAAAATGCAAAGATTACAGCGGTTACCAGTAATCACATCGCCTCCCTGATCAAGCACTGTTCCTCACTTACTGTTTCCCCTTGTATGGTCATAATATTATTCTTCAATATGTCCCCCCCCCCCCCCACCCGGGTATGCCCTGGGGGACTTGGGTGGTTCCCAGGGTCACCCTGGTCAGCCCCACAGGGTGGCCGGGTTTCCCCCTCTATTCTGGGGCATGTGTTTCTGTCTACTCTTGGTCCATTCACCTGTATTTTCCTTTTTTAAACGCTCCCTACTGTCTGCGCTGCCTGTAGCTCTTGATATTGGATGTGTGTTGCTAAATGGTCTTAGGTTTTTTTTTAGCGTATTAGACCGGCTGGCGACATACTTTTAATATTCTGTTTATTTTTTATATTTTTTTTCACAAGCAGTGCAGGCACGTCGTGAGAACGTCGTGTTACTGTCGAGACGTAAGCAATGTACAACCATCTTCAATAATTATGTAATACGTCAGGGTCCAGTTGCATGTGTAGCGAAGCACCTTGCTTAGTGGCTGACATAGGACAAAGCTCGCTCATACAACCTGCCCCAGATTTCACTGAGAAATCCAAGAACCTAATTCTGATCTATTCGCTGACAATGGACCCAGATTCTGGATTGTGTTTATAAAATCTTTGTTAAGTCAGCGCCAAAAAGCCTAACCGTCAAAGGAACATAGATACAAAGTGGTGTCAGCAAGAGGCATAGATTCTCATGAGCCCCCGCAATTGCGGGAGCTCATGAGGATCTATGTCTCTTGCAGTAGGATCGTGTTCACTTCGTCTCAAGTGTCAGCCAAGTGGTGTCGGAGCTCGGTACCTTTGGCTCCATCTAGCACAACACCTAAAAATGTTGTTGTTTTTTTAAAACATGGAGCCCACAGCAGTCGCAGATCCTCACGTCTGCAAGGAGGATAGATTCATTCTCAGGGTCTCATAAAGATCTATACCTCCTGCTTGGTCCCTGTTGGCTCTTCCTCGTACAGCAGCCACTCGGCTGGGAGATGGGATCTGCTTTTTGTCAATTTCAGATGGATAACCAATCTGCCAGCACTCCATAAATTTTGAATGGCCTGCCAATAAAATGTCCACACTGAAAGTTATTGCCGCGTGGACGAAATTTAGGGCGACACTTGTGTGATTAGTCGTGGATATTTTTGTAATTTATTTTATATATATATATATATATATATATATATATATATATATATATATATATATATATATATATATATATATATATATATATATATATATATATATATATATTTATATTTTTTCAAATTGAATTTTCTTTTAGCTCAAGTTTAAGTGGCACAGCCTTACGTGAGATCAGTGAATCGACCATGATAATAGGCTTAAATCCGTTCATGGCCGGAGAAAAATGGAGCACAACCCAGCTGCAAGAGGTATAGATCCTCATGAACCCCAGCAGTTGCGGGGGCTCATGGAGATCTATGCCTCTTGCTGAAACCCTCTCTCTCTCTCTCTCTCTCTCTCTCTCTCTCTCTCTCTCTCTCTCTCTCTCTCAGTACTTCAGTCTACATGTATTTTTGCACGTGGTCTCGGCACACTCCCGTTATTACTCGGACTTCCGTACTTCCGTACCACACACAAGGTACCACATGTACACCGCTGTTCTCCAAGAACCTGCGCCCCCCCCCCCCCCCCACCTCCCCACTACCCCAACCCAACCCACCCCCTTCTCCTTACTCTCGCTGTCTGAGGGAGAAAAAAAAAAAACGAAAATAAAAACACCAAACTACACTGATGTAGACAACATAAGGACCCTTTGGGCGTCGGTAGTGTGTTTGGCCGAGGTGATTCCTGCGCATGCGCTGGAATCACCTCGACCGAAGACACTACCGACAGCCAAAGGCCGGCTAAGATTTGTGGTTATGATTTATGGTCTGTAATCTGCAGTGTTCTAAGCAGCAAGAGACATATATTCTCATCAGCCCCTGCTGCTGCAGGGACCCATGAGAATCTGTGTTGCCTGAAGATGCTGGACACATGACAAAATAAAAATAAAAAATAGCCATGTGCATGAAATTTACATTTCCAAGTCTGTGATCTAGACAAGCCGCTATATATATATTACTCGTAGCCACTGCGGCTGCAAGGGCACATGAAGGTCTATGTCTCATTCAGAGGCGGGGGCTGTGTGTATAGATGGGGTGTGGGGGGAGGGGACTAACGTTAAAACCGCTGGGCATCAAAGGACGCGTGTTGAAAGGAAGAAATAGCCCATATTTATAGGCCACGTGCTACTGCAACAATATCCCAATGCGCAAAAGGCCATCGGGCCGACGTCGGCCGCTGTTGGCCCGCGCACAGCCGTGCGCGGGCCAACAGCGGCCCGGTGGCCTTTTGCGCATTGGGAAATCTGTAGTTTGTGGTTGAGGTCAACAAAATTCCGGGTGCTACTATACTCATGAGAGTTTATGCCTCTTGCCCCCCACCCACACCCCCCCCCCCACCCCCCGCCGCCTCCCTCCACCCCTTTCCCACCATCAAGCAATATAGCCACGCCGTGTGTTCAGGTGCAAGAGGAAACCGCCATTTGCCTGTTCCCTTTTCCCTCTTCCTGAATCACCAGACTGAACCCCTGCCTTGCCATGAGGAACACAGATCTTTCAGTTTGGCTGAAGATGTATATATATATATATATATATATATAGTATATATATATATATATTATATATATATATATATTATATATATATATATATATATTTGCTCTATCTCTCTCCCTCTTTCTCTCTCTCTCCCCCCCCCCCCCCTTAACACTTCTCTCTAGCCCTGTTTCTCTCTTTACGCTTTTTCCTTTTTCCTTCTTCCCCTTCCTCCTTCCTCCTCCCCCCCCCCCCCCGACCCCCCTTTATATATATATATTTGTTTTTGTTGTTGTTGTGAGTTACCCTTGAAGACGGTTTCACAACTACCTACTCTCCACTTACACCAATATTCTCTTACTGAATTTGATTATTTGCTTTGTTTCAATGACTTATTACTTATATACCGTGCTAAATGCTGGGTTTTTTTTTCCCCCCGGGGTCCTCCCGTTTTTCCTCGAGGTAGTCCTCAACTTGAAGGTGATATAAAGTTTGCCTTCGGGTTGGTGTTTAGCAGGCTTTGTGTATTAGACACTCAGCCTACTTCGTGCCCAAGGGTTCGTTCTCTCTTTCTCTCTCTCCGTTTCGCTGTGTGTGTGTCTCTCTCTCTCTCTCTCTGGCCTCACCTACACGCATTTACTTTTGCTCGCTCCTGCACGTGCTTGCATACACTCTTGTCTCTCGTGTTCAGGTTCTCTCCGAGTCTCTCTCTCTTATGATTTTTCGTTGACGTCATTTTTACTTTTCCCGCACTTTTGTTCTTCCTTTTCTTTTATTTTACGTCACCTCCTTCAGTTGCCACATTCCTTCTGCCAATGAAGATAAGTAGCGGCTAATCTCTCTGTTTGTTTGTCTATTTTGACAAAGGGTATTTACCCGAAATATTAATAAATTGTGTTGTACCCGTCTTTTCTAAGCGTGTTTCTTTCTCCTTTGGGTACTTCTTTGAAGATGTATAGATCCTCATGAACGTAATAAGACATTACTGGTGATCCTCACGGTAGGAAAAAGGCAATATTTCAGGAATCATCGCGACAAAAGGCGCTACCGACAGCCAAAGGATTAACCTGGCACTACCCTTCAACTATCTTTGGAAATCCATCTCCCGCCGCTGACGCACGGTGTGTACGGTCGTCTCCCAAAGGAAGTGTTTTATTTTCCGTGTTTCTCTCTCTAACCTCACTCTATCCCGCCCCCCCCCACCCCCTCCCCTCTCTCTCACTCTCTCTCTCTTTCTCGCTCCCCCCCCCCCCCCACCTCTGCCCTCCCCACCCTATTCCAGGCTTGCCTTGATAGGAAAATATATGGTCTTGACACCTGTTGTATACGGTGGGCGTGCCAGGTGTCACTGCTTACCTGTGCTTACCTGTGATTTAGTACGTCAAGCTAGGGCTGGGGGATGTATCAAATGCACGCTCGCACGCATTTAACACACGCAGGTGCACTTAGTTATTGTTTCAACACGCTAAAACCTCAACCTGCTGGCATTCAAGAAGAAAATACTGATCGACCATGATAGTCCAAGAGAGCTGGTAGAATAGTTTGGGCAAGTCCCGAACTGTGATGTAGTTTTCAGGTCTTGAAGGCCCACTACCGCCGTAACTGGCAAAGACACACTTCTGTAACATATGGTTACGAAACGCTACACACAGGTCTAGATAATAATATATGGTTCATTTAGACACTGGACAATCCAGTTCAGCACACGTCGTTTTGATATAATATCAAAGTAATTTGACAAGACTCTACTCCGTTCTATAAATACAACGCTTTCAGTACGAGAAACAGCTAAAAATAGATTGACACGCTAATGGCTGCGCAGAATAAATAAATGAGATTACGCGTCTGCATTTGCTGCGTGTCCAAACTGCCACTAGAAGCTCATTCAGTGCGTCGACAAGGCATACCAAACACAAATAGTGCTGAAATTTGCCTTCAGTTTTACGCGTAATGGCACTTTAAAGGGGACACACTCACATTTCCAAAAGTTCGACTGTTGGCCTCTGTATGTTAACCCCTTCACTGCCGAGAAAAAGTGAACACGATCCAGCTGCAAGAGACATAGATCCTCATGAGCCCCCGCGACTGCGGGGGCTCATGAGGATCTATGCCTCTTGCTGAGACCAATATGTGTCCGTGGACGGTACAGACTTTTGGCCGTTGAATAAACACAGATTTCAGAAACAAAAATGTACGTACAGTGGCAGGCAATGGGGGGTTAAACCCAAGTACATCATGTATACCGACGAGCGAAAGAACTGCAAGATTTTTTTTTGTGTGCCAAAAAATGTCGCATTTCTTTTGCTCGTCGGTATACATAAACGAGCAGAGCAGTGCCATAAAGTTCGTATAGCACTCTTCTGCGGTATCTCTTTCTTGGCTGATTTCGTGTCTTTCTAGCCGCGTGCGTGTATAACCCATATCATATCATACTGAGCTTTAGATTTGTACACTGACATATGCAAGCTACATTATAGTACTTACAGATAAGGATACAGACTAATGGCTTTAGTTCAAGGGTGGTGCCAAGCGCCAAGCTTACCCTTGAACTGTTTTGGTCACACTTTTTTCACACACTGGTGTATTCCGAATGATAAGGGATAAGATTTTCAGAATACAAACGACGGATCAGCGGGATAACACACACACATTAGAGTGATCGAGTTGTTTGTGTCCAGTCGTTTGTTTAGTGTATGCAGTGGCCAGTGAATATACAGTATTCTCCAGACTAAGAGCTCTCGAAAGCCGCACATCGTGCTGGCGCCCGAAAGGAATTTCAACAACCATTATCTTCAGCCCGAAGGACGCTTATCATGACACCCTGGTACTGTATTACAGTTCACCCCTGGATACCTCCTTAATCCACCTTAAACTCAACTTTTAACCTCCTCCAAGAGAAAAAAACACTAGACTCAAATGATACACGCTTGAGGCATGGCTTGGCGGATCACGGAGGTTTATCAAGATCTGTACCTCCTGCACTGAGATTCGGGACTTTCTTTTTTTTTCCCCACGTGATGTCGACTACTTGCAAAACACAGACGTGAATGTACCAGCAAGAGGCATAGATCTTCATGAGCCCCCGCAAATTGCGGTCTCCCATGAAGATCTACGTATTGCAGATCGCTGGCAGATCGTTAACACAGGGTAAGCCACCTTAATTCCGCCGCTTGCTCACAAAAGCACTGAAGCGGCGGTCACGGTTTTCGCGGGCAACAGTCGCATTAAATGCGGCCCAGTGGAGCTTTGGTGCGACCTTTGTGTCGGCCGCGTTCAGAAAGAATGGTCTCAATAGCGCGGGCATCCTGTGTGTTTTTACCAGTCATTGGCTGCGAAGAATAACCGCTTATTCCGCTGTATTGTGAGCCCTGAGATCCCGCCGCGTGTTTAGTAGCGAGGTGACCGAACCAAAACCTCAAACAAAACAATCCGGCTGCACTGAACTGATGCAGAGGAATCTTTCCGCCTGTGCTCTTAGGGGGGGGGGGGGAGCGGACAGGGGGTGGAGGGGGGGAGGGGGAATTACATAATAATAATAATAATAATAATAATAAGCGCATTAAATAGGCGCTTTATCCCAATTGAAAATTGGCTCAAAGCGCCGCCGCAAACTGAACCCAACAAGCACGCTCACGTGAATCACGCGCATTCACTCACACACTGTACATAAACACAGAACATTCACGTGGTGCTAAGGGCAAGCTCAAGCGAGCTACTGTAGTTTTTGGAAATTCAAAATCGTTTGTATTTGAAATTTGATTAAGTGGGCTGAAACTGATACCAAAGTTGAGGGGGAGGAAGAGCCTGAGTACCCGGAGAAAGAACCCCCGAGAAAAATCCGACGCCGGAACCCGTAATCGAACCTCGCACCTTTGGCATTGGTGGCAGGCGCCTTAACCACTGCGCCACGGACCGCCCCTATAGTTGAAGTGGGTATCCCGTAATGCCTAGACACCCGTGAGAATGATTCAGTCGTTTCATCCTTTCGTTCTGATACACTACTGCTTGAAGTTAAGTTGACTAAGATAGTTCAAGGGTGGTGCCAGAATAGCTTGGCGCCTTGAACTAAAATGGTTGACCCGGCGTCTCCTAATCTGTGATGCAGTCTTCGTAGGACAGTAAGAAAATTGACAAATCCACCGCAGGATGTAACGGGTTACAGCCGACCCGCTCCAGGCGATACAGGTTTAATAGCGCGCAGTGCCTCCTATATAACTGTTCTTTCTGTGTCTTACAATGATGCTGGATAAAATGGCTAACTTAAGTTTGAATAAGAACAAGAGTACTTTATTATCTCAAAAAGAGAAATTCGTTTCGCCACCTCAGGTGCAACTCGCAATCCGCGCACACACTCACACAACAGTTTTCAAACAAATGGACAATGGCTCGGGACGGGTGAAGCCCGTCGCCAAGGCGTCTAATGGCCGGCGCCAACGGCCCCAACCCGACCTGAACCTCCCTAACACAAGCAAACTAAACACGGCCCTATCTTAGTATCTCAGTAACACATAATATAATATTTTTTTACACTTTCTGCTTGGCTGAGACTAGTTGCACAAATAAAAAAAATACGCCAAAAAAAAAAAAAAAAAAGGACGAATACTTTCACAGTTGCTACCTGGGGGCCCGTCGCCATAAGAACAGCGCCGCCTATTAGTCGCTCCGGCATAAACAGTCACCGTCACCACCGTAATTATAGCTTAACTAGTATATAACTTCATAGTCATTTTTAAAGCAATAGTAGTAGAACTACATCACGAATGGCCTAAGCTGAAAAGCTGTTCTGCTCTTTTTCTCCTTTGTACGTTTAACGGGCCATTGAGCCCCGCCGCACCACAGCAGGAAACGGATTGACCATGATAATTCAAGGGTAGTGCCAGATTAGCTTGGCGCCTTCAGGCGCCAAGCTAATCTGACACTACCCTTGAATCACCACGGTCGACACACCTCCTGCAGCTGATACATGGATGTTAGATGCCATCTCCCAAATTTGGGAAACGCGGGCTTGGGGTTAAACTGGTTGAGAGTTGTTCCGCGATGCACCAGGATTGGTTGTACATTGCTTAACGTCCCGACAGCAACAAGATTTTCTCAGGACGTGCCTGCACTGCTTGTGGGAAAAAAAAAAAAAAAAAAAAAAAAAAAAAACAGAATATTGAATGTATGTCGCCAGCTGGTCTAATACGCTAAATAAAGCTAAGACCATTTAGCAACACACATCCAATATCAAGAGCTACAGGCAGCGCAGACAGTAGGGAGAGTTTAAAAAAGGAAAATACAGGTGAATGGACCAAGGGTAGACAGAAACACATGCCCCACTGCCAGAATAGAGGGGAAACCCCGCCCTGTGGGGCTGACCAGGGTGACCCTGGGAACTAAAAAGTAGTTAACCCCACCCAACTCCCCCAGGGCAGACCCGGGTGGGGGGCACCAGGAGAAAGTAGAAAACCACTGGTGTGAGTACCTACTCGCACGGAGTGTGAAAAGAAGGGCAGAAAAGATTGATAACGCCTTGTATCATATCAGCAAATGTTAGCAATACAAGTCCGCTTTGCACAAGGTTACTTCGAAATGGCACGCCGCCGTTCGGCCAAGCATCACCAAACGTCCAAGAGATTGTAACAAATGAATTTTTGAGGCTGTGGCGCTTTCATACACTGCCGAGCAAGAGAAATGCGACATTTTCGGTCATGGGGTCTGCAAGTTCCGCCCAGTAAGTTCCGAAAATGTCGCATTTCTTTTGCTCGTTAGTATAGCACATCTCACACTCAGCGAATCGAGAGAGATACTCAGTGTTACAACATCTTGGACTGAGGGACGGTGTGAATATGCTTTCGTGCATGTTATGAAAGACTGCTGAAATTAACCCAACCCGCTACATTAAATGAAAGAGCCTTTTTTTTTTTTCATGAAATTGTGTCATTAACCCTTTTCATCCTGATGCACTTGCTAGAAATAAATTTGACTGAGAGTTCAAGGGTGGTGCCAGTATAGCTTGGTGCCCGAGGCGCCAAGCTATTCTGGCACAACCCTTGAACTAAAATGGCATTAAGCAAATTAAAAAAAAAAAAAAGCATCAGGATGTAACGCGTTAAGACGAAGATGTCTTCCTCAGCACTTTCGATGATAACATCAGCCGGCAAGATAATTAAGCTCTGTGTGGTCTCAGGGGTTAATCTCCGAATCCAATTTATACCGCAATGCGACACCTTTAAAACACTCCTCAAATGCCCCTTTAGTACACCCCTCAAAGCGAAGGGACGCAATTTATGGCGAAATAGAAACGCTTCAAATTTCGCGGATGGTAGCTAGCGGTACTGAAAACTGACGGTTCATTTTGGCACGCAGCAGGAAATCAGACCACACTGGTTGTCTCTCACGATTCGCTACCGAATGATAGCGGTATCGAATCGAGAGAGGCAGCCAGTGTGAACTGAAGCAATTTTTTTTCTTCTTCTAAACAAGTATTCCCAACGATGTGTTAAGTAAACGAATTGTCTGCGAAGTATATATCAGTGGTGGAAGACTAGTTTCCTTTCATAACCGTACACTCTGCTTTGCGTTGATACCGCGTGGACGGTCGGAACGGCTCCGGAATTAACTCAACACATCCTGAAGATGAATTATCAATTGTTTTTTTATATATATATATATATCCTTTGAAGTGTGCGTCAAGGTTCTAGAGCCAGATCAACCATGGCAGTTCATGGGTGGTGTCAGAATAGCTTGGCGCCTATAGGCGCCAAGCTATTAATAATTAAAAAAAATTTACGGTATTTATAATGCGCTTATCTTATAATAATTATAACTCTAAGCGCGCACTCACAACTCGCACACGCATGCGCACGCTTTAGACCGCAATGACTCGCGTAACACAAATAGTGAAGATACATTACGACGGTCAGCTTGGGGTGGGGAGTGTGGTGATATGGTGCTAGAACTGTTGAAAGAGATGAGTTTTGAGGGCGGACTGGAAGGAGGAGAGCGAGTGTTTCTGACGGAGAGAGAGTGGGAGAGTGTTCCAGGTGGATGGACCGTATACTGAGAAGGAGCGGGGGCCGAAAGTGCTGAGTTTGGTGCGGGGGATGAGGAGGCGGAGAGGGTCAGAGGCGGAGCGGAGGGAGCGGGGAGGAGTGTAGGGGTGAAGTAAGTTGGAGAGATAGGCAGGAGCGTAGTTGTTCAGGGATTTGTAGCAGAGAGACAGAATCTTGTATTGGATGCGTTGGGGATGGTGAGCCAGTGAAGGAGCTTGAGCAGGGGAGTGACACCACCCTTGAACTATCATGGTCGAGCCACATCCTGTCGTAGCATGCCAGGACACAAGGGGTTAATTATGCTCGTACAAGTGGGTAGCAGCAAAGAATTTGACGTAACTCGACCAGAAAACGAATGTATCAGTAGCTAGCAGTGGCGTAAACTACACGAGTTGCGGAATCAGCTTCGGCAGTGCCACACGCATTATAATCTGTCGCCATGTTCGACGCCGAAGTGCTCCAACCGTCCAAGGAACATGGATACAAATTGGTCTCAGCAAGAAGCATAGATCCTCATGAGCCCCCGCGACTGCGGGGGCTCATGAGGATCTATGCCTCTTGCAGTTGGATCGTGTTCACTTTTGTTTTCTTTTCTTTTTTCTCCTAGCAGTTATTGAGGTTAATCGGCTAGGCAGTGTCCTGTGCACCGGAGTCAAGGAAAAGGCGGTCATAAATGTTATGGGATCAGGCGAGATAATCCGTGCGTAACAATAAACCAGCCTGTTAGCCCCTTCCCTGACACTGAAGTGCATTTTTGTTTCTTGAAGTCTTGGTTTGTTCAACGACCAAAAGCCAACACCGTCCGAGAAACCTGGATACAAATCGATCTCAGCAAGAGGCATATATCCTCACGAGCCCCTGCAGTCGCACGGGTGGCGGGGGTGGGGGGGGGTGGGGGGGGGGGTCTGATGAGGATCTATGTCTCCCGTCACGTTTTTCTCGGCAATGAAAGGGTTCCTGCTTTGTTCGACAAGAATGTCGTCCGGTTATGCGGTTATGAAAACAATGCAAGAGCTCAAGCTTATACTTCTTAGATCTCCAAAACGTTAAACGTCTAGGGCTTAACGTCTTTTGTCCAATGCCAAGGTGATTTTTGTTAACTCTTTACATCCTGAGGCTGATTAAAAAAAAATTATTAAAAAAAAACAAAAACTTATTTTCCTGTGAGGGCTACATTTACAGATTAGGAGGTAGATCAAGCTTTTTAGTTCAAGGGTGGTGCCAGAATAGCTTGGCGCCTGAGGCGCCAAGCTATTCTGGCATCACCCTTGAACTATCATAGATTTATTTCAAGCAAAAGGGGTGTATTAGGTAAGAAAGGTTAAAGACCGGGCACCGAAAAGAGGCGGAGTGAATTTCGATCCGTGCTGGGTTAGAAACCGCGCGACCTTTCGGATGAAAGTGGAGGGTGTTGGGTCCCAACCTCGGCCCAGAGCGGAGTGACATATAATGCTCACAAATAGTAAGGTACATTACCTTTTCAGCTTGAATTACCCAGCAGAGGGCTCGGTCACCTGAACTACTCAGCTCTGCTCTTAGATCTTGAAGGGTAGCATATTACCAGTAGAAGCGGAGAAGAGTGACACACCGGTAATTTGAAACAAAAAGATTTGTTTCGCCTGACTTCAATGTAATATATTTTTTTGTAGCAGAGGAGAACGGTGACAAACCAGTAATTTGAAAATAAATGTGGTGAAGAACCCAAATGGAGAGAAAGAAAAAAAACCACTAAAAAAACAACAACACACACACTCTTAGATAAGACATCACAACACACTTTGAGTTCTTCTCTGCATTTTTACACGCTTCGAAGTCACCTTTTGGTATGAATTTTGAAGAGAGAAAAAAGATGTTTCGTCTGACTTTATAGTATTATAGGTACCGTAATGTGCGTTCCGGGGTAATGGATGACACAACAGCAATTTAATTCTTAGTTTACATTACGATGATGTTCCCATGCAACAAAGTATGTGTTTTCGGAAAAAAAAAACACCAAAAAAGACCCAAAACAAACAAAAACACTGTTTATATTTTCGTCAGAACTGCTGTATGATCCATGTAGTGACATTCTTTACAAGGCGCTTTTGAGCATTTCCTGTTGAGCTATTGTTTAGAGATTTCGTCAGGAAGTTGGAGAGAGAAACACCAAGGGAGGCAACTGCATCGAGACAGGATTTCGCGCCACAACGTCACCTACGAGGTTTCATGCGAACACCGTTGATATTTAGCTTTCGTCTGACTTTCATTTACGCAGGGTAAAACCATTATTGATTTGAAGTAAAGTTTACAATAGATTTGTCACCTTTATTCTGTATATGAAAATTAAAATAAAAATGATTTCAGATCACCACTGATTTGTCATCGTTCACATAGAAGAAGTAAGTTGTGGCACAGGCTCTGGTGAAGATTCGGTCGGTTAATTCCGATTTTGATCGACTCAGACGTGACACGCTGCAACAATATATGGATCGACCGTGATAGTTCAAGGGTGGTGCAGGAATAGCTTGGCGCTGACGCGCCAAGCTATTCCTGCACCACCCTTGAACTATCATGGTCGACCGGTCTCAAAACTATAACGAACTCATCGGAGGACAAGTCCCGACTTTATTAATTGGGTTCTTGGACATGAGTGAGTTAACGTCCACGATATAAATGAAATGGCCGTAAGGGGCGGGTTACGGGGGACAAGGACAGTTGTTGCCTTTAAAGCCGGTACGACGCGAACACAGATCAATTCAGTCGCACTGCAGCTGTGCCACTAGGACTTACCACGACCTGTCAATTGACGCGCCTTAGCGAAAAACTGTTTCAGGTGGAAACCTTTTTAAGGTTCCAGGAGAAAAGAAGGAAAAAAAAAAAAAAAAAGAAACAGGTGGAAGTAAGTACCTGAAGCCAGCAGCTGCCTCTAACGTGGCTCCACACTGGTTGTCTGCCTCGATTCGCTGCGCGCAGCGAATCGAGGCAGACGACCAGTGTGGAGTGGTTTATGTGCTGATGACAGTCTGTCCGCCAACTCGTTTCATCCGCAAGAGGCATAGATTCTTATGAGCTCATGCGATCGCAGCCTGGGTTTGTGTTGCTCTACCTCTATTGCTGTCCGAGGGCTGTGGTTTCTGACAGTGAAATGTGTAGTATGTAGGCGATGCCAGAATCATTCACACAGCGTGACTGATTTCGCGATAAGGCGGGTGAACACAGACGGGCGAGTACTGGCAGGCATTTCCAACAGGTGTCTTGGGCTGGGTGGGTATCAAAAGGATTAGGGGTCGTGGGTATTATTATTATTATTATTATTATTATTATTATTATTATTATTATTATTATTATTGGGGGTGGGGGGTGGGTGGGTGGGTGGGTGGGTGGCGGGACTTCGAGAGGATAGTGGGCTTTAAGCGATCTGCCCCCGGACGGACTTTGATAGCTCAAATTTGCTGATCATTTTGCAAAGGATTTTCAATGTTGTCTTGCCTCAAGTATGACTTTTCTACCCTTCTTTTTACAATGTATGTGAATAGGCATACGTAATGGGGGTTTCTTCTGCACGTTGTCGCAACGGGGAACTCTTCTATGTACAAAGGAGAAGATGAACGGTAAAGTCATTTATTTTACGACATCAGAACGTGCCTGTTTTAGTCCCTCATACGCTCATTAGCGTTAGTAGGGACGGTAAACTGGACTTCTGCCTGTTAGCTGTTTTGCACAAAATCATCGTTAGTGTTTAGACCATTTTTAAAGGAGATATTGCGAAATGTTAACCCTATAATTGCCTGGAGCAAGTTGCTTTAACCCATTCGCTGCCGCGGGACGCATAGTTTATTTCTGAAATCTTGGTTCATTCAACGACCAAAAGCCACAACCGTCCAAGGAGCATGGATACACATTGGTCTCAGCAAGAGGCATAAATCCTCATGAGCCCCCGCAGTCGCGGGGGCTCATGAGGATCTATGTCTCTTGCAGTTGGAGCGTGTTCACTTTTTTCTCGGCATTGGAGGGGTTATTGCCTGAGTGGTATTACAAGGGCGCCGTGGTCGCGCTTATATTTCCCGACGGTACCGTTATTACACTGCTTGGACGTCCTCGCTGACAAGGGGCACTACTTTCGCATGGTTCTGATCATGGAGTAACTCCCATTATCACACGTTGCGATCGAGGGGAGTCCCTATTTGATAAATGGCGCACCGCACGTGTTAGGGGCGATTGTGTGTGTCCCAAGCACCAGAGGAATGAAACCCAATATAAGTGGAATAAAAGAGCTATTGCCTCATATTGTTCCTCACCCGCCCGCTTCCACCTGCAAGAGGCATAGATGCTCATGAGCCCCTGCTGGCGCGGAGGCTCATGAGAATCTATGCCTCTTGCTGACACACCAAGACTGGTTGTAGTTCTGCAACTTTTGCTGAAAGTGTAATTTGGACCATCAGCAGTGCCTTTATGTTATTGTCCCTCACAAAGCATATTTAAACACACATGTGCTAAAGGCGTGAATTCACATGAGCCCCAGCATTTGCTTGGAGCTTATGTGAATCTGTACCATTTGCAGACCGAGATCAGGTCAGCTGCTCCTCAGACAGAGGGCGTTGTCAGGGTGGCGGTGTGTATATCGCTGTATTGGCCCGATAAGACCGGTCGATATTTTCTGATAGCGTATGACTCCAGCGGATTATGCGGCACGCGCAGTGGGGCTATCACTGATCCTTCGATAGCGTTATTAATGTTGACTTTTTTTGCGGTGGGGATGGTGTGTGTGAATACGGGTAACTCAATTCGGGAGAACGAACATATCCTGCGTTTGTTATCAGCGGAGTAAGGGGGGGTGGGGAGGGAGGGAGGGGGGGGGGGAGAGTGGGAATGGTTAGGCACCTCTGAAGTTGCGTTGTTGATCGTACTTTTTTTGTTAGCGGATTCGATCGTAAATGACTTAAATCGCACTGCTACGCCTTTCAGCGAAGACACCCATATTTATCCCCCTTCACTGTCAGGAAAAAAAAGTGAACACGATCTACTGAATGGCAAGAGACATAGATCCTCAGAAGCCCCCGTCAGTAGTTGCAGTAGAAAGTAGAACACATCTGTGACTTGCGTAAACTGTGAAGAAAAGGGTTGAAAAGTCTTAGTTTAGGCGAGACAACATTGATGACCCGTTGTGGGCAGTCCTGCGGCAGATCGCTTTAAGTCGATAATAATAATCTGTAAATGAGCGCAGTCAGACCGACGGCCGTATTTCCCAAATGTTGGAGGCGTCATCTAACGACTATGCACCAGTCATGCAGGAGATGGATCGACCATGATAATTCAAGGTAGTGCCAGATTAGCTTGGCGCCTGTCGGCGCCAAGCTAATCTGGCACTACCTTGAATATCATGGTCGATCTATCTTTTGCTGTAGTGCGGCGTTGGAGCTGAATGGGTTATTGATTTATTCGAGTGTTTGACTTGCAGGGAATGAAAGGTATGATGATGATCGCGTCGGTCGGTACTTGCTGATAATATCTGTCCCGCTCCTGTTCCTTGTCACGCACGCCAGCGTGTGTTCGTATCCGTTCGTGTCCGGCGATTGACGGATGAATAACGGAGAAGGTATGGGGCGATTACAGACAAATGCTCCGTGGTTTGGATTTTTTTTTTTTCTTCTTTGGGGGGGGGGGGGGGGGGTTAGGGGGTGGGATGTGACGACTGATTGAGATTTGTTTGACCCATAGGCGCCCGTTAAAGCGCGATGGTCCACTCGAAGAAACATAAACCCAGGTTTTCCGGAAGCTGGAATTGTTTAAATTTGTAATTCAGACCCAAAATATGACTGCGGCCAAGTGTGTGAAATACAAGGAATTTGTTTAGTTGTCTATTATCCGATATATTAATAAATTATGTTGTTACTGTCTTTTCTAAGTGTCCTGCTTACTTCTTTGGGTTATTCTCTGTTTAAATTTGTGTATTATCCTGTGAAGGCTACATTACAGATTAGGAGACAAATGATCAGCAGTTTTAGTTCAACCGTGGTGCCAGAATAGTTTGGCACCTCCGGGCGCCACGCTGTTCTGGCGCTACCCTTGAACTATCATAGTCAAATTTATTTCTCGCAATAATAGTGTACTTAGGTTAATGATATCCGTTTACATGTATGTATCAAACCATGCACTGGCGGTGGACGCCATTGTGTTTTTGAAATCATTTCAAGTCCCACGTTGAAAATCCCCAGGCGTCAAAAGAAACATGCACACGCCGTGTTTTCAGCAAAAGGCATGGATCCATATGAGCCCCCGCGACTGCCTTTTGCAGCTGGATCGTGTTCGCGTTTTCTCAGCGCTCAAGGGGTTACAACAGCACCAGCGGTCGCCAGGCGGGCGGCGTTGGGTTAACTCATTCAGTCCCGACAACACCACAGAGCAAGACATGGGTCGTCCCAAGACGGTGCCAGAATGATACGCTTGGCGCCCATAGGCGCCTAGCTATTCTGGCACCACCCTTGAACTATCATGCTCGACTCTGTCTCTAGCGTTGCAATACAGTCCTTCAGAGGGCAAGTTTAAAATTTGGGAGATTTCGGCACTGGGGCAGAATGTGTTAGCAATGACTTGCACACCATCCCAAAACACTTCCGCGGCACCTGAACATTTGATGGATTCTGACAATTCTTGTTGTCAATTGTTGCGGTATGCCAGAACAGAAAGCAATTTGGATCATTGGACGTGACTTGCGCAATTGTTCTGCGCCAGCTCCAGTTATGTGTGACAAGAGCAGTTAGTGTCTAGAGAGAGAGGGTGCAGGGGGGGGGGGCGGAGGGGGGCACGGGGGGGGGGGGAGATGGGGGAATGGGGGAGGGGGAGGGGGGCACCCGGTCCCAGCGCAGTTTGTATTTGTGTACGTGCGTGTGTAAAAATGATAATAATACGTTTATTTCAGCTTTTGCAGGCCATCTGGCCCATTTGAATACAATTTACAACCAGAAAATACAGGAAGTAAAACACAATATTATTATTAGTGTGTGTGTGCGCGAGCGCGCGCGCGCGTGTATGTGTGTGTGTGTGTGTGTGTGTGTGTGTGTGTGTGTGTGTGTGTGTGTGTGTGTGTGTGTGTGTGTGTTCCGCGTATGAGCACGCGCTCATGCATGAATATATGTCTATGGATTGGATATTTTATGTACAAATGGTGGCTGGTGTGGATACGCGGATATTTGTTAGTTGGTCCGTTTGGAGTTTACGTCCACGCCGTGCACCGGAGTGATAATGGACGGCCTTAACGGGGCGGGTTACGGGGGACAGGGACAGCTATTGCCTATGGAGTACGACCTGAACACTGGTCAATTGAGGCGCACTGCAACTATGCCACATTGGTTTACGAGGACCTTTCAACAGACCTGATGTTTATATAGAAAACCCGTCTTTTTGCCCGGGCAATAAGCATTTCCAGTCAGTTTTGACTTGAAAAACAATGTAACCTGTGACTCATAGCGACCTGTGGGCATGTGGCACCGCCATGTAAATGTGAAAACGATTTTCCTGCAAGTGACATAGATCCTCATGAGCCCCCGCAGTTGCGGGGGCTCATGAGGATCTATGCCTCTTGCTGACACCACCGCGTACCCACGTTTCTCGGGTAGCTGGGACGTTTTGACGTCAAGTTAAATTAGCAAAGGTTTCAGAAACTGCGATCATGCGATCAGTGGCAGTGAAATGGTTCAAGAGCGCTTGGATCTGGAACTGTGTATCCACTGTAGTTAAAGTTGTGGCCTGCAGTACGAGATGTTCACGATAAGATAATCTATGAATCTGCGCTTGCCTCCACGCACACACAACTTTAAAAATGTGAAGAGCATGACCATTAAACTTAAAATAAATTGCGTTACATGGTGACGCACAAGAACTACTTTCAGCGAAGCACCAAACATTCAAGCGCAACCACTTTCATCTGCAAGAGACATAGATTCTCATGAGCCCCTGCGAATGCAGGGGCTCATGAGAATCTATGCCTCTTGCGAACAGAACTACGCGCCATGTATATAGACCATCTATTCACCATTCTATAATAATATGATGCATCACTTCTGTAGTGCATCCAACAAATTCTTAGATGAGGTCAGTGGGTTTTTAAAGCCTACAGCTCGGCAAGCGGCATGTATTTTCATCAGCCCCTGAAACTGCAGTGGCTCTTGAGGATCTGTGTTGCTTGCCAGGAGAGCCTTCCACGGTTTCAAAGAGTATCCAACAGGACATTCCCCTCACGTTCTTAGTTTGAGGAAGTGAACTGGCGATTTTCTTTTTTACACACACACACACACACACACACACACACACACACACACACACACACACACACACACACACACACACACACAACTTCTACCGCTCGGCAGGCAGCGCATGCCATTTATAAGCGCCAGAAAAAAAATGTTTCAAAGAACCCCAAGACCCCATTAGCTGTCTTGATTGCTCAAGAGGCACGCAAAGGCGAGCGAGATGGCGCAATAAAAGTTCGGTATCTGTATGAATCGACAGCCCTTTGCTCTGCGAGGAATGCCCCCAGACGAGTCGGCAGATAATTCACGATAAAAGAAGAGGAAAGATGGAATAAGGAAAAGACGATTAAAAAAAAAAAAGATAGTAGAAGTAGGAAATATAAAGAAAAGAAATGAAACTCCTTCGGCGCCTGACTAGTGCGGGCTGATAAAAATGTCAACGCCGGCGATCCAACTGCAAGAGGCATAGATCCTCATGAGCCCCCGCATTCGCGGGGGCTCTTGGGGATCTATGCCTCTTGCCGAGATCACTTGGTGTCCATGGGGAGCTGGGGGTGGGGAGGTGGGGGGTGGGGGGCGGGCTCGGTGGTAGAGCGTTCGATTCTCGTCCGAAAGGTAGACCGGGTCCGAATCCAGCTGGGGTCAAAATTTGTTCAGACCCTATTTCGGCGCCTCGTTTTTGAAATCATCTTCGTGGTGGATCGGACGAAAGACGTTGAGCCCTGAACGATGAACGTTTATCTTTTGTGTCCACGTTTTTTGGGACAGTTGTGGCTTTTTGTCGTTCAGTGAACGCAAATTGCAGAAGTAAAATGTACGTTCATTGGCAGAGAAGGGGTTAAATATGATTTTCTCTGAGGGAGTTCTCTGCACGGACGGTACATAATCAATAGTGCAATACTAGGTCAGTAACTTAGCACAAAACTAGGTCGGAAATGGTGACAAGCTAGGTCAGACTTGACTGTGGACGGAAGTGACGCGTTCACCACAAAATGGCTTCTGAGTGTCCTGCTTACTTCTTTGGGTTATTCTCTGTTTAAAATTGTGTATTGTCCTGTGAAGGCTACATTACAGAGGCCTTTGGTAAATTTAAATAAGATACAGTACATTACTATCCAAGCTCGCTTTCAACACGGCTGCGGGGCTCATGAGGATCTGTGCCTCTTGCTGTTGGATCGTGTTTCGGGGTTAACTCGTGTAACCCCAAAGTCCGCTTTGCCGCAAATTTTGCAGGTGCCACCTAACGACTGGGTAACAGTTGCAGGAGACGGACCGACCGTGATAATTCAAGGGTAGTGCCAGATTAGCTTGGCGCCTGACGGCGCCAAGCTAATCTGGCACTACCCTTGAATTATCACGGTCGATCCGTCTCCCGCTGTTGTGCGTCGGGGCTGAATGGGTTAAACTGCTATCAGAAAAGTTGTTTTTACAAAGCAATTTGTGGAATAAGCGAGAAGACAACCTATCGGCTGGTGGGGTGTATTTCGGGTGTATCGCGCGATAACATGGCCATTTGATTCAATTGCATCAAAAGCCCAGAGCGCGGAAACCGTCATTTAATCAGTGATGCTGGCAGACGTACAAAGAAGAAGGCCTCGCCTATCAACGATATCACTCCTGTGTTTTGTTTTCCAGTTTTGTGAGTTGGTGTTTATATATATATATATATATATATATATATATATATATATATATATATATATATATATATATATATATATATATATTGTTTTGCGATTTTTTTTAAATTTTTATATTTGATTGTAAATTTTTTATTGTATTTTTATTTTTTTATTTATTTTTTGTTATAATTTATTTTATTTATTTATTTATTTATTTATTTATTTTTAATTTTTATTATTATTATTTTATTTATTTATTTTTATTTATTATTTTTTTTTTTTTGGGGGGGGGGGATGTCACAGATTCTTGGGGACTTCGTCTTGTCAATCCCTTATCCCGAAACTCTTAGGTTTAAAGCGACCTGCTCCAGTCAGTAAATGGTTGATAGTTCACAATATCTCCATATATACTGACGAGCAACAACAACAAAAGCGACAGTTTCGTGTTTCCGATGATTCCATTTATTTTGCACTTCAGTGTATGTTCTAAGAGTGTCTTTACAATGCTGGTCTGAGAACAGCCAACGGTGATTTTTTTTTTTTCCAATTTAAATAAAGAGGCATAGATTTTCATGAGCCTTTGCAGACTGCATGGGCCCATGCGACTCTTTCCCTTTTGCTGACCAAGATCGACTCGTGCTGTGCCACAGCATCGGAAATGTAGAGTCGTTTAACTCATTACATCCTGATACTGATTTTTTTTTTTTAATATTGCTTATGGTATCAGTTTCAGCCCACTTAATCAAATTTCAAATACAAACGATTTTGAATTTCCAAAAACTACAGTAGCTCGCTTGAGCTTGCCCTTAGCACCACGTGAATGTTCTGTGTTTATGTACAGTGTGTGAGTGAATGCGCGTGATTCACGTGAGCGTGCTTGTTGGGTTCAGTTCGCGGCGGCGCTTTGAGCCGATTTTCAATTGGGATAAAGCGCCTATTTAATGCGCTTATTATTATTATTGTCCTATGAAGGCTACATTACAGATTAGGAGATAGATCAACCATTTTGTTCAAGGGTGGTGCCAGAATAGCTTGGCGCCTGAGGCGCCAAGCTATTCTGGCACCACCCTTGAGCTATCATAGTCAAATTTATATGAAGCAGTGGGTGCATCAGGATGAAAAGGGTTAACGTGCGTCTACTCACATGGATCGTAAAAAGAAGCATAGAAAAGATGACTGGACTATACGGGGGAGGGGGGTGGGGGAAATACAAGCAGAGGTCTGAAACAGGCCTGTACATCTGCCAAGATGCACAGATTCTCATGAACCCCACGCGGCCGCAGGGCCGGCCCATGACAATCCATGCCCCTTGCGGTTCCTCAAGCTGAGGGCGTTGTGGTTGGTTGAGCTGGTACTTGCGGCGGAAAAAAAATGCAGGAAGCGGTAGGAACATGGGCTGTGACGGCGTGTTGCCGCAAATACCGCGTGCACAAAATTGGACACGGCAGACCATTCATTACACCCATACCTGGGTACGAGGCGGAGGGAGGAACTTGGGAAGGAAAGGGGCGGGAGGGGGGGGGGGGAGGAAAGAGAGAGAGAGAGCGATGAGAGATGGGCGAAGCCGAGAGAGAGATGGTTGGTCGAAGACGCGGGACGGGCTTACAAGAAAGCCACTACTTCAGCCAACCATTCTCGGCACACTGAGTGGTAGTATAACCCATAAAGCTCCAAGCTACGGCGCGGCAGGATGCGGCCCGGATCAACCATGCTAGTTCAAGGGTGGTGTCAGAATAGCTTGGCGCCTGTAGGCGCCAAGCTATTCTGACACCACCCTTGAACTAGCATGGTTGATCTGTCTCAGTCCAAACCTGTGACGTCGACCTCAAAGGATGTTGGTTATTAAAAAAAAGAAAGACAGTTTAATCCTCAGGATGTAAAGGGTTAACCTTTGTTTATTTTGGGTGGGTTTGGATATCAGTCTGGCTCAGCAGTGTTTTGATTGCTAACATTTTGTTGGTACAACGGGTTCTCAATGTTGTCTTGCCTCGGATTTGTCTACCCATCCTTTTACAATGCATGTGTTCTACTCCAGTGCCCCTTGCAACGCGGATCATCGGCCGGAACTCTTTCACACACAAAACAGCAGAACTGAGAACCAGCAACCCTTTTCATCGTAATGCACCCAGTCCTGGAAATAAATTTGACTGATAGTTCAAGGGTGGTGCCATAATAGCTTGGCGCCTGAGGCGCCAAGCTATTCTGGCACCACCCTTGAACTAAAACACTTGATCTATCTCCTAATCTGTAATGTAGCATTCTTAGGACAATAAGCAGATTTAACGAAATCAGCTTCAGGATGTCAGTGATGGGTTAATTCTACGACACTCGAACCTCATATGATGTGCAGCATTATTCTGAGACATTAGTAACGTTTTGAAAGGAGATATGTCGAACTATTACAGTTTGGCCGGGAGCATGTTGTTATGCCCCAAGCTGTGGCACGCCCCAGGCAGTGCACAAGAACCTTTCCAGTCTCGTAGTGGAGTCATGCCCCTTGGTGATTGGTTATCATTTGGGTCGGCGCCATTTACAAACTCGGACTTGTACCTACTAGATCTTGATCTAGATCTGGAAAATTAAATAACGTTTTAATGGATCTTAGTTACAGAAAGGCCTTCCTCACTCCACCACTCTCACTCTCCAGCGCGTCCAGAACAATGCTGCCCGCCTCGTCCTCAGAAAGAAAAAATCCGACCACATCACTCCCCTGCTCAAGCTCCTTCACTGGCTCCCCATCCCCCAACGCATCCAATACAAGATTCTGTCTCTCTGCTACAAATCCCTGAACAACTACGCTCCTGCGTATCTCTCCAACTTACTTCACCCCTACACTCCTCCCCGCTCCCTCCGCTCCGCCTCTGACCCTCTCCGCCTCCTCATCCCCCGCACCAAACTCAGCACTTTCGGCCCCCGCTCTTTCTCAGTATACGGTCCAACCACCTGGAACACTCTCCCACTCTCTCTCCGTCAGAAACACTCGCTCTCCTCCTTCCAGTCTGCCCTCAAAACTCATCTCTTTCAACAGTTCTAGCACTATATCACCACACTCCCCAACCCAAGCTGACCGTCCTAATGTATCTTCACTATTTGTGTTACGTGAGTCATTGTCTAAAGCGTGCGCATGCGTGTGCGAGTTGTGAGTGCGCGCTTAGAGTTATAATTATTATAAGATAAGCGCATTATAAATACCGTAATTATTATTATTAAAGCTGTGTCAATTTGGAGGTAAGCACTTAAAAATCCGCAAACGGCGCGTATTCTGAAAGTAATTTTGAAAGAAATGTGAGGTTAGATACAGGTCTGTAATTTTTTAGATCATTTGGGTCAAGAGTGGGCTTCTTTAAAAGAGGTTTTACAATGGCAGTTTTCAAAACATGCTGGGACAACACCTGTTCTAAAGAGACTGGTTTACAATTTCTGTGACAGCGTTCACAATCTCTCCGCAACATTCACCCCCACCCGGGTCTGCCCTGGGGGACTTGGGTGGGGTTAACTACTTTTTAGTTCCCAGGGTCACCCTGGTCAGCCCCACAGGGTGGGTTTTTTCCCTCTATTCTGGGGCATGTGTTTCTGTCTACCCTTGGTCCATTCACCTGTATTTTCCTTTTTTTAAACTCTCCCTACTGTCTGTACTGCTTGTAGCTCTTGATATTGGATGCGTGTTGCTAAATGGTCTTGGCTTTATTTAGGCCCGCGTAGGTTTATTTAACGTATTGGACCGGCTGGCGACATACATTCAATATTCTGTTTATTTATTTTTTAATTTTTTTTCACAAGCAGTGCAGGCACGTCCTGAGAAAGCCTTGTTGCTGTCGGGACGTTAAGCAATGTACAATCAATCAATCTCCGCAACATTCAAGTAGAAGTAGTATATGCGAAACTTTGGATCTTTCTTTCAGTATAAAACAACTTTAGTTTTTGTAAGAAACAAGTAAGAGAGAGAGAGGACTGTTTCAGTCGGTCGACTCCACGGCCATTGAGAAACAAGTAAAGCTAGAAACTATTCTTCTTCCGCCGTTTCGCACCTTGCTATGGTACGTGTGCCTCGCCAACAATGCCTTAACGCACATTTCAAATCCCGAATCCCTCCTTCGTTTTAGGAGAAAAGGTGTAAGGCAATGAAGCCATTCTTTCCAGCAAGAGGATTAGGTCCTCATGAGACCCTCCAGGACGCAGGGGTTCATGAGGATCTATGCCTCTTGCACGGAGAAGTCAGTGAAGAGTTCTGCTGTGGATGGATTCCGACCGCACTCGGTCTTCCATGAGCCGGAGTACATCTAGACCCCTAGCTTGAGAAGCTGCAAGAGCCAAGTTTTGTCAACAAGAGGCATAGATTTTCATGAGCCCCAGCATCCTGCAGGGGCCATGTGCATCTATGCTTCTTGCAGACGGCCCGAGATGCATTGCTTCCGTCATCCCTCTTCGCTACCTGACGCGCCTAATGAGCGCGTGCATCACTTCTTGTTGTCTCAACCCACCCGCTGCACCGCGGGGGCTCGCTTTGCCGCCAGGGAAGATCTGAGGGGCCTGAAAGCCTGAAAAAGGTCAGGGGTTCGGGTCCCCGGCGTGTGCGGGAGTCTTTCGTGTCGGTTTCCTGTAGTTGGGGAAACACTGCGACACTGCGAGGTTTGTTTGTGTTAGGGACGGATAGTTTAACCCGTGTGCCTCCTAGAATGATGCGTTTAACCCTATGCGTCCGTTTTCTTCAACGAACACCGTACACTAGCAAGAGAGCATAGATTCTTTTAGCCCCCATGACCTCATGAAGATATATTCCTCACGCTGGTTCCATTTATATGGTTGTTTTTTTCCCTGATGAAGGAATCCAGTGGGTTTAGACTTTCAATTTCTGAGCTGACCTGAGTCTGTGTGATCTGTGATTTTGGGCCTTACAGCTAACGTTTGTTGGATTGATCTTTGACATGAAAGGTTGGGGGTTAGGACCCAGGGGGAACGTTGAGTCTCGCGCACCCGTCGCCTGTGGTGCATGGCATGTTTGGCAGCGTAGATACTCCTGGTATAACCCGACCCACTCTCTGTATTAGAGCAGATCAGAACCTGTTTTGAGCAATTGTGGTCTGAAACGGCGGGTGCTGTTTCTAAGATTAGTCTTTGGTTGGGTGGGGGGAGGGGAGTGTCACCTGTCATTAAAGACCATCAGTTAGGTGGCTCAGTGTAGCTGTGACTGTGGCTGTAGCCACCTGACTGATGGTCCTTAAACACAGGTGACACTTTTTGCCCTTGTAGCCAGCCGAATAATGGTCTTTAATGACAGGTGATCGTTCATAAGGATGGTCATTGGGTTAACCCATTTAGCCCCGAGTCACTACAGCTGGAGATTGATTGATAGTGATAATTCAAGGGTAGTGCCAGATTAGCTTGGCGCCTGAAGGCGCCGAGCTAATCTGGCACTACTCTTGAATTGTCATGGTCAATCCACCTCCTGCAACTGCGGGTACATAGTCGTTCAGCAACACTTTCCAAATCTGGGAACCCGTGGGGATAAAACGGTTAAACACTCTTTTCGAACTGGGCATGTAGTTTAATCAGTTGGGTTGTACTTGTCCTTTCCACGCGTATTTCTTTGCTGAAAATTTCTTTCCATTTTACACGCCGTCACCTATTTGGCAATGATTTTGCACGATGACGCTTTGCTTTCTTACACTATAGTTGGAAGGGGGGAGGGGGGGGTGAGGGGAGTGTAGTTCAGTCCGAGGAAACGATACCATGCAAGTTTGGGTTCAGGTGGATTTCCACTTGGGTTCAGATGCTTTACGAGTACTAATCATGATAGAAACTCCAGACCAAAAAAGGTGACTGCCAAGCGCGTAAAATGCAGAGAAGAACCCAACGGAGGAAGAGACACGCGTAGAAAAGACGGTTGTAACTGTCTTTTCTCAGCGTGTCTTTTTCTCCTTCGAGTTCTTCTCTGAGCACAGTTTATTTCTCGAGTGATGACGCTTTGCTTGGGGTGGAAAGGGGGAGGGGTGGGGGATCTTGGTCCGTTTTTGAAATCACTTTCGTGGTGGCGAAAGACGTTAACAAGTTAACTCATTCGAGACGTGCCGCATCCGGATACGCGGCGTAAGTCGTCGTAACGCCGCGTATCCGGATGCGGCACGTCTCGAATGAGTTAAAAATTCATTACGTTTACACATTTCCCATCACGGCCAAAAATAAAATTCTGAACCATTCGTTACTGGCTTCACTACTGATACACCGACAGTAGCCATACCGGAGAGAGACCCACGTTGACAACATCTGTCAGTGTCGGAAGGAGGGAAGAGGGTCGGGAGAGGGGAGGCGTCGATGATAAAGGTGTTCTGTTATTTCTCTCGCGGCCAGGTGTTGAGATGGATAATTTGGGGGAGGGCGAACTGCCGTTGGAACACATCCCAGCGCAGCACAGCTGTACACAGCTAGCGTAGCCGTACAATTTCATATTGTCTGGTTGTGAAGAGAATGCATTCAGGCTGTAACTCTCTCTCCCACTGTAACGGCCTAGATCCGCAATACACACGGCATTGCCTTGTGGATCTTAGCAGAAGCACTGCAACGTATGCGACATTTTTGGAATGATCGGAAACACAAAAACGTCGCATTTTATTTGCTCGTCAGTATATTATTATCTGGTCCTGTGTGTATTCCCATTGTGTAAAAGGGGTTTAGCAACCGCCTCCGCCCCCCCCCCCCCCCCCCCCCCCCCCCCCCCCCCCGAAAAAAAAAAGGAATTGTGTTGTAATTGTCCTTTCTAAGTATGTTTCTTTCTCTCATGGGATTTTCTTAGCATTTTACACGCTTGGCAGTTTCCTTTCTTTGCTCTGGACTTTTCATATTAAAAAGCGCCAAGCTAATCAAGCACTGCGTTTGAGCTGCCATGGCTGAACATCTCCCACAGTTGAGGCACAGTCTTCACTGGCACCCCCCCCCCTTCCCCCCACCCATCCCCCTCCCTCTGTCCCTCCCCGCTACATCTTGTCTGGTCTGAGCTACACCTTTCGCCCCTGGTGCAGTCCTGCCCTGTGGAGGCAAAAGACACCAAGATCGTTTCTGTGAAAGCGAGATTTTCATTGTCGCTTTGCACAAAAGCCGGTGAGCGGACCGTTTTTTTCCCTCCTCAGGGCAGAGTGCGTTGCGTTTTGTCTACCGTGTGGAGCGCGCTGCTGCCGGGTTATTGACCTTGCAGGGGTCACGCAGGGCCGCCAGCCTCTGAGGGAAGCCCCACATTTGTTACCTCCCTTGATCTGCTGCGCAAGGGA
>BTPG01000004.1:218200212-218210212 GCA_036245525.1 Semisulcospira habei | reverse complement strand
CTCGTGAACTGTTGCGCACATCAGTTCCCACACTGGTTGTCCCCCTCGATTCGCTGCCGCTGAGCGGCAGCGAATCGCGGGGGACAACCAGTGTGGGAACATTCTTGTCAGCAGGTTGGGTGCACCCGAGTGAAATGAAATAAAACGCGTTGCAAATACCGCGCAGCGTGCGTCTCGGTGCAGAAGGCGCCAGATGTGATGTATCATAGTGAATTTATCGTCAGTGCAGTGCCGGGTGCGTATCGCCAACACTGCGTATCACGAGAACTACGTGTCGACAGCACTTCGAGTCGCTAGCACTACTTGTCGCTGGCACTACTTGTCGCTGGCACTGGCACTACTTGTCGCTGGCACTACTTGTCGCTGGCACTACTTGTCGCTGGCACTGGCACTACTTGTCGCTGGCACTACTTGTCGCTGGCACTACTTGTCGCTGGCACTATTTGTCGCTGGCACTGGCACTACTTGTCGCTGGCACTACTTGTCGCTGGCACTACTTGTCGTTTGCACTACGTGTCGACAGCACTTCGAGTCGCTTGCACTACTTGTCGCTGGCACTACTTGTCGCATGCACTACTTGTCGCTTGCACTACGTGTCGCTTGCACTATGTGTCGCTGGCACTACGATCATTAGCACGACGTGTCGCTGTGACACTACGTAACGACCATAATTATCGCTGCGTAGTTCCAGCGCCCGTAGGTCATACGGGCGTAGTGCTATCGAGCGTAGTTCTGTTGGCATGTAGTTTTATTGACATAGATTCTCACGAAGCGCGAGCTCAGAAGGATATTGAATGTATGTCGTCAGCTGGTCTAGAAATACAGTATACACCGAAGATATGCTAGGATACTGCCGCGCCTTCATGCTAAGTTATCGAACTTTTTTTCCCTTCTTTTTTAATTTTAATTTTTTACTTTTTTAAAGAGAGCAGAAAATGATTACAATTACAAAATAGCATGTTTCGTTGCAAGAGAGATCGCTTCTTAGGAAACTTGGCAGCTTAGAATTTAGGGCTCCCGTTTCTGTACGTCTATGCGTCGAGGACGCACTAAGATTCACGTTCACATACTGAAAATGTGACGCATTAAACCTTTCGGTGTCGGTAGCGGTTCTAGTCGCGATGATTCCTACAGGAATAAGAACACCCTGACATCCTACAGGAATCATCGCGACTAGAACCGCCACCGACACCCAAAGGGGTTAAAATTAAACGCATCCGCAACTGAGACACACTATTTTCCATTATTATTTACAAAACATGCAACTGATTCAGAATTACTGATTCAATTTTATGACCATTTAAACGGCTCAGATGGGTCTGTGTACTCTGAAAAATGAACACCTAGTGATACACAGACACTTTAATGCTGTGAAAACGGCAGCCTTGAGAACTGTAAGATCTAAACTCACAGACCAGCAAACGCACACTGGGCAGTCGTTCCACAACATAATATGCGAACATGCACTGACGAGCGAAAGAAACGCGACAATTTCGGAACCATCGGAAACACTTTTAGTGTTTTCGATGGTTCCGAAAATGTCGCATTTCTTTTTTTTTTTTATCGCTTGTTTGGTTCCGAAAATATCGCATTTCTTTTTGCTCATGTATATATCGCTTGTTTGGTTCCGAAAATGTCGCATTTCTTTTTGCTCAATATATATCGCGTGCATGCTTGTTCCTCTGCGGACCCTGGTTAACGGTGCATACGATTTTAGAAAACTCACTTCTGACTCCTGGGGTTTTGCATCTAGACCCACACTGGTTACCTGCCTCCCTCTTTCTCCTGGTTTCCTCCCGCAGTTAACCAGTGTGATCTAAACCCTGGTGTTATCCACGGATCTAGTTTGGGAAGGCAGCGAACAGTCGCCGTCTTGAGAGATTGACATGTTCACGACACTGTACCTGAGTACAGAATGTGCGCCCGCCGATTCGCCCCCCCCCCCCCTCCACACACACACACACACACACACACACACCCTTCCCCTGAAAATTTTTATTTCGTTTACAAGTGGCATGGATTCCTATGAGCCCCAGCAGCCACAGGGGCTCATGAGAAGCTATTCCTCTTGCTAGCTCTAGGGTCAGTCCCGTTTTTTATTCGTCGGATCGTCACAGAATGGGAGAGGTGTCTGGTGTAAGTCTGGGACTTTTTGTTTTGTTCTAGTGGGTTCCATTTCAAGAGGAATGCTCGTTTATTTCCGGGTCTGAGGGTGCAGACTGAAACCCCGTGAATCTCATACATACGTGGGACACAGATGAAAATGACCCAGCAAGAGGCACAGATCCTCATGAGCCCCCGCAGCGCGGGGGCTCATGAGGATCTGTGCCTCTTGCTGATGTCTGCTGTAAACGTTCTTGTTTTGACACTCTGCATGTTTGAGCGTTCATTGACGAGCATAGACGAACATGAACTAGCGAGGGGCGGAGGAGATTCTCATTACGCCCCGCACACGTTGGGGGACTCATGAGGATATTTGCCTCTTGCTTATGGGCTCTTTCTCTCTACTGAAAGTTTGACATGCAGTTCTTGTTTCTTGCTGGCTTTTATTTCGCAAATGCCTACTTTTGAACGCTCGTCAGTTCAGGAGTGGACAGATTTAAGCATTTCGGGCTCTCCAGGATCGGAATTCGGATATTGTTATCCAATATCTGTAACCAGGTCCAATAAACATGATGCCATCTTGTGTGCTTTTAGTTCGACACATTCTCTTCCCTCCCACCCCCCACCCCCACTCCCCATTTCCAAACCGGCCCCCATTCATCCACCACCAACCCACCACCCCCCCCCCCCACACACACACACACACATACCCTTCCCCAAACAGTGGCCAGGGATCTGGTGCTTCCGTGTTTGTTGGTCGGCAGTTGTCAGTTGGGTTTCATCGATGTATGTCTTCCTGTGGTCGTTGATTGAAAAATGTGTGTGTGTGCGTGTGTGTGTGTGTGTGTGTGTGTGTGTGTGTGTGTGTGTGTGTGTGTGTGTGATAATAATAATAATAATAATAATAATAATAATACATGGTATTTATATGGCCGCATTTCTCATATTTATAATATAACTCAATGCGCAGGCGAAAACGACACACACACACACGCACGCACGCACGCACGCACGCACGCACGCACGCACACACACACACACACACACACACACACACACACACACACACACACACACACACACACACACACACACAGAGTCTGCAGGGTGTGTGTACTGACAGAAATACCGTAGAGATTACACGAAAGTCTGCGAGAAAAAGTAAGTTTTTAACTTTGCTTTGAACTGCGTAAGGCGGTGGAGGTATTTCTGAGCTCAGTCGGTAAGGAATTCCAAATTAAAAGTGCAGTACATCTGGCAGATTTGAGATGGAACTTTGGAACTTTGAGAAGTTTCTCTCCCGATGAACGCAGTGAGCGAGAGGGCTGGTAAGATTGGAGGAAAGGTATGACGGAAGACTGCCATCAAAGTGGCGGTATGCAAGGGTCGCTATCTTCATCTGTATGCGGGATTGGATTGGAAGCCAGTGAAGGTCTTTCATTATTATATATGAGTTACGTGGTCTCGTATTCGCCTGCGCTTCGCAACCCTTGCGGCATTATTTTGAACTCGCTGAAGGCGGTTAATCTGCTCATAACTATCAGATGGAAGACCAAAAAGCAGAGAATTGCAGTAGTCAAGACGGCTCGTGACTAAAGCATTCACTAACTTTGCAGGGGCAGATTCAGAAAGTCTGTGTCGGACAGAGGCGATGCGTCCCAGAGAGTATGAAGCACCACGACAGATTTCACCGACGTGATCCTGCATACTCAAAGCCTTATCGAGCTTGACACCAAGATATTTGACCGAAGACTGAAATGGAATATCAGTGTCATCTATGCGTAAAGACTCAAAGTGAATTTGTTGAAGCCGGGGTGCTGAGCCAACAGGCGGTAACTCTATTTTTTCTGGGTTTAACATAAGTTTGTTACTGTCCATCCATGTCGTGACATCGCCAACACAAGACTTGATGCCAGTTTGAACAGATTGAAATTCACCAGGTGGACTGCTCTGAGAGATTTCAGTGTCATCGGCATACTTATGATATGAACACTGATGGATGGCAATAACGTCTGACAGCGGTTGTGAATACAACGTAAACAATACAGGGCCTAATTAAGGCCCCGCTACACATGCCCGGTTTTGAGGCCGATTCCCGATCAGTTTCGAATCGGTAGGTGATCGGACCGGACTGCAAAAACGTGTGCACTGCCACACATTCCCCGACTTTATTTAGCCGACCGGTTTGAACCGAAGATCAAAGTCGTACCTGTTCTGCAAAATGACTGCTAGTTTTGACAGTGATGACGATGTGCTTGCATTATCAGCAGTTTTGCATCATATTCGGGAAGAGGCGTGCGAAACATCAGCAACGGCAGTGGTACTGATCACAACAGGCGTGTTCCGCCATTTGCAAACTGACACGACATGCTTTGCGAGACGCGCTCTGATTGGTTGAAGCTTACGATCGGGACCGATTCGGATCGGAAAAATAGAGCAGGTTCTAGACACCCGATTCCCAGCCGATTGGGACCGGATCGGATAATTGACGTCATCCGATCGCAATCGGATCGGAATCGGCTTCAAAATCGGGGCACAACCGGCACGTGTGGCGGGGCCTTAAGACAGAGCCCTGATGCACTCCAAAATCCAGAATGGAGGGTCTACTTACTTACTTACTTACGCCTGTCACCCCTACCCGGGTATAGGCCGTCGACGAGAGACCTCCAGCAACTCCTGTCCTGTGCTTCTCCTTCAATTCTACTCCAGGTGGTTCCCAGTCTCTTGATGTCTGCTTGGAGGTCTCGACGCCAGGAGTTTCTCGGCCTACCTCTTTTCCTCTTTTCCTGGAGGTTCCATGACAATGCCTCTTGACGTTCCATGTGCCCATGGTTGTATCCCTGGATAGAGAGAGGCGGCTCGGTCCTGTGGCTTCCGAAGACTTCCGGCTTTCACCACAGGACGTCATAAGTCTTCTAGTAGAAGAACCTTCCTCCTCCAGGAAAGGAATTACTGTTAGTCTTTTCGTCGGCGTTTTTGTAGCTATTTCCTTTTTTGCAGGGTGGGGAAGCTACCCCCACGCCCAACCCCCTTACTAGGAGGACCAGGGGTTTTCTGTCGGGGTCACCTTCCCTTAGACCATGTTGGTTCACGGCACCTTATTTCATTCGGTGCACCCCTCTCACGAGGGACCCCCTATCCACCACCCAGGGGACGCGCCTCAACGCCGTATGGTCCCAGCGCGAGGGGAAGGTCTAGAGACACTGTCTTTTACACCTACAAACTGGTACCGATCGGAAACGTAAGATTCAAACCAAGAGAGAACCGTTTCACGCAGGCCAAAGGTGATTTTAAGTAGGGCCACAAGGGAGACATTTTTCTCATCTGCTTTACAAAGAACACTCAGCACTGCTGTCTCCACGCTGTGACCTTTCCTATAGGCGGACTGATACACTTCGAAGATACCATTCACCTCTAAGTGTTCCAGGAGCTGTTGTAAGACAACCTTCTCCAGTACCTTAAGTTGGATACAGGCCTGTAGTTTTTCAGGGTATTTCTGTCCAAGCCTGTTTTATTTATTTATTTATTTATTTTTAGCAACGGGGTAACAACAGCCTGTTCGAAAGATTTTGGAACAGTTCCGGCTGACAGAGACTTGTTTACAATAGCAGCAATCAACGGTACAAGATCGCTGATGCACTGTTTTGGGAAACAAGTCGGAACAGGTTCCAACAGAAAGAAAAAATCCGACCACATCACTCCCCTGCTCAAACTCCTTCACTGGCTTCCCATCCCCCAACTCATCCAATACAAGATTCTGTCTCTCTGCTACAAATCCCTGAACAACTGCGCTCCCGCCTATCTCTCAAACTTACTTCACCCCTACACTCCTCCTCCCCGCCCCCACCCGGGTCTACCCTGGGGGAATTGGGTGGGGTTACAGGTATTTTTTAGTTCCCAGGGTCACCCTGGTCAGCCCCACAGGGTGGGTTTTTCTCTCTATTCTGGGGCATGTGTTTCTGTCTACCCTTTGTCCATTCACCTGTATTTGCCTTTTTAAAACTCTCCCTACTGTCTGCACTGCCTGTAGCTCTTGATATTGGATGTGTGTTGCTAAATGGTCTTAGCTTTATTTAGGCCCCATGTGTTAGGTTTATTTAATGTATTTGACCGGCTGGCGACATACATTCATCATTCATTCATTCAGTCCTCTCTGCGCCGTCTGGTGCTTGAGGCGACGGCAAGGGAACGCCACTTTTGTCTGTCAGCTGCTATTTTGGGTGCTGTTTGCAGAGTAAGGCCTCTGTTCTTGAGCTCTCGCTCCACGGTTCGGCGCCACGTCTCCTTTGGTCGCCCACGGTTTCTCTTCCCCTGTGGTGTCCATCTCAGTGCCACCCTTGGTAATAAGTCGGGTGACATTCTGCAAACGTGGCCTAGCCATCTCCATTTCCGTGTGGCGATGGTTTCAGCGATGCTGTCTGCGCCTGCTTTCTTCCGTAGTTCCTCGTTTGTAATCATGTTTGGCCAGAAGACCTTCATGATCCGTCGCAGGCACTTGTTCTGGAAGACTTCCAGCTTGCGTTCCGTAGCAGTAGTGGATTTCCAGCACTCTGACCCATAGAGAATGACACTCAGCACGTTACTCTTAAAAATACGAAGCTTGGTGTGGATGCTCAGGTTTGTAGTCCTCCAGATGGGTTTCAGCATTGCGAAGGCTTGGTTGGCTTTGCTGATTCTTGTGGTGATCTCCCTTGTGCAGTCTCCATCTGTGGTAACCTTGCTGCCCAGGTACGTGAACTCGTCCACCTCTTGTAGAGGTTGGTCATTGATGGTGATTGGGTCGCCCACTATGGTGTTCTTCCTCATGACTTGAGTCTTCCTAATGTTGACCCCGAGACCTATGGAGCTTGCTGAATGTGTCAACTGTTGTGTCTTCTGTTGCATGTCCTGGTTTCTGCTTGCCAGCAACCCGATATCATCGGCGTAGTCGAGGTCATCCAGCATTGAGGTCAGCGTCCACTGAATTCCCTGCCTCCTTCCCTCTGTGGTGCGGCGCATGATCCAATCAATTGCCATTGAGAAGAGGATCGGCGAAAGAATACATCCTTGTTTCACTCCGGTTTCCACCTTAAACGGTTCGGTGAGCTGGTTGTTGTGGACGACTCTGCACTCAAAATTCTTGTACAGGGACCTGATGACGTTGACAAGTTTCTGGGGGATTCCATAGTATCGCAGGATTTTCCAAAGGGAGTCTCGATGCAGACTGTCGAAGGCCTTCTCAAAGTCCACAAAGACCACATAGAGGGATCCATTCCATTCGTTAGACTGTTCAAGGATCTGTCTCAGGACGAAAATATGGTCAATACAGGACTTGCCTTTCCTAAAGCCTGCCTGCTCCTGGCGAAGGATGCCATCCACTGCTGTCGTAATGCGTTCAAGGAGAATGCGGCTGAAGATCTTGCTGGTGAGGGATAGTAAGGTGATGCCTCGCCAGTTGTTACAGTTCCCCAGGTCTCCTTTCTTCGGAAGTTTGACGATGGTGCCGGTCTTCCAATCGCTCGGCGCTTCTTCAGTGTCCCAGATCTTTTGACAAATCTGACAAAGAAGCTGCGGCGTTACCGTATCTTCTACTTTCAGCATCTCGGGGCACACTCCGTCATCGCCAGGTGCCTTCCCGTTCTTCAGCTTTTGAATGGCCTGCTTGACTTCCGCAATAGTAATGTTGCCGAGGTTAATGTCCAGGTCCTCCCCCGCTTCAGGAATGTCAGTGAGGGTTGGTGGGTCTGAGCGGTTCAGGATGGACTCGAAGTGTTGCTTCCATCTCTTCAGCTTCTCTTCCTCTACTGTGACATGAGTTCCATCTTCAGCTCTCACTGGGAGGTCGTGGTACTGCCCGTAATCGCCCTTCAGCTTCTTGGTGTTCTGATATACTGTCTTCATGTCTCTCTGTTTTGCAGCTGCCTCCGCTTCTTGTGCCAGCCTTTCTGTGTGCATTCTCTTGTCTCTTCTCGCTGATGTCTTCACCGCTTGATCTTTCTCTCTGTATTCTCTTGATATTCTTTCCTTCAGTCTTGGTGATTTGGCATCCAAAAGTTTCTTCTTGATCTGTCTTCTCTCTTCTATGCGAGCCCACGTGTCTTCTGAGATCCACTCTGTCTTCCTGCTCTTTCTGTATCCTAAAACTTCCCCTCCTGTTTCCTTCATGGCTCTGTTGAAATCTTAAATAGTCAGCGCTGTCTCATCTTCCACTAAATCTATTCCTGAGGGCCAACCTAAACTCTTCTTTCACTTTTGGGTCTTTCAACTTGGCCACGTCGTAGCGCTGATTTCTGGTGTCTCCCTATCTTTACTTTCCTAAGCTTCAATGTCACCTTCCCCACCAGAAGACTATGGTCGCTGCCAATGTCAGCATGTCGCATAACTCGCACATCCTGCAGAGAGTGCCTCCAGCGACCGTTAATGATGATGTGGTCGATCTGGTTCTGGGTCTTGCCGTCTGGTGATTTCCATGTGAGTTTGTGGATCTCCCTGTGCGCAAACAGGGTCCCTCCTATGACTAAGTCATTTTCCTCGCAGAAATTGACCAGCCTCTCCCCGTTGTCGTTGATCACACCCGCTCCATGTCGTCCCATGGTCCTCTCTCTTGTCTTCATTGTCGCAGCCGACCTTAGCGTTGAAGTCACCGATCAGCATCAGCACGTCATGTCGAGGGATGTCTTCCAAAACAGCTTGGAGGGCGTCGTAGAATGCATCCTTATCCTCTTCTTCCGCGTCGTCTATCGGTGCGTAGCCCACAACAATAGACAGCTTTGCGTATTTGGAATTCATCCTGACGTACAGCAGGCGCTCGTTCACAGGTTTCCACTGTAGAACGGTGTTGGCCTTGCTCTTATTGATGATGACAGCAACTCCTTCTCGGTGTTCGTTGTCTGTTCTTCCAGACCAGATGATGACTTCTCCGGAGCTCAACCTCTGTTTGCCAGCACCAGTCCATCTTGCTTCTGTTACTCCCATGAGGGTTAGTTTGTGGCGGTTCAGTTCACTTACTGCTTGCGCCAGCTTTCCAGTCTGGTAGAGCGTTCGCACATTCCAGCATCCAATTCTGATCCATCGTTTTGGCGTCAGGAGTTCCGCTATCGGGATGGAGACGTCCTTGCGGCTTTGGTCCCCATCCGTCATAAGTCCAGTTTCCTGGTCTGCTTCGCTCCCAGCGCCGGTTGTCGCTTTTTCCCTTGTTGTTTCCGTAGCAAGTTTCTTTTTACAGGGTGGAGTCGCTAGCCCCACGCCTAACCCTCCTCCTTTATCCTGACTTGGGACAGGCAGTTAAGCCCCCCAAAGGGGCCTCCCTGGTGGAGTTGACATACATTCAATGTTCTGTTTATTTATTTATTTTTTTTCACAAGCAGTGCAGGCACGTCCTGAGAAAGCCTTGTTGCTGTCGGGACGTTAAGCAATGCACAATCAATACACTCCTCCCCGCTCCCTCCGCTCCGCTCCGCCTCCGACCCTCTCCGCCTCCTCATCCCCCGCACCAAACTCAGCACTTTTGGCCCCCGCTCCTTCTCAGTATACGGCCCATCCACCTGGAACACTCTCCCACTCTCTCTCCGTCAGAAACACTCTCTCTCCTCCTTCCAGTCCGCCCTCAAAACTCACCTCTTTCAACAGTTCTAGCACTATAACACCACACTCCCCACCCTAAGCAGACTGTCGTAATGTATGTCACCATTTGTGGTACGTGAATCGTTGTCTAAAGCGTGCGCATGCGTGCGCGAGTTGTGAGTGCGCGCTTAGAGTTATAATTATTATAAGATAAGCGCATTATAAATACCGTAATTATTATTATTATTATTATTATTATTATTATTATTATTATTATTATTAACATGCAACTTTTTGTTGGAGACTTTGCAATTATGGCAGCGATTTCGCTTTCTGTAACAGATTTGAACTTTGC
>BTPG01000004.1:218155212-218195212 GCA_036245525.1 Semisulcospira habei | reverse complement strand
GTAAAACTGTGTCTGGTGAGGAATCTAACTCTGCAGCGGCAGCACACACGGACGTGCAGAATTGATTAAGATCCATTCCTTTTACATTGCGGGAAATAACCACGCGCTTGCGGGATTTGGGCTGGAAACAAACAAGATCAAAGAAGATGGCACTGTGATCGGAAAGAGCGAGATCAGTGACATGGAATGACTGAAGCAGTTTGTCATCATCTCGTACAATAAGTAGGTCAAGCGTATGTCCGCATTTGTGAGTCGGTTGACTTATGAGTTGTTTGAAGTTGAAGTCGGTCAAGATCGTTTGAAGACGCCCAGCAGTGGTGTTAGACGGCACTTCAAAGTGTGTATTAAAGTCGCCAGTTATGACCAGGTTTTGTGATTGGTCATTGTATGAGGACAACAGGTCTGAGAAGTCATGCAGAAAAGAAGCGTCATTAGAGTTGTTTTTCCTGCTAGGTGGAGGACGATAGAGACAGACACAAACAAATGAGGAGTTTTTGTGAGCAAACTTGGCTTCACACGCTTCAAAAGAGCTGAAACTGAGCTTCTGGAAGATAATGCATTCATCAAGACGCTTGGCAAAGACCACTGCTAAGCCGCCGCCGCGGCGCCCAATGCGCGGAAAAGACATGGTCTTGTGTGTAGGTGGCGTCATATCAGCCAGCAGTGCCTCGTCGCCATGTTCTAACAACCAAGACTCTGTGATAAATGCAATGTCAATTTCATCATCTGCAATCAGTTCTCTAATTTCATCGGTCTTGTTACGACATGATTGTGAATTGAAGCAGACACACTTCAACGTACCCGATGCAGTAGATTCTGAGCGCTCAGGATTAGTGATGGGAACATGAATCAAATTGTGGAAGTTGCACCCACCTCTATGAGCCGCGAAAATCATGTGGGGGCGGGGGGAGATCACAGGGAAGAGGCTCGCATGCTTTCTGGTGGGACGTGCGGAATGGCCATTAGGTCCCGATTGAAGCACCTGACTGATAACCACAGCATGGGAAGGGGTAGGAACTTCTGTAGAGAATGCACTAGGCAATGTATTTGACCTGTCTGTAATAAGCACATTGATTTGCCTCTGTTTCCTCCTACCACCTCAACGGGTTCGCTTACGAGGCAGATTACACCCAATCCCCAAAGTTCGAAGGTGGGGGATGAGAGAGGGATCAAGGCGTGAGGCCACAGGTCGGACACATAGCAGATCATCCCTGGAGTACTTGTGTTGTGAAACCAAGGAGGGAACACATGTGTTAGAGTTGACACTGGTCACACTAGAGGAGTTTACTGGCAGACTGGATGGATACTCGGTACAATCTGATATGGAACAAGTGACAAGGTCAAACTGTGTCACAGCTGGCAGACTGGAGGGGTTCACATGTAGACTGGATGTATTCACAGTACCACTGGTGACACAGTTCAACTGTGAAACTGAGGGGAGATGATGTGGGTTCACATGAGGACTGAATGGGTTCACGGTTGTAACTGGTGCAGTCAGGCGTGACTGCCATTGAACCAGTAGAACAGAAAACAGAAAAAAAAACCAAATCATTTTCCACTCTGGAGGAAATGGTCCACAAAAAAGGTACCACCACGACGCCCAGTTCATCACGAACATGAAGATGGCATAATCCAACACATTCAATCAGCCTTGCCACAATTAGACACAAAACAATGAGAGACAGTTTCACTCTGCCTGTTAGGCGTGTGAACACAGCTCACCCTTCCTGAAGCTGTTCTGGCACCACCCTTGAACTAAATGGTTGATTTATCGCCCAATCTGTAATGTAGTTGTTTCATAGGGCAATAAGCAATTTTAAAAAGTAATTCAACCTCAGGATGCTATGGGTTAAAGGATGGGGAGAAATAGACGTGTATACTGTGATGAAATACGTTGTCTTAAGTTTGTTGTGGACACACAAAATTATTGTTTCATCTATTTGCGGCAAATTTCTGGTTTTATCTGTTTACTGCAACCCTGTTTTGATCTATTTGCTACAATCTCCTGTTTTCACTTATTTACTGCAAACACCTTACGATTACGGAGACTTTTCCCCCGAGGGTATTATTTTGGCGGCGCGAGCATTTTACCCCAAAAATAACACCCGATGGTGTACAGTACACCAAGAAAAACGGTCCCATAGATCTGCAAAGAAAGATGGAGAAAACTGTACTCCAAGAGAAACAGTCCCGTGGATCTACAAGCAACATGAAGTGCACTGCCCACACCAAGAAAAATAGTTCCATAGATCTAAAAACACAAACCGTGGAGAACAATCACTAACAGCCACCAAAAAAAAAAAAAAAAAAAAAAAAATCCCAGTTCAGATAAACATCCTCCATATGAGGAAATACCAAAAGCCAATCAGGCATAGATTCTCGTGAGCCACTGTGACTGCAGAGGCCCATGTGAGCCTATGTCTCCTGCAGGTAGATGGCTATTGTAAAGGAAGTGAATGTAGAAAAACAGGATAAACACACTCGGTGTTGGTTAGCAAGATGTACAGCAGTATCATGATCCCCTGCGCCTGCAGGGGCCCATGTGAATCTGTGTTTCTTGGAGACGTATGAGTGCGGATGGGCACATGACCTTCCAACAAACGGTAAAATTTAGAATTTTTAGCGCGAAATCTGGAGAAAAACAAACAAACTCCTAACCGATCTTGGTCGTGGTCAGCAAGAGGCATAGATCCTCTTGAGCCCCTGCTACGGCAGGGGCTCATGAGGATCTATGCCTCTTGCGGGCAGACCTTTTGGATGCAGAGGTGCACCAAGAACGAGCGGTAAATCCACTCTAGCGACTAATGGTACCGCCGATGTTCCGCTGATACGATATCTTCTTCAAAATCTACAGCGCACAAACATACACATGACAGCACCCCCCAACTTTGACTCACTCTAGACGGGCCGCATTCCGGATACGAGGTATAGAGGCCGCGTATCCGGTTGCGGCCCGTCTCGAACGTGTTAACCCGTTCAGTGCCAGACTAGCTGTGCTTCTGCAATCTTCGTTTATTTAACACCCAAAAAATCCCACAGCTGTTCCGGGAGCGAGGGTTTTCAAAGTGGTGTCAGCAAGAGGCATAGATCCTCATGAGCCGCCGCGACTGGGGGGGGTGGGGCTCATGAGGATCTATGCCTCTTTGCAGTTGGGTGGTGCTCAGATTTTTATTCTCGGCAATGAACAAGTAACGTTTTTCTGACACCACCCTTGATTTGTCATGGTAGATGTGTCTCCTGCGGGACTGGTAGGTAGTCCTCAAGAGGGCGAATGTCAAATCTAATCTGGCACTACCCTCGGAACTATCATGGCCATGGTCAAGTTTTCTCCTGAGTTGGACTGAATCTAGCTTCCTTCCCTCAACTTGTGTGACCAGAAGTCATAGAAATGTCACGCGCGGCTTTGTTGTTCGGGTATGAATTCTCAGTCCCTTCGCGACCTTCAAGGGCTGATGGAAATCCGTGCCGGTCGAAGATGGAAGAGGGTTCAGTTGTGTGCTTTTTGATCCTGTGATTTTGAACCTTGCTGGCTCAAGCCGTAGGGTCTAAAATCAGTCATTTACTGTGATGGAAGCAAAAACACCGCCTATTCGCGGAACGAAGAACAGGAAGTGATTTTATCTCCCAGTGAGCAACAGTTTCTTGGGCCGACGTTAGCCGCAGTTGGCCCGCGCGGCGGCTGTGTTTGTGTGTCTGTGCGCGGCTGTGCGCGGGCCAACTGCTGCCGACGTCGGCCCGAGGCCATTGAGCCCAGCTGCGACTGTTCGCGAAAGTTCTTTGAAAAAGGGAATTGTTGCTGCTGATCGTTCGCTCGTTAAAGTTGAAGACGTTTTGGCTGTCTCTTTGAGTGAGCGCGGCCCTTGTTTGCGCCGAGTGGCATAGACCCTCGGGAGGTCCCTGCAGCCCGTGTGGGGAGAAAGCTGATGAGGTTCTGTACCCCTTTCTCGTACCGTTTGCGCCTGTTGTCCACGGGATGTGTGGCGGTGTGGTCGATGATGTTTTCACGGCAGCCTATGAAGCAAATGCGCACACGTTATCCTTGTTCATATCTGCTTGTTAAGGAGGAACAACTTTAACCCATTACATCCTAAGGCTGATTTTGTAAAAAAATTGCTTATTGTCCCATGAAGGTTACATTACAGATTAGGAGACAGATCAACCATTTTAGTTCAAGGGTGGTGCCAGAATAGCTTGGCGCCTCAGGCGCCAAGCTATTCTGGCACCACCCTTGAACTATTCAGTCAAGTTTATTTCAAGCAATGGGTGTGCCAGGATGAAAAGAGTTAAAGGGGCTGCATCGGGCAGTAACTATTAACCCTTTATTGCGTACCCCACCGGGGTCTACCCTGAGGGACTTGGGTGGGGTTAACTACTTTTTAGTTCCTCAGGGTCACCCTGGTCAGCCCCACAGGGGCTATTCTATTCTGGGGCATGTGTTGCTGTCTACCCTTGGTCCATTCACCTGTATTTTCCTTTTTTAAGCTCTCCTTACTGCCTGCACTGCCTTTAGCTCTTGATATTGGATGTGTGTTGCTAAATGGTCTTAGCTTTATTTAGCGTATTAGACCGGCTGGCGACATACATTCAATATGTTGTTTAGGTTGTGTTGTTTTTTTCCACAAACAGCGCAGGCACGTTCTGAGAAAGTCTTGTTGCTGTCGGGACGTTAAGCAATGTACAACCAACCAACCTTTAGTGCGTCGAATGAATTGCATTCAAGAAGGGTTCATATTTCGCCATACCTTCGTTAGAAATGTTGTTAGTCGCGTGTCTTACAATAACGCTGGACAAAACGTTTAACTGAACTGATGGAGTTTAAATGTCTTAGAATGGAAGCCCCCCCCCCCCCCCCCCCCGGGTCTGCCCTGCGATACTTGGGTGGGGTTAACGACTTTTTAGTTCGCAGGGTCACCCTGGTCAGCCCCACAGGGTGGGTTTTCCCCTCTATTCTGGGGCATGTGTTTCTGTCTACCCTTGGTCCATTCACCTGTATTTTCCTTTTTTAAACTCTCCCTACTGCCTGCGCTGTCTGTATCTCTTGATATTGGATGTGTGTTTCTAAATGGTCTTAGCTTTATTTAGGCCTCATGTCGTAGGTTTATTTAACGTATTGGACCGGCTGGCGACATACATTCAATGTTCTGTTTAGTTGTTGTTGTTTTTTTTTCACAAGCAGTGCAGGCACGTCCTGAGAAAGTCTTGTTGCTGTCGGGACGTTAAGCAATGTACAATCAATCAATCTTAGAATGAAAGATTTTTCTGCTCGTCTTCCCGTTTTTTGGTTGTTGTTTTTTTTTTTTTTTTACGCGGGGGCGTTCCACCGATGCGCACAAGAGGCAGCAGGAGACTCTAGTTACGCGTCCCTACTCAATAGAATTGCGAAAAGGAGGGAAGAAAAGTCTTTGCTGAGGCAAGACACCAACAAGAACACGTCGTATTGGCGAATATTTACCACCGATAGTCCGGTCATGGAGAATATCGCTTTAACAGATTTCAACAGCGGGAAAGGGGTCGGGCATGATAGGTCTACTGTCTAGGGTAGTGCCAGATTAGCTTGGCTAATCTGGCGCTACCTTTTTACTGCCGCGGCCGATCCATCTCCCACGGCTAGTACACCGTCTCTGAAGACGTCTTCCGAAGGTCGGAAAGTTATTAATAGATTTAAAAGCGTTACAGCTTGCGAATTTTTTTTTTTTTTTTTTAACTTGTGTGAGACTTTTTCGTTCAGTCGTTCACCCATCTGGCCCTGATACACTAGACTTACAATAAATTATGAATTGACCAAGATAGTTCAAGGGTGGTGTCAGAATGGCTTGGCGCCTACTGGCGCCAAGCCATTCTGACACCACCCTTGAACTATCGTAGTCGATTCATCGTCTTTTTGTTGTTGCCGTTTTTTGTTTGTTTTCACGTGGGTTTTTTTGTTGTTGTTGTTGTTGTTGTTTTCATATCGGAACAAGATATGTTGAATTACTTACTACAAGTGTTACTGGAGATCCAATGTTCTTCCTTTTTACCCACAGATCCGGTTTATTCACAACATCACAACGTGGACAGAGAAAAAGCCAGCTTTTTACCACGGGCACTTGTCCTTCATAGACTTCAACAAGTGAGTCATTTCTCTACCTCTTGTTGTTTTCTTGTTTATGTGTGTGTTTGTTTATTTGTTCGTTCGCTCGCTCGCTCGTGCGTTCGTTTCTTCGTTCGCTCGCTCCAGCGTTCGTTCCTTTCTTCCTTCGTTTGCTTGTTCGTTCCTTCGTTCGTTCGTTTCTTCCTTCGTTTGTTTGCTCGTTCGTTCGTTCGTTCGCTTGCTTATTCGTTTGTATGTTTGCTTGCTTGCTTGCTTGCTTGTTCGTTTGTGTGTTGTTTTTTTCGTTCTTCCTCTCGTTTGTTTGTTTGTTTGTTTGTTAAATTATTTGTTTTTTTTTCCGTTTGCTTGCTTATTCGTTTGTTGTGTGTTCGCCCACTCGTTCGTTTGTCTCGCCCCCACCCACCCCCCCGCCCCCACCCCCCACCCCACCCCGCCCCCCCCCCGTCCCCCCCCCCGCCCCCCCCCCTCCACTTTGGTACCGGTTTCAGGCCACTTTACAAATTTCAAATACAAGCGATCAAAAATCTCTGTAACTTCAGTAGCTGAACTGGCCCTTCGTCTGTCCTGTACTGTGTTTGTCTTAAATGGCGTAACTCCGTGTCTGTTACGTGAGTGTGCGTGTTGGGTTTCAGTTCGCTAAGCTTTGAGTCGATTCGCCCAAAAATTGAAAAGAAGCGCCTATATAATAACGGTATTATTATTATTATTATTATTATTATTATTATTATTATTATTTTATTATTATTATTATTATTATTCTGTGTTTGGTTGAAAGTCTGGTTGATCAGTTCAATTTGTCACTTTGACTCACCCTATACAAGCTTCTCAGTACCAGAGGGAAACAGTCACAGAAGAAAATTGCCCCAACCGCTGCCTGCAATAGGCGAAGATTCTCATGAGCGAATGCAGAGGCTCATGAGAATCCGCGCCTCTTGCAGATGGAAGGCGCTGACTGAAGGTCTCACTTTCTGCTCGTCTTGGGTAAATCATGTTAGTTTTCGCGGCTCTTCGCAGGGCGGTATTCCAAGTGACAGTGAGAAATGAACAATGGCGGTTTTGTACTTTGCAGTCGTTGGTCATCTGCTTCCGTCTGCAAGAGGCATAGATTCGCACGAGCCCCTGCAGGTCTGCCAGGGCTCGTGAGAATCTATGCCTCGTGTTGCTGGCTCTAGCTCTGTTCCTCAAAGCGAAGGAGGGGGTGGATCGGAGTTGAAGTGTGCCAGACTTTTGAAGTCGTGGACAGACGAGGGTTTGGGTTTAGTTTTCAGGTTTTCAACTTACCGCCTCCTGTTGAATTTTCTGAGTGTTAGATTGAAAGTGTCGGGGGTGGGGCGGGGGGGGGGGGGGGGGGGGTAACTCCCCTCTGCGACCACCCATAACCCCCCCCCCCCCCCCCCCCGAAAAAAACAGCGCTGCCGAATGTTGTGTTCGCATATACTAGAAAACTTTTAAGCCAGGAACAGGAATAGACGATGGCAAAATCAGAAGTGGGTCAAAATTGCACGTGTTTCGATTTAAAAAAAAAAAAAAAGAGCAGATTTTGAAAGCTTTTTAATCCAGTGTTTTTGTTGAGACGTGTGCATTTAATTCGATCTCTGCTTCTGATTCTGGAGTCGTCAGTTTTATTTTGTCTAGTTTTGGTTTTCTCTTTCAAAGAGGTGTAGTAATGCGTTGGGGAGAGGGGGCCGGGGGGGGGGGGGGGGGGACATCTGTACGCAAATTAAAGTAGGTACTCTTTGTATCGTGATCACAGTTCTCTCTGTATCGTGAATAAAATTAACCTGTTTAGTGTCACTGGCTGACGCATTCTGTGTTTCTGCAATCGTCGTTAAATTGAACACCAAAAAATCCTCTATGTCACAGGAACATGAATTTTTAGAGGTTTCAGCAAGAGGCATAGATCCTCGTGAGCCCCCGCGACTGCGGGTGCTCATGAGGATCTATGCCTCTTGCAGTTGGCTGGGCGTTCACGTGTTCTCGGCACTGAACGGGTTAAACCGACCATACATTTTCTACATTACCTCCTTCTACCCCAGACACACCACAGCAAAATAAGGATCGACCATGATAGTTCAAGGGCGATGCCAGAATAGCTTGGCGCCTATGGGCGCCCAGCTATTCAGGCATCACCCTTGAACTATCATGGTCGATCTGTGTCCTGCACTTCAGAGGACAACGGCAACATTGGGGGATTTCGGTCTCGGGGTACAAGGAGTTAACTCTTTGTGTGCCCCTGGGTCGGATCCCCCAACATTTCGGAGCTGTCCTGTGAAGGTTGCATGAACAGTTCAGAAGCTATTCTGGCACCACCCTTGAACTACCATGGTTGACCCATGTCGTGCTGTGATGTGCTGGGGCTGAATGGAGAGCTGGGTAGAGTTAATTGGAATGGAGAGATGGGGAGAGAGAGAGAGACAGATTGATGGACACTCGCCCAAACCAATCTCTCCACAACAATATAGTCCTGTCTTCTGTTTGTTAAATAACCTTAACCCGTTCAGCCCTGACGCACTACAGCAGGAGATTGGTCGACCATGCTAATTTAAGGGTAGTGCCAGATTAGCTTGGCGCCTGTCGGCGCCAAGCTAATCTGGCACTGCCCTTGAATTATCATGGTCGACCCATCTCCTGCAACAGGTGCATAGTCGTTGGACGACGCCTCCGAAATTTGGGAAATACGTGCGCCGGGCTGAATGAGGTAATCCGTACTGCGGCCACACAAAAGATAGATTGGGCCAAGCCAACGGTGTTGATTTTGGCTGATTATACCCACAGTCCCTCAGACAGCCGCTCCGACCTTATATGGCAAAAGCAGCATGTCCATTTTTGAGAAAAGCGAGACTTTTCTTGTTAATCAACGAAAATCGAGCTTTTTCTATAAAAAACGGACATGCTGGCTTTGTCGTGCTTCCATCTTGGATCTGCAGTTGACATATTTTCTCATCTACTAGTTCCTGACAGTCTGTTCCAAGGTCTGCAAAGGAGCGACCGCAGTTTCTTAGGTCGCAAAAAGCCAGTGGACGGGTGTGAGACATAAGTAATCAAGCAGAAGAGACAATGCTTGGCGCTTGTTTTAAATTTGAAACAATATATATATATATATATATATATATATATATATATATATATATATATATATATATATATATATATATATATATATATATATATATATATATATATATATATATAAACCAGCCTTCATAAAAGGCTGGTTGATATATATATATACATATATATATATATATATATATATATATATATATATATATATATATATATATATATATATATATATATATATATCAACCAGCCTTTTATGAAGGCATGCAGTCAATGATAGTCAGGAATGTAGTGAAACAGTTCAATAAAACCACTGAAGTTTTTAAATTTAAAAAAAAAATGGTTATACATACGGTCCTAAGAATTTCAGGTGTACGGTACTCCCCGCCGTGAGTTGGCCTTAGTCGCCTGCTCGGCGTTAAACCCAAATAACTAACAAACTGTACGGTACTCATAGATGTTTGAAATAAGCGTCAGTTGGTACCCCCCCCCCCCTCCCCCATACCCCCTACCCACCCACCCCCAACCCAACCCCCACCCCCTGCTTGGCTAGTTTTGTCTTGGCCCCTTGGCTATCGGTAGTGGTTTTGTCGCCATGATTCCTGCAGCATTAACAACATCCTGACATCCTGCAGGAATCATCTCGACAAAAACTGCTATCGACAGCCGAAGGGTTGAAAATTGTCCACTCGTTTGTTTTTTTCGTTGATCAAACGTGATGAGACCTCTGAGAAAGCCTCTTCCGCGATCCGCGTGAGACATAGATTCTCATGAGCCCTAGGGACTCATAAGAATGTGTACTCCTTGCTTGCGGGAATGAACGTTTGGGGCTCGGCAGAAATAGACGCGCATTTTGGTGGTAGACTGAGTCGCGATGGACGCATATTTATTCCCTATGATGACGATGTCTTAGGTGAAGCCAGTGGCTGGACAGAAGCTGTTGAGTACACTGGTTGCCTTCCTCGATTCGCCACCGCTCAACAGCGGTGGGACTCGAGGAAGGCAACCAGTGTGGTTTGTTGACTTGCCCAGATTACTGTGGGGACAGGGAAAGCTGTGAGTAGTTTCATGTTGACTGATTCAGATTGTGTACACTGATGGACCCAGTACGCTAAGGACATCGGGCCGAAGTTGGCCGCATTGGGCCCATGCACAGTCTTTAGGTACTGGGGAAGTGCAGCGTACAACCAACCGTGCACAGTTGGCAACGATACTCCTCCGTAACCCACCCAGTCCGCCCCACCCCCGTCGGCACACACACAATCCAGACCAAAATTGGTGACTGCCGAGCGTGTAAAATGCAAAGAAGTACCCAACGGAGAAAGAAACACGCTTAGAAAAGACAGTCACAACACAATTTATTAATATTTCGGGTAAGTACCCTTTGTCAAAATAGACAAACAAACAAATGGAGAGATCAGTCGCTACTTAGATCCTTTTCAATCGCAGAAGGAATGTGGCAACTGAAGGATGTGACGTAAAATAAATTATAAAAGACACACACACACACACACACACACACACACACACACACACACACACACACACACACACACACACACACACACACACCTACTTTTCCTCCGTTGCTTGCTTTGTTCCACTTTACTGTCCCACTGGCACTAGAAGTGATCGGGGACTAGCAGTTTTGGCGTGGTTTTTAACAGTTTTGTCGTAATTTTTCTTTGTAATTTTGGCGTAGGTTTTCCCTCCTCCTTTCTCATCCGGGTTGGGACCTCCGTCCTCCCTCCCTTCTTTTTATCTATCGAAATTCGCTCTGGACTAGATCGCTTTAACCCCTGTACTGCCAGTTGACGCAGATTGTCTTCATGCACTCTTTGTTATCTCTGCTCCAAAGAACCCCCGCCCTCGAAGGAACATGGTTTCAAAATAATGTCAGCAAGAGGCATAGATCCTCATGAGCCCCCGCAACTGCGGGGGCTCATGAGGATCTATGTCTCTTGCAGTTGGATCGTGTATCACTTTTTTTTCTCGGCAGTCAAGGGGGTTAAACAGCAAATTTAAGTGTCTTTCAGATATGAAGATGAAAGCGAAGTGAAGGCAATTTTGACTCCTCAATTTCAAATAGCGAATTTTGAGAAGAAAAAAAAAAATGTCACCGTCGCCCATCCAACATTCCCCCTCACTACCTCCCCCCTCCCACCCCCTCCCCCCTCCCACCCCCTCCACCATCCACCATCCCTCCCCCGACACCCCCCCCCCCCACCCCCCCACATCCCATGTAAGAAGGGGGGGGGGGAAAAACGTCAAAGAAAAAGACAGTGAGTCGGTGTCTTCAGGGGCCGCACGCCTCAAGGACCCGATAAGTAGAAGGAGAGGGGGAAATCACTCTCAGGATAGGGGAGATCACTTCACGGAAAGGAAGATCACTAGGCGGAAAAGGGAGGCAATTGTATTGCCCAACTTCTGTGAGAGTGGCTTCAAAGGGCGGGCACCCAGACAAACGGGTTTTCAGGAAGAGTCCTTCAGATCGAGTCTGTCGCTGAACCAGGAAGTGAATGATGTTGATCTATGCCCAGCCCGGCAAGAGGTATAGATTCTCATGAGCCCCTGCGGATGCAGGGGCGCATGGGAATCTATGCCTCTTGCAGACGTGTAGATTTCTTTTGCATTCTCTGTCCGCGGGAAACAGGTTTTCTTTCAGGAAGGGTGCTTGAGATCTAAAACCCCGATGACTGTTTCGGTCTCAGGATGTAGCTTTAAATGGCTGACCTCTGCCAGCAAGAGGCATAGATTCTCATCAGCCCCTTTGACTGCCTGGGGCTCATGAGAATCTACCTCTTGTAGGTCAGAGGGTGGGACTGTGCGATTGGCCCTGCGCTCGAGACGAAAGCAGTCATCCATTGTCTGAGGCGGTTGGATCCTTGAGGGTGAACTTTGTGATTTCACTTGCTGCTAGGATTGTATTACGCTGCTGAGTGGGGGCGGAGGATTGGTGAGAGAGGGGGAGTGGGGGAGGGGAGTGGTGGGGGGGGGGGGGGGGGGGGGGGGGGAGGGTGTGTGTGTGTGGGGGGGAGGGGGTGGTGGTGGTGGTGCTGGAGCGGATTGACTCATTCGAAACGTACTGCATACGGTTACGCGTCGCGTATCCGAATGCAAAGCATCTGGAATGCGCTGGTGACGCACTGAGAAAATCTGAACGCCACACAACTGCAAGAGGTATAGATCCTCATGAGCCCTCGCAGTGGCGGGGGCTCATGGGGATCTATGCTTCTTGATGACACCACTTTGAATCCATGTTCCTTGGGACACCTAGGGATTTTTTGGGTTTTGGATTAAAGGCCCACTACCGCCGTAACTGTTCAGAGATACAGTTCTGTAACAGATGGTTACGAAATGCTACACACAGGTCTAGTTATGGTTCATTTAGACACAGAATAAACCAGTTCAGCACACGTCGTCTTTACATCAAGTAGTTTGACAATGACTCCACTTCGTACTATAACATAATACAGTGCTTTCAGCACGAGAAACAGCTAAAAATAGATTGACGGGCTAACGGCTGCGCGGAATAAATAAGCGCGATTACGCGTGTGCTTTTGTTGCGTGTCCCAACTGCTGTTAGAGTCCGTTAGGTGTGTCGACGAGGTGTAGTAACAAACATAAAATGGTGCTGAAATGTGTCTTCAGATTTCCGCGTAATGGTACGAAGATTGCAGAAACACAGTCTGACGTCAGCTGGCACTCAACGGGTTAAACTGAACGGTTTTCGCTACAATTTAAACGTCGTGCCTTTTGCTACCTCTTCATACTCGGTGAGCAACGGTCCACGGGTCGACACCGGCATTGGGTATGAACCGTACTCCCCCACATACACAGGTCTGCATTAGGTACTTACGTCCCACGCTTGCTGAAGTCGGTTCCGGTTTGCGTCGCGAGATTTAAACTGTGTAATTCAATCGAGGCGTCCCGCATCAATAGCTGCGGAAGTGTCGCATAGCGTTGCGCCAGCAACGCTATGCGGCACTTCCGCAGCTATTGGTGCGGGACGCCTTGCATCTGTCTGTCTCGCACCCCCACCCGGGTCTGCCCTGGGGGACGGGTGGGGTTAACTACTTTTTAGTTCCCAGGGTCACCCTGGTCAGCCCCACTTGGTGGGTTTTCCCCCACTATTCTGGGACGTGTGTTTCTGTCAACCCTTGGTCCATTCACCTGTATTTTCCTTTTTTAAACTCTCCCTACTGTCTGCGCTGCCTGTAGCTCTTGATATTGGATGTGTGTTGCTAAATGGTCTTAGCTTTATTTAGCGTATTAGACCGGCTGGCGACACACATTCAGTATTCTGTTTAGTTTTTTTGTTTTGTTTTGTTTTGTTTTTTTCACAAGCAGTGCAGGCACGTCCTGAGAAAGTATTGTTGCTGTCGGGACGTTAAGTAATGTACAGCCAACTGTCTGTCTGACTGTCTCTGTCTCTGTCTCTCTCTGTCTCTCTCTCTGTCTCTGTCTCTCTCTCTGTCTCTCTCTGTCTCTCTCTCTCAGTGTGCCTTACATACAGGTGCTAAGCCCGGGAAAATCCATGTTTTGAACTGCGGCCTCTGTTCCCCGTAATCCACGTGGATTCTCGCGGGAATGTGGGCAGGTCTGGTTTCACCACGGAGACTTGGAGAAAAATGGACAGTTTAGAGTCGGGCCGCCGGCGGATGATCATTTTTGAGAGAACTCGGGGTATTTCGGTTAAAGTACCATTTCTCGTAAATTTAAAGACACATTTCAGCACCATTTGTTTTTGGTATGCCTTGTCGACACACCTAATGAGCTTTCACAGCAGTTTGGACACGCAGCAAAAGCACAACGCGTAATCGCACTTATTTCTTCTGCTCAGCCGTTAGCGTGGCAATCTATTTTTAGCTGTTTCTCGTACTGAAAGCGTTGTATTTATAAAACGAATTAAAGTCATTGTCAGATTACTTGATATTAAGACAACCTGTGCTGAACTGGATTTTCCTGTCTCTAAATGAACCGTAACTAGACCTGTGTGTAGCGTTTCGTAACCATCGGTTACAGAAGTGTATCTTTGAACGGTTACGGCGGTAGCGGGCCTTTAACCCTTGGCGTGTCGGTAGCGGTTTTTGTCGCGATGATTCCTGTAGGAATCATCGCGACAAAAACCGCTACCGACACGCCAAGGGTTAAAACGATATGCATTCCGACCTAGTCTCTCCTACCCGTATACCCCACACAACGTCAACCACCCTCAGGCTCCTCTCCATCCCGCAACACCCGCCCACCCCATCACGTACTAGGGATTACAATCTACAGTCAGCTAAAATGGCAAGCTCATGCAGACGCCTTATGCAAAATAGTAGCAAAAAATCTCTTTATGTTATCAAAACTGAAATATTATACTGATTCAGATACCCGTCAACTATTTTATAATGCTCACATACGTTCTCACGTCGATTACGCGTCAACGGTATGGGATGGATGTAGTGAGGTCCATTTAAAGAGACTCAATTCCCTACACAGACGAGCGGCCAAAATAATCTGCCCTGATCCACACCTAACCACAGAAGAAAAGCTCACAAAAGCAGGTCTCCTGCCTCTTCAAGATCATTTCAAATATAACAAAGCAATTTTTATGTTCAAAGTGTGGAAGCGCAAAACACCTGAGTACATCTCCACTTTGTAACGCAAGTCTGAGTCCAAGCTTGGAAACATCAGAAAGCTTTTCATTGTCCCAAAACCAAGGATCGATCTATATAAAAACCAGCTTATCCTTCTCAGGGACATATATCTGGAATGCGCTTCCCGACCATGTAAAATCCGCCTCCTCGCTAGCCTGTTTTAAAAGGGTCTCTGCAAGTATTTCGTGGATCACTAGAGATAGTAACTATGGGCGGAAATGGACAATTTATATCTATCCCAAATTTCCAGGATTTTTCGACCGCTTACTCCCACGCCTTGACGCCGCCCGTTTTTCTAGGTTTCTCCTTATTTTTTTCAGTAAAATAAAGGTTTCCAAATTCAATGTCATTAAAATTAATATTTTTTATTATAAAATGAATCAAGACGAATTACTTCTTCTAAATGATATCAATGCTGTAGAAAACAAAGACTTAGACTCGAAAAAACAGCGCCTTCTTTCTGTAGTTGTGTCAGGCAAATCAAAGACTTATCTCGGAAAACAATACATGACAGAGGATATTGAATCTCTCACCGCTGACGAGCTAATCAAGCTTCATTCTAAATATGAAAACCACATTGCTTCACTAATGACTCGTGATTTGAGTCGATCTCTTGTATGCCTATAGTGACAGCCTATCACACGACCTTGAAAGCAATCCTATTGTTTCAAGTTCAATTGGCAAATTAGCATGTGTCATGTTTTACAAGTTTGGAAATTACCTTGCACCTGTCGTAACATTACTAGTTACTGGGAGCCATATTGATTTCTCAAAAATAAATTTTACTGCAGAAGAAAATGGACGAAACCCAGACGACTCCACAACCGAACCCCAGTCCAGTTTTGACACAGGTTCAAACTGTGACGAAGACTAAAAGTCCAGGCAGGGTTGAGGCTGGAAAAAGATTAGCCGAATATAATAGGCAAAAAAAATTACAGCTTAAGGCACAAACAGAAAAGACTCATGTAACTGATCAGGTGTCAGGACCGTTATCACCGTCAGGACCTGTGTCAATACCGTCAGGGCCATCACTCCCTCATCAAAGTGAGAGACAAACAACTAAGTCTAACCCTGACCCCGAACCTCAATCAACAAAATATATAGTTGCCGGATTTGTTGTCGGATTTGGTTACGTAGGTTATCAATTATACAAAAAATACAAACCACAGACTCGTACAGTGACCAAAAAATCAGACACTCCAAAAACAAAACCAGAAGTCGCCACATTACCAGTAACACCCAAAGCCGTTGACCCATTTTATATGCAGTAAATAAAAAATATTATTTTAATTTTTCTTGCCTAAGAAATGAACGACTCAAAAAATTTAATGAACCTTGTGTATCACTCTGCCGTTATCAGTGGATTAGCAGTAGCTTATTCTATGCTGGGAAAAAGTCTACTCAAAATGAAATCAGCAGACTTGAGTAGACTCGATTTTGAAGACAGCGCTAAGCTAATTGTAGTTGTTACAGCGTCGATTGCGACAAAAGATTTTCTTGTCAAGCAGGGAATTATTCCCGAAAATGTTTCTATGTAAATAAAAATAATATGGCGACGATAGCTATTATGATTGGTGGGGCAGTTGTTAACGCCCTCGCATTCAGTGGCTCTAATTATCTCTTTTCTAAAATGGGTAGAGAGGAATCTGCAGAAGAAATGAAACGTCACAATGAAGCGTCTGAGAAATTAGCACAGGCAGAACAGGCGTATGAAAAACAAAGAATTGAGAAACTTGATTTCATCAATGAAAGATTGAGGCTTGAAGGCCACGCACAACATACATTTTCAAATACAGACGAAGCAATCAGGGAATATTTTCTTGTCACGGGTGAAGACATGTCTATCCCAAAACCGAAACTAAGTGACTATTACAAACCGAGTACAGTACAAAGAAACGGAGAGATAATCTTTGTTCTAGTGGGAATGACATTTGTTTATTTTACAGGAGTTTTCATTGCTAGAAAAAATGGCAGCCGAAAATAAACTATCAAAAATATATTACTCTCCATCAGGCTATTGGAAAGGACAAACAGCTATTCAAAAATTACATGCCGCTGTGGGCGGAGATATAACACTCAATCAAGTCAAGCAATGGTTACAGAGACAGGCAATTTGGCAGATATATCTTCCTGCTCCAAGAAAAATAACAAGACCCCATTTTGAAAACACTACCCCAAATGACACACACCAAATGGACCTTTTGTTCTTACCACATGACACAATAAGAAAGAAACGATACAAGTATGCACTGACTGTTGTAGACATTGCTTCAAGGTACAAAGACGCTGAACCCATATCTGACAAAACTGCTACCACAGTTGCGACTGCTTTATCTAGTATCTATAAAAGAGGCCCTTTAAGATACCCCAGACTTGTGCAGGTCGATGACGGATCAGAATTTAAGGGCGCAGTTAATCAGTTATTTGCTAAGCACGGCGTACTGGTCAGACGAGGCATTCCAGGTGTGCACAGATCACAGGCAATTGTTGAAAACTTTAACAAACAGTTATCAGAAAGACTTTTCAGTTACCAGTATTCTAAGGAACTCATGCATGACACCCGTAACACTGAATGGGTAAAGAGATTACCACATGTGATAAAAGCAATGAACAATGAAGGACACCCAAAACCTGCTGATGCTATTAAATTGAAAACAATTACAGAGCCAAAAACAGGACCAACCCCGGCACCAGACACAAGTTTATTTACTAAACAGGTGAGATATTTATATCAGCCAGGGGAGGCTGAGAACGACGACAGACGCAGGGCAACAGACCCCATCTGGTCAACGTCTGTACACAATATAAAAAAAATAATTCCCGGTCCAGACGCAACAATATATTATCTGTATGACCCTGCGCCACAGAGGGCATTTGTCAGAGAAGAATTACAGATTATTCCCCCAGACACCGTTACTCATTTCAGTAACTAAGTCGTCAATTAATTCATCAACCAGTTCATCACAAATGTCTTCAGATAACTTGAGCCTGTAATGACCAGGTGCATAAGCTTTTTCCTTACTGTGAAACACTCGTTTCGTGTCTCCAACTGCAAGTGATTTCTTATGTGTTTGAATCATTTCAAGATTGTGTTTGTTTGATCTCAGTGACTTGTTTGGATAATCAGGCATTAATGCACCATCTAACACTTGCTTGTAATGTTCATGACGAATGTCTTTATTTTTTATTGCTGTTTTTTTTTATTCCTTTGGCTTTCGACTGACTACCCTTCTGGTGCAGTATAGAATACATTTTGGATCTCAGTCCAACGTACTCAACTATTGGCACACCATTTAGTTCATCTTTAAACTTACCAGGCACTTTCTTGTTTTGTGTGCTAAACAGCGGGTGATCTTTAGGGTAGTCAGACGTGTCATACATGTGTAGTTCTGTTTTCATGTCTTCGTAAAAGTCTTCAGTACACACATCAATGATCATAGAGTCAGTGTCAGTGTATAACAGACGGCAGTCAGGATACTTCGGTTTGAAGTAATCATAATAAAATTCAAGCATCAACAGTTTTGACAACTCCAGAATTGCCATACCAATGAATACTGGCTTGTCCAGTTTAACAATCTTTTTTTTGAGTGACACTGCATACAATGATGAATGAAATTCTTTATACCCTGTGTATTGAGGCTTGCCTGTAAGTTTAATTGCACCCAATTCAGTTGTAACAAGTCTCACATCTTTTCTGTGATGAGGATTTTCCATTGTCTTGCCAAAACAGGCATTGTTCATAAGCTTAAAGAAGTCTTTGTCAAATGCAGTGTTGCCGTCTCTGGCACGAAGGGTTGTGTTCTTCATTATGTAATCTTTCATGAAAGCACTCTGATCAAATTGAATTCCTCTGTGAACTTTCTTTAATACTAACCTATGTCTGATGTAAAACTGCAGCAAGCAGTAGTGACAAACGTAATTGAATTTGTCATTTAAATTTGGTACAAGTTTGGTGTCTTCTTTTTTCCCTGTCATACTCATTTTCTCAACAGCTAATGGATAATCATTATGATAATCATGTAGATGGTGCGGGTACTCTAGGTCTACTTCAAAGATCCAACCCTTCGGATCGTTTCAGTCAAGATTCATAATATTGTTAGTTAACCCTGACTCTGTTACATCATACTGTGACAAATCATGCAGACAAAAGTTTTTCAAGGGCAATAACTCACACATTGCCCAGCCATACAAATTGTTAGCGTCAAGGTACGTAATGAATGACCTTGACCCCGGGCTTGAGGGGTCAAAGGTGTCCAGATATTTATTGTTGGCTCTGGCATAGTTGTTCGCTGCAATACTAATCCCACCCCTCAATCCACGTTCCACCATTTCACCCATCGTCCGATCAGACAACAGGTCTATAGATATCTTACTGGATTTCAAAAATGCATCCCACGTCATGCCAGGACTAGTTATGTAACAAGCAGGGTCAAGCTTGTAGTGTAACAAACCCTTCTCACGGTAACTTTCAAATACGTCTGCTAGCAAGCAAACATCTGCTTTCAAGTACTGGTCATGGTAGTCACCAATCGTCTGACACCCCAACTTCCCCCACGCATCAAGTGCGTGCTGGTATTCAGAGTCAGAAATACCTTTTCCAGTTAGTGTAGAATAAAATTTCTCTTTTGGTGGCAGTCTTGTTTCCTCAAACACAACCCACTCACTGATGTACTCATACGGATACACACCTTTCTTAATCAAGTCTGGTTCAAAATATTTACTCGTTATTGAATACTCAGTCAGTCCTTCTGCCAGACTAGCCAATCCTAAAGACAAATGTTGCATGGAGTCATAAAATGCTAATTTATCTAACCTAAAAGTCAAGTATTTTTCAGTTGTCTGGGCAATACAACTTATGTTTTTGTACGACTCATCTACAGCCTGCATGATAATGTGTGAATCATATCCCTTTAGATTGTGAAAAAAGATTGGTAACTTATATGTCTTGGGATCTGTTTTTAATAATAAGTTACAATTGTTATGTGCAGCACCTCTGTAACGCCCAGTTATGTGATCGTGGTCACGAACTTTATCACATCCTAAAGGCTGTTCACAAATCCAACACGTCTCAGCTGTATCAAATTTTAGTTTGTCTTCTTCTGTCATCACCAAAGGCATCTGACATGTTGTGAGATACTGTACTACCTGACTATACAGATGTCTCATTTCTGTTAAAAACAGACAAGCTGCATTTTCACCCCTGTAGATAACAGGTTCTGAATGAAGACCGTCTGACCTAACAATAATGTATCCAAAAGAACACACCACTTGGTCACTCAACTTTATAGTCTTTGGTAATGACTCTGGAACATGACCTTCATACGGAACAACCAGTGATTCAAAATCTGCGTATACTACAAACGGCAGCTTTTGCTGATTCCCATAGTTCTTAAAATACACTTGACTACCAGGATCTGGATACTTAAGTACAGTTTGTATGTCATCAGCTGATCTGCAGTGTAGGACGTGTTTGTGCGCTACTGAAATAGAGGAGAATCTTTGTAAACATCTTTTACAAACTTCTTGTTTACCATTGTGTTTTGTTGTATGTCCATGAATTAGACGTGACATATTTCTGATAATTGTGTAGTGAAAGTTATCACCAGAGCTTATTAATAACATATCAACATGTCTATCTTCTGACTGCCCATAGGTTGGGGCAATTGGGGACACTCTAATTGGCTGTAACTTATCAACAGACTCATTATCCCACACATACACATTTACAGATATACCAGGATTTAGTTTTTCAAACAAGTCTATGTCCTCTATTTTAACAGGAAACTCAATGCCACTAAAATCGAGTTCATTTACAAATTTGGTGTAGTTAGATACACGTTCAGGTTTTGATTTTACAAAGTGTAGTTTAGCAAGCACACACCACATGAAACAATAGTTGTCATTGTTCTGTATATTAACAACAGCCTTTTTGTTTGCAACCTCTGTTGGCAGTGGTATCCATGCTTTACCTAGTATAGGATGATACCTAGACTGCTTTAGTTGCAGTTCATGTACATGTCCTTCGTGCCAACCAGATCCTTTCATTTTTGCACTGTCAATTGCCTGTAGAAAGTCTGGTAATAGTCTGTCTCTAAACACGTTTTCTACCACCGGTTCTCTTCTTGTGTTAACTGTGTGTTGTCTTGTTGATATATACGATACAATTAATTCACCGTCCACCCTAGTGAATTCGATTTTTGCAACAATCTGAATCTTTACACTGCCTGTAAGAAGATTATCTTGAATTACAGAAAAAGAGTTTTCTATTGATTCATAAACATTATTAGTATTGGATATAGGTAAGTTTGTTGTGTGAAACACGTTTCTTAAACCAGATGAGCCAGGGTTTGATGGGCCAGAGCTTTGTGAATTGTCCGTCATTTTTATTTGTCCGACAAAATAATAAATGAAAAAAAAATTACCGCTGACACACCATATGTAATACTGTATTATCTGTAGTTATGGTAAACAAGTCAACTACTTTCCTGGTGTTTGTCTTGAAGTCTTGTCCTGCAGGTGTAATATCACTTTATTAAATGTAACACTTTCAATGTAACAATGTAGTTTTCTTAATTGAACAAATATGTCTTCACACAGTACCTCAAACCAATGCAAGTGGCCACTGTTAGCATTATAAACTTTAAAAGCATTTGTCTTAAGATCAACAGTCTCAAAATCATAATGTGGTAATCCATCTGAATATTCCAAAGTAACATTATATGTCGTGTATATTCTTATTGTCGGTGTTGAGAGTTTAAAGCTGGGTCCAAACACACGTGATTTTAAGTCAGTAAAGTGCATAACATCCTTGAAGCATTCTGTAACATCAATCACTTGGGTTTGTCCGTCTGTCATTTTTATTGGACAAACAAATGTATAAATTAATTTACATCAATTTACTAACCCATACCCTGTGGGCTGATCTGTCTTTAAAATGAGCTTTAGATGCTTAGTTGATTTCAGTTTATTTTTTACATCATCACGTTCATGCTTATTTGGGATGACATCATTCTCTCTGAGACAGTCTTCAAAGCTGTCACGATCCTTACAGTAAAACAAACAGATAAACTTTAACTGTTCTCGAAAATCTTTCAGTACAGCATTATATTTTTGAGTGAGAATCCATACACTTACATTAGCATGTCTGCCACTGAAAGCAAGTTCTGATAGAGTGTTTCTCTTCTTGACAATGTCTTTCTCTGCAGAACAGTCATCAACAATAAACAATGTTGACTGTCCTTCAAATTGCTTGTAAAAAAACTGTAGGTAGTCATTCAGTTTCTTTTCAGGGTCAACTAAGTATATGTTGTTGTCAGTCCAAATAAATAAACGGTTGTGATAAGCTTTGTTGTGTTTGATTGTAGGACAAAATATTACAATGTTTTCAAAATGGTGTATGTATCTTGTTTGTAATAAGTCAAGTACGAATTGAGTTTTCCCACACCCTGTGGCACCAACAAATAAGCCACAGTGTGGATCGAGTGTCATTAAGCTCCAGTTCATTTTAATACACAATATAATTTTAATATATGTGTCCACTCAGTCTGCTTTCTGCAATATTGAGTTGTGCGTCATATATCAGGTACAAATATATGTTTATGGCTTCGGCTTTTTCAACCTTCTTTTGTATCTGAATTGTAATCCCATCACTACCGTTCTCGACAGTTCGACCTGACCCATGAAGGTAATCATCATCTGTACTACGAAGGTCTAGCCACAGTGCATACTTATTCGTCAGGTATTGTCCGATCCTAACGTCATACAGATGTAGATCTTTGCACGCAATGTTTGCAGGTTTATCTCTAATCCTTCCTCCTGCAAAATATTTTGTGGTTTCATCATAGTGTTGATAAGGTAACATTCCTGAAGCGTACACTTGATTAGGATGGCCTTCAATTGTACAGGACAAATGTGTAATCTTTGGATTGTAGAATTTTTCTGAATCCCTTTTGTATGGACTCACCGGTTCAACAAACAACATAAGAATACCTTTCAGTGACCTAGCTGGTGTGTTCAAGTTTATGTTCCACATTGGGTCACTCTTGTCTTTGGGTATTAAACTATGTCTAATCACACGGTCATAATAAATTGGAAGTCTTGACTGGTATTGATTTTGAATGAGTCTGGCTAGATCAGTGTGTGTGACAATTTCATATTCCAAGGAAATGTTAGAGATCTTGTATGTTGCATCTGTGGCAGATGATTTAATAACTTTGGAGTAGTCATTGAAAGTTAGTTCAAAACTCAGACGGTCATTCAGTGCCCCTTGATAATAAGGCAGATGAGCTGTTAGGATTTCAAACTCAAGTGGAATGTAAAATCGGGTTCCATATGTTTCTGCTATAATAACGTCCTGGGCTGCTGACGTTGATTTATCTCCAGCATTGATTCGAAGTTTACAAACATTATCTGGCTGTATGCCTTGGTAAATACGGTCTTCTCGTTCTTCTCTTGTGAGCCAAAGGTCTTTGTAACAGTAGAACACATCTGAGTCGTCAAGACTAAACACTTCCTGTCCTTCAAGTTTTACTTTAATAGTTCTAACAATTGCTCTGCCAAGATTGTCAACCAGTGTTCTGTTTACATCTGTGTCTGATGATAGTTCGATATTAAATGCTAGGCGTGCAGTGCCAGGAACAATAACGTCACTGGGGCCTAGGTTTGGAAACTTGACTGTAAGTGTTTGGTTCTGGTCTATGGTACTAGGATTGTTTGTGATGACGATTGATTGTCTTATGCCCTTAACACCCAGAGGCTCACGTAGTTTTCTGTATGGGTCTAACTTTGATCCGTAAGACTGTGTCATTTTTATTATGCACAATAAAAAATAATAAATTAATAAAACAATGGCAGCAGGAGGATTTAATCATGAAGATTTTGAAATGGATGACATGAATGTCTCAGATACCAGTATCACAGATATGACTGGAATGGTAACTACTTCTAGTATGCATCATGAACTGCTAAAAGATAAAGTAAACTCATTTTATGACAGTGTTGGTGTCCACCCAGATGTAATAGATCCTAATCAGTTTGAATATGATAAAGGACACTTATTTGTAAATACAGACAGAGGGAAAATAAATCTAACACATAAAAATAATCCTTCTAAGTTTAGAGCTTTAAGTACAATTAAAGGTGAAGTCGGTGGTAACTCTGGGTTGGCAAGGTATCTTGGAATTGGAGGGTCTCCTGTCACGCCAAGACTGGCTAGTGTTCTTCACGACACGCAAACAAAGTTGCCAACAGGGCAAGAGATTGAAATGGCACCAGTAACAAGCCTACCAGAAATAGCAAACACAGTGATACAAGAAACCTCATTTACTGAAGGGCAAATAAATGACGCTTTGAAAACAATAGATGACCCACCTTTGTCAATGAGGGAGATTATGGGATTGGATAAATCACTGCAGACAATAAGAGGTGAGATGGTAAACAATGTTGCCAAACTAGGTGAGCTTGATAAACACATAGAACGTGAAAAAGAGAAACTGGCTACAGCAGACAATGGAAATCTTGACACAGAAATAAAAGAAAGAATACAGCACAGATTAAATGATTTGCAGATAGAAAGATCAGGACGGTTAGAAGTGATTAGTATTGGAAGACAAAAACTAAAATCACAGGTCAACAGAATTAGAGAAACTATTCAGAAAATACTTCACGAAGACACTACTCTGGCTGAGAGACTTAAAACACTTTTCAGAGAACAGGGTATCACAATTGCTAGTTTAATTACTGCTCTTGGATTTATTATCAGTACTGTTGTATTATCTGTCTCCGGCAGTGGTGGTGGAGCACCCCCGACACCAGCACCACCAACCCCGGGCCCCCCGACTCCAACAGACCCAAAAGATTTACAGACGTGGGTAAAGAAACAGTTGTCTCACATATCAGACCTGCTTAAGAAATTGGCTGTGAAAGCAATGGACGCTTTGCCTGGCATAATTGGCACTGTTGTCAGTTGGTTGATTAGTACAGCGGCAAAGGCAGTAGGGTTTATGGCAGAGCATGTGTGGGTCTTTTTGGTTACAGTAGGAGGGTTGATGGTGGGTTATTTAATGAAACAGATAAAGAAGTAATACTCCTAATCCAGTGAGGCCTATTACCAATGCAGTTCTCTCTGACTCATGAGTGTCAGGGGTTGACTGTACTGGTTGTATGAGTGCCGGTGTGGGTGCTGGGGCCGGGGCCGGGGGTGTTACTGTCTGTAATGATTTTAATGGCTGTACGTGTGTGGTTGTGGCCCCTAAGTTTACAGATTGATTAAGACCGAGTTTTTGTCCAACACCTGCAACAATGATTTCATTATTATAATTTGTTATTGTCCCCATTTGGAGTTGAAGATCAGATGGTAACATGTATAACCCGATTCCAACTACAAAGTCAACTTTTGATCTGGCATATCTGAGTACGTCTTGGTAGCGTTGTATGCTAGATGGGAGATCAACTGATGAATTTATTGAATCTTCAAGATTTGCAAGAAACTGTTTTTGTGCTTCAAATTTACCACTTCCATTCAAAATGTTTGATTTTGTTAGTGATTGTGCACCTAGTATACACCAGACATATGTTCTGATAGACTCATTTACGCGCTCAACTCCTGCTTGAGTAAACCCGTCAGATTTATCTAAAATAAATGTGGTCCAGGCGTTAGACTGTTTCTGCTCTATTGATCCTAACCAGACTTCAGATTTTGATGAGAATGAAGTGTACCCAGGGTAGTAATCTTGAGGGTATTGTCTGTGACTCATAGCGTAATACAATGTACCCATACCATTGTGATCATCACGTTTTTGTGTAAAGTCATACTTGGGACTGATGTTAAACTCATTACAGATGCGTTCAAACGCTTTCATATCCATGGGGTTATTAAACCTGTTGAAACTGGATTCAGTGGGCAGTGGTGTATGCAGTTCTGACAGTATACGTCTAAGCTGGTAATAAACATGGAAACGATACACAGACTTCATTAGTTTGTTTGAGTGATTCAAGTGGTCTGTAAATGAAACACCACAGCCAGTAGTTGAGCATAGTATGGCAAAGTTGAGTTGGTTTTGAAACATCTGTAGTGGACTTGAAGACCACTTTCTTGCAGTTGAGTCATCTGTTATTGGAGGGTTTAGGTAATGGTCAAAGGGGTTGGGTACTTTGACTTGAAATAGGTCTTGTACAGACACAGCTATGTCAAGCTGATTTAGTTGAATTATTTTTTGTTCATAAGTAGGTGCAACATTATATTTGGCATCCACATTAAATTGAAATGCGTTTGTAGTGGTGATGGTTGGTGATTTAAATTCCATCCTTTTTTATATGAGATAATAAAAATGTTTATTACCTTAACAAATCTTGACACAAGCAAACCAGTGTGGTTAACTAATGGGATTGATAATCGTGATGGTAGCAAGGCTGCAGCTATCCATGAAATGTTCTATACAGTAAAATGGTTTAATGTAACAGATGATAATATATAATAAAGTAATTTTTGATGGTAAGACTGAAGCTATACTGCCTGGGTATTATGACTTTTGTACTATAGCTGAATGGTTTCAAAGTAATTTTAAAATTAAAGCAACTTTAAATCCAGCTAACCTACTTGTTACATTAGAATTTCTGAAACAAGATTGGTTAAAAATTTCAGATAGATTTGCATATTTACTTGGATTTTATATTGACGAAGATTGGTGGAGATCAGATGATTTAGATGAAGCTATGTTTGGTATTATAACAATGAAGACAAAAAAACTTAAAATAACTGGAAAACGTCCTGTCAATTTGACAGTACACACAGTGCTAAATGTTTATTTGAAAGAACTAAACACATCTGAGAATGTTCACAATGGAAAGCCTTCAACTTTGTTGAGATGCTTACCTACTGGAACTGCACCCTATTGTGAAAGTGTAGTTGTTAGATTTCCTAATTTGCAGTTTAAGAAATTAGGTTCTAGTTTCTTTGAGTCACTGAGTATATCTGTAACTAATCAGGATGACAAACCAGTTCTTATGCATGATTTTAGTGTTGTGTTGGAAATTAAATAATTTTATTTTTGTTTATAAAAATGAGTGGTCTTGGTCCAAAGCCTAGAATCATACCAGTTGCGTGTCCAGTAACAGAGTTGAAAGATTTGGCAGACGTACAGGATTTTGAGAAGGAAGGGGAAATTGGAGAAATATATGGTTTTGAACTTGATTCAACTGGTATGTACAAGAGGAAAGTAATTGTTGACATGAAAGACGGTGAAAAACAGATTCCTAAACTTGGTCAGCTTCGTGATGTTACTGTACCTACTCCACCTGTAAATAATGCGCCTTACAACTTAATACATGTGGGTAGTAAGTGGGTTGTTTCACCTGTGCCTGCACCACCTCCAACAATTGACTGGGACATAAAGATTGAATTTATTAGTCCTTATGTATACACTGATGATGAAGGCGCCTTAGTGTTTAGGAAGGTTGTTAACTCGGGGCCGCTTATTGTAAGTCTTGTTCCAAGCTTTGCCCCAGACAACAATAGCAGAGAAAAACTGAAAGTTGAAAATTATGAGAGACGGAGATATCTTCTTACAACTAGAAAGGGTAGATCAGATACTTCTGTTGTGTTTATGCCAGCAAGCTTAGTCGTGGCTAGAGAAGTGACAATAGTATTTGAAATTATCATGAAATCTGTTGCTTCTGCAAAAGAGGCAAATATAGCACAAGGAATTAAACTTACATGGAATGAAACAGTAACAGAATCATCAAAGGTCTTTATTGCTATTACAAAAAATAATGATGTTATTAATGTTTCGAGCAGTATTCCCGCTGTCAAGGTGGTGGTTGACAAAACAACTTTTGTTCGTCTAACTTACATAAACCTTGAACACATTGATCTTGTTGCATTTTATTATGCTAACAAATTGTATACTTTTGAAGAGTTGCAAAATGTAATTGCTGATTAAATAAAAAAAATATTTGTCAATAAAAAAAATGGTAAACTTCTATCCGCAACTACCGACGCTTGAGCCGACTGAAACAAATGTGATGACTAAAACAACACTTGCGCCTGATCCACAGGTAACAGCTGTGCCAATTGCATCAGATAAAACATTACAGGCAGACGCATTCAGATTAAATAATATTACAGAAGCTTTGAAATATTTGGAGAGTGAGGAGGCGAAATATTCACGGTGCAAAAGACGGTATAAGACCGTTTTCAATTCTGTTCAAAACACTTCTATGGCTATTGGCGCAGTTTCAGCTTCATGTTCTGTAGGGGGTATTGTTCTGTTCGCCACAGGAATTGGGAGTTTGGCTGGAATAGCAGTTGAGGCTGTTAGCGTTGCTACATGCCTGACTTGCTTTGGTTTGGAGGCCTTGAACAAGAGGTTTCACACAAAATTACAGAAACATGAAGCATTGAGTACGCTGGCTGGTGCAAAGCTGAGCAGTATGAAACTTATTATCAGTAAGGCATTGAACGATAATTTTATTGATGACGAGGAATTTAAGAGAGTCCAGGATGATTTAAATAATTACAAGAAACAGAAGTCTGAAATCCAAAATAAAATGCGTAGTCAATCTCCCGTGAATATTGAAGAACTGAAGGCTAGTTTTTTAGCGGAAGGAAAAAAGATCGGTGTTCAGGAAACCACAGAAAAACTACACAATCTTTTAAACAAATAAAAATCAGATTTGGTAATCGTTTATTAATGACATACACTTCACAGAAAAATGCCATGCCACTTACACCACTTGTGCCTGATTATTTAACCCCATCAGCACCACCACCTGAGTATTACTGAGAAAAAAAAGTTTTTTTATTGTCCTTGTATCTTGACAAATCTGTCCGAGTAAGTTGTGACTTAAGTTGTGACTTGAGTCAAGAACTTACATTTTGTTATGTTTAAGTTCTTATAAGTTCTTGACTTAAGTCACTTAATAACTAATTATAGGTTCTTAAAAGGTTACCTGTAAAGTTATTTGTCAGTTATAATTGACTTTGGAAAATTTGTTAACAAGTATTTGTAGGTAACTTAAATAATTTGTTATCAAGTGCATATAGCAATAGTTTTGTGTGTGTGTGTGTGTGTGTGTGTGTGTGGTTATTATTTAAATAACTTTGTTTTGGGGGGTATTGGCACAGAGGCAATGAAAAAAAAATGTTCTTGGAATCTTATATTTTATATCTCTAACACACATATATACACGCACACACGCACGCACGCAAACACGGACGCACATACACATATAAACACATGCATACACGCACGCAAACACACACACACACGTACATACACGCACACATGCACTCACACACGCACGCACACACAAACACTCACACGCACGCATACACAAACACTCACACGCACGCATACACACATACACGCATGCACTCACACGCATACACACACGCACACATACATACATACGCACGCATTCACACAGACGAACACACGCATACATACATACATGCACTCACACGCATACACACAGACACTCACACACACACACTCATACACACACACTCACAGACAGACACAAAATCTTTATTCAGAATGCACAAATATTGTAGACTCCGGTCCGCAGAAAACTTCACCGCATTTCAGTTGTATGCACCGCGACTGTATATCGGCACTGCGCACTTCGCCCCGTTACTAAGACCCTGTGACGTAGTACGATAGATACCGGTTCGACAGTGTCGAACTCGTTTCTATCGTACTACGTCACTTGTTTACGCCGTTACTAAGACCCTGTGACGTAGTACGATAGATACCGGTTCGACACTGTCGAACTCGTTTCTATCGTACTACGTCACTTGTTTACGCTGGTTACCACGATCGCATGAGATTACACAGTTTCTCTAAGGTCTTTGTAAACAGAGTCATTTAACTCTGTGTTCCATCTATCATTTCTTAGTTGTCTACGACATGAAAATGATAACAAATGACTCTGTTTTAAGAGGCTCAATATTTTGTTAACACCTTCAATATAACCCGTCACTAATGCTACGTGAGATCATTATACCTATTTTCACGGGCGCGGCACAGCATATGGCTTAGTCAGGCTTAAATCCGCACAACTACCACGGTTTGAAGGCTTGTCCAGGGTGCTTAGTTATCAATCAATCAATTATTCAGATACAAAGCCAAAATCATCTTTCTTTGCCAGGGTGCTACAGGTATACCCCACCGTCAGTCCTGTTACTAAAACCTATGTAAAATCCGTTTCAATTCACTTGCAAAAAGCAAGCTACTTGCATGAGTGCGGTGAAACACCTCACACTTGGTCCATAACATTTATGATGAGACAAATACAAAACAAAACAAACATATAAACATTAGCTTCTCGTGCGACTTGGTCATTATAATGTTTGTCACACATCAGACAAAATCTCACTCCGTCCATTTTATGACCTGACCGATGATTTTCTCACTCTCAGTCTTAAAGCCACTTTTACGTGTAACCTGTCCGATGATTTTCTCACTCTCAGACTTACAGCCTTTTTGTGGTATGTTCTGTGATTTCACACTCTCAGACGTACAGCCTTTTTGTGGTATGTTCTGTGATTTCTCACTTAAAGACTTACAGTTACACATTTTCATTTGTCTTGTTTGTGATCTGCTAGGTAATAGATCACATATGAAATTACAGTCACACATTTTCATGTGTAATGTTTGTGATCTGCTCAGTGATTTTTTACTCAGACTTACAGTTACATTTACACGTTTCATTTTTCTTGTTTGCGGCCTGCTCGGTGATTAATCACTCACACGGACTAATAGTTACACGTTTTCATTTTTCCTTGTTAGTGCGGCCTGCTCGGTGATGATCACACGGGCTTAGTCAGTTAACAAAACGAAAGTGATAAAAATGTCTCAGATGTGATTCAAACAGAATTGTTAAGACGCATTAGAGCCTTTGTACAAACAAACAAAACAAACAAACAATCATAGATATGGACCAGCGTTAGAGGTTTTTCCAAAAATCGGCTATTTCCTGTACTTTTAACATTTGTTCAATTTGCTTCCGCAAACTGTACACCTTTCGGAAAGACAGTGGGGTACCCTCGTAGCAGCCTGGCTAGAACACACAGTTTCTTTTCGTATTTTCTGTATATATAAGTTATGGATTTCGGCACCCTAGATTAGCCACTCTCCATAGCAGATTAAACTTAGCGCAATGCAAACTAACCGCGAGGCCTGTCTTGTTTCTAAATGTGACAAATTAAACACGCAAACTACCGACAAACTATTCGTCAGTGTCCTGTATACAGTCACTATGTATTTTTGTAACGTACGCTAGTCAGCGTTGACTCGGGCAAATCTACACTAGAAAATGTCAGAAACGGCGACACTTACCGATATCAAAGTAGTATATTTTTACAAGGTTTAGTGCTATCACCGGTTAAGAATTCTGCCACGTTTTGAAACACGTCTGCCTCGCTCAACACACAAGGTAGAAAGACCGGCCGGTTAAATGTTTGGCCTTGTTGTCCTAAGTGACAGGCGTCACTAGTGAGCGGTGTGCGCGCACAGTCAGTGGCGGGGCGTGAACAAACCGTGTCGCGCGTTTAGTACTAAGGGAAGTAATTGCTGCTGTGTGTGTGTAAGTGTGTGCTGTTAGCTCCCTGTAAGTGAGCGCGTATGTGACAGCGCCCCCCGATCGTCTATCTGAAATACCCGTAATTGGCTAAGTAATCAATAAAATACGCGTTGCAAAATGAACACACTTGCATAACCGATGGATTAATTAGCTCAGGTGTTAATTTTGCTTTAGTCATGAATGTCATTGATTTTGGAAACCTTTATTTTACCAAAAAAAAGGAGAAAACCAAGAAAATTGGGCGGCGGAAAGGCGTGGAAATTTGTGGTCTCAAAATCCCGGAAATTTGGGATAGATATAAATTGTCCATTTCCGCCCATAGTTACTATCTCTTCACTCGTAGGGCCTGCTGGGTCAGTCCCATTTATTCGCGATTAAGCCTGTTATCTTTTTCATTTTATGTGAACAGTGTTGTCAATTGTTTGCAAGTATTATGTTTTACTTGTATGTATGTGCTTGTGTAGATAGTCTTGTAGTTGTTATGCACGGCATGTTTGTAAAATGGCTGTGTCAACGACGATGTCAATGCCTTAACCGTTGTAAAATAAAGTTTCATTGATTCATTCATTGATTCTCTCTCTCTCTCTCTCTCTCTCTCTCTCTCTCTCTCTCTCTCTCTCTCTCTCTCTCTCTCTCTCTCTCTCTCTCTCTCTCTCTCTCTCTCTCTCTGAGTGCGTGTGTGTGCGCCTGCCCAATCAAACAAGTACGACGGCGATATTGCACGTGCAGAAGAGCACCTGAATGAATGAGCCCTCATTCGGCAAAAGCCGGCAATGTCTACATGTGAATGCATACCAATGAAAATCTCAATTTTCACAACAATATGGGCTGAACCATGCCAACAAAGTCCCTTCTGTAATGAACTTACATGAGTTCTTACATGAGTTTTCACACTTTTAGTCCAAGACATTTGCTGACCAAAAAAAAAAATAAATAGAAGCTATACCTATTAGTAAATCAGAAGTAGATAAGAAAAGGCACTGAGTTCACGGATTCAGCAGATTCAGTCTGCCCGCTACATCTTCAAGAAGCATATTTTGTCAGGGTCCCTTACAGTCGCAGTATGTAACGAGTCTTTATGTTTCTGATAAATGAACGAAACCCAAAGGAGTGACTGCCAGCGCTTATTAATCCATGTAGCCCCACGACTGTAATATATACTACTATTTATGTTTCTCAAGTAATAGAGTCAGAATTGAGATAAGCCAATTTTTTTAATTTTATTTTTTTAAATTTTTTTTTCAAATCTAGCGACCCACTCTTCTGAATGACAAGACTGTGAAGACACAAACAGCATTTGTGTGCTGGTCTATGAGCCTGGACCTTACGGCCGTAGGCCGTAAGGTCCAGGCTCACAGACCAGCACACGACACGCTCGTTCCCCACACAGTACATGAGGTCCTCACGTGGAGGAAGGGCGGAGGTGTCACAGAGGCAGCTTGCCCGTATCCGTGACAAGATAGTAATCAGGGGTTGGCAGCCAGCCGTCCGGTATTATACAGAGCCGCTTGGGTGACCTCGTGAGTGATTGCAACAGAAATTTATCGCTCCTGGAAAGGTAGCAGCGGCAGTCAGGCACAAGCGCTTAAAAGCGATTCTCCCCAGGTTTAATCATCTCAACACAGTCGGAAAACTGTCTGCAACAGATACTGCTGACAGTATTATGTATGGGCCCTTTGTGTACTAACTTAGAACTGTATGATGTAAATACAATGCCAAATGTCGAAATTCATCGTTTGATGGGTGTGTTGTTTTTGTACCCGAGGGTGCAAATTATCGTCTGCATCGGCCTCGTTTTGAATTGTGCATATTAACTAGCCTACGCGGTCACAAGGCAGAACCCGATCAATCGATACTGCAGACGACGGAGGCGGTCATCGTTGTACGCGTCAGTGTAGACATGTACTGATGTTCTCCGGCATCCCTTTGACATAATTTTCCACTTATTCGCTATGCTGTCAAAATCAATGCGGGTTCCGCTTGACCTGCTGCCCTGAGTAACGGGCAATCGTGCTGTGGGCGTGGCTTCAAGTTCTTCGACTCGGGTCTCCGCGCCTATCCGGCGACTGAGCCAGCGTCACGAAACAGAACAGTGGTATTTCACCCACTTATACCCATTTCTGCATTGCAGTTTCACATCACACACATCGAAGTCTACGTAACTGAAAGCATCTCTGGAAACGACAAATGCACCATCGCAGCAGAAACACTACATCTGTGAAGCGAGTGAATGAGAGCCCGCACAGACAAAAACGTGTCACGACCATCGATGTCGGCAGCCAGTGCCGCAATTTTGACACACATGCTGTAGTTGTCTGATCCTTGCGGCATAAAATCTGATGAACTAGCTCGTAACTTCATGATAAAACAGGTTTAAAATCTTGCAAAATCAGTAAGAGATAAATTCTATTGAAGATTATGAATTCTCAGTCTCTAGCGCTCGTGAAACTATAGGAAGATCGACAAATATCGTAACCGGATTACTTACTGTTTCACATAGTAAGAAAGCGACAAATTCCGGATGGGCGGTCAAGCCAAGCTCTATATTCCCTTGTCCGATGTCAGTTCTACTTAGGGGTATCTTGTCTCTCTTTCTCTTTCTTCTCTTCTATTACGAGTCTGTCATTGTCGGCCGGCGCGAGTCGACTGATACTTTCTTTTTTTCTTCGCTGGTTCATCCGACATCTTGTCTCTGATTGGTTATAATTAGGCAGATGACCTAAGGTCGTATAGAATAGTTATGACGTCAGCTTCCTGATCGTCTATCGGAAGCAATCTTTTGACCGGGTCCAGCCGCACGATTCCGGTGGCCTCTTTCGCTTTGAACGGACGAAAGAAAGCATTTGGTGGGACAATAGGGTGGTCACTGTCTAAGTGGGTATGTATACTGAAGCCCAGTAAAAGCTTTTTGCGAACTGAAGCATTCAACTCAAAATTAATTTTATAATGGGGGGGGGGGGGGGGGGGGGGTACATCCGCTTTACTATCATTTTTTAGTGTGTGTGTGTGTGAGACAGTTCATCGGATGTTGGGGGCTGGACGAATCCACGAAACGTTTGAACTCCGTGCGATGTTTTATCTGTTTCTTACCTAGGGATACGCTCTGCTGGAGCTTTTTCCATTGGCATCATTTCCGAATCAAAGTTACTGCCCTGCTGCTTCCGCCACATCAAAATAAATTTCCAACGAAAGAAAGAAACACGCTGAGAAAGTGCAATTATGCGGCAGTTGTGTTGTACTTGTCTTTTCTAAGCTGTGCATGTTACCCGCAAGTCACGATTTCGGTCGGGATTCCGCCTAATACTGTCTTCTACCATTGACTGATCTGTATTCGGTCATATGAAGTTGTGTGTGTGTGTGTGTGTGTGTGTGTGTGTGTGTGTGTGTGTGTGTGTGTGTGTGTGTGTGTGATTGCAACATTTGTTTTGAATATACATGATTGTAGATGAGTGCATGATTGTGTCTAGATCAGTATCTTAGGTAATGTTTCTTTCTTTCTTTTCTCTCTCTCTCTCTCTCTCTCTCTCTCTCTCTCTCTCTCTCTCTCTCTCTCTCTCTCTCTCTCTCTCTCTCTCTCTCTCTCTCTCTTTTGAAATTAATATTTTGAATAATTAGTTTACTGTGAAGCGCCGAATGCTCTAGTTTAAGGTTAGGCGCTAAACAAGTACTCATTATTATTAATATTACAGACAGTCTTGCACGAAATCAATAGCAAATAGAAAGTATACCCCAACCATCCAACGAACACGGATGCAAAATAAGGCAAGCAAGAGGCATAGAACTTCATGAGCCCCCGCAGTCGCGGGGGCTCATGAAGTTCTATGCCTCTTGCAGTTGGGCGGCTGTGTGCCTGTGTAGTCGGGGAAGGGGGGGGGGGGGGACGACTGCTGGAAAACAACACTGCAGGAGTGTATTTTTCCTAGTAAAATAACACTCCCAGGAAAAAAAAAAAAAATCACTTCGCCCAGGAGATTTGGTAGACTTGGTGCAAAGCAAGAAATAACTGATCAAAGCTGTCACGTTTATAAAGTGCGCGTTACTAGGACAACACCTTACCGCATTTGATCCTGACGCCTTGAAAGCTGTTTTATCCCCCCGTAGTAACGCGGTACGAACATCGGCCTTCGGAGAGATGTGAAATAGGTAACGCCGCTGCTCCATCGCAGCACCAGCCACCTTCCACAGCTGGGGGCCTGGCCGCAGGTCATGATCTACCAGTGAAGCTAATAAGAGGCACAGATCCTCATGAGGCACCGGCAATCTGCAAGGCCTCGAGAGGGTCTGTGTCACTTGCAGTCATGGACAGACAACAGATGGGGCTGGGGTGGGGTGAGGTGGGAGGAGGATGGGGAAGGAGGAGGAATGGATGATACGCAGCGAGGGGGTGGGGGGGGGGAGTCAAGGTGTGTTCTGCCTCACCTGTCGGTCTCAATAACCCCTTCTCTGCCACTAGACACATCTTTTGTATCTTAACTCCTTCTACCCCAGACACACCACAGCGAGATAAGGATCGACCATGATAGTTCAAGGGTGATGCCAGAATAGCTTGGCGCCTATGGGCGCCAAGCTATTCTGGCATCACCCTTGAACTATCATGGTCGATCTGTGTCCTGCACTGCAATGCAGTCTTCATAGGACAGCGGCAACATGTGGGGATTTGGGTGTTAGGGTAGAATGAGTTAAAAAAAAAAAATCTTTCTCCACTCGGTCAACGACCAAAAAACCGCAACTGTCCAATGAACACGGACACAATCCGGCCTCAGCAAGAGGCATAGATCCTCATGAGCCCCCGCGTTCGCGGGGGCTCATGAGGATCTATGCCTGATCGCCTTCACTTTTTCTCGGTAGTGGAGGGTTAACCCATTGCGTGTCGGTAGCGCCTTTTTTTTTTTTTTTGTCGCGATGATTCCTGCAGGAATCATTGCGGTTTTTGTCACGACGATTCCAATAGGAATATTCGCGACAAAAACCGCTACTGACACGCGCAAGAGGGTTAACCAACGCATTTGAGACGCGGCACATTTAGATACGCGGCTTTATGCCGCGTGTGCGAATGCGGCAAGTCCCCACTCGGTTACGGCAGGTAGTGGTAGCCGTGGACATTTGTTCAAAATGAAACGCAGAAAAACAGGAATCGGGTATAGGTCGTTTGACATCGGAGCGCGCAACGATTATTATTACAAATATCTCCGCAAAAAGAAATATTTTTCTGTACCACATTAATTAAGAACACATCGTTTAGTGGCGGTCGCGCCTTCTCCCATCTTGACCCCCGCCACTTGGATCAGCCTCCCCGCCCCTGTCCGTAACTGTCAAACGCTCTCCTCCTTTAAATCACTTCTCAAAACCCATCTCTACTGACAACGCTGCCTTTCAATAGTTCATTTCCCCAGCCATGCACAATTTATCACCGCTGTCACGTGTGTGTGTGTGTGTGTGTGTGTGTGTGTGTGTGTGTGTGTGTGTGTGTGTGTGTGTGTGTGTGTGTTAGCTGTTAGCCTTTTCATTGTATCAGCGCTTAGAGCTACTTTTAGAATAAGCGCTTAACAAATCTCCTTTATTATTATTATTATTATTATTATTATTATTATTATTATTATTATTATTATTATTATTATTATTAGGCTACGACCTAATATGGGCTATTTTTCCTTAACACATTCTCCCCCAGGACCGAAATCCCCACATTTTGAAGTTCCCTCCGAAGGACTGTATTACACAATTCTAGAGACAGATCGAGCAAATAGTTCAAGGGTGGTGCCAGAATAGCTTGGCGCCTAAGGGCGCCAAGCTATTCTGGCACCACCCTTGAACTATCATGCTCGATCCATCTCTTGCTGCGGTGTGTCGGGGCTGAATGGGTTTTAACTCGTGTGTTTTGTTGATTTTGCTGTGCAGTCGTAAAAAAAATTGGTGTAAAGACAAGAGCAAGCCATTTACAATACCTAAGTAGAGCCCCGACAGATTTCAGTATCGAGGTCAAGCACACCGACTTTTTGTATGCCCGCGCTGATTCAGGTTTGAAATCGAGGCCAATTCACGTGAAAATGGATCTTTCTATACTGGGCTGAATAATTATATATGGGGTACGTTTAAGGGATGGTTTGGTCACAGTCTGAGAAAGCCAGTTTCCAGTATCACTAGGCAGGCCTTGTCATGGAACCCCAAGGGAAAGAGGGAAAGAGGCAGGCCGAGAAACACATGGCGTCGAGACCTCCAAGCAGACATCAAGAGACTGGGAACCACCTGGAGTAAAATCGAAGGAGAAGCACAGGACAGGAGTCGCTGGAGGTCTCTCGTCGACGGCCTATACCCGGGGAGGGGTGACAGGCGTAAGTAAGTAAGTACGTTTAAAGGGCCTCAGATCAGGAAATTTATGAAAAAAATATGAATTTATGCGACCGTACAGCAAAACTGACGCATTGTTCGAGTGTCTTGAAAGTAAAGCATAATTGAGTCGACCGTCACTAAATGGTATTTGTTCTAAAAGAGGTATAAAGGGTATTTCTATGCGGATATATTTGAGAAAAACGTTGCGCGCTTCGATGTCAAACGGCCTATACCCGATTCCTGTTTTTCTGCACCCCACCCGGGTCTGCCCTGGGGGACTTGGGTGGGGTTAGGTATTTTTTAGTTCCCAGGGTCACCCTGGTCAGCCCCACAGGGTGGGTTTTTCTCTCTATTCTGGGGCATGTGTTTCTGTCTTCCCTTTGTCCATTCACCTGTATTTGCCTTTTTAAAACTCTCCCTACTGTCTGCACTGCCTGTAGCTCTTGATATTGGATGTGTGTTGCTAAATGGTCTTAGCTTTATTTAGGCCCCATGTGTTAGGTTTATTTAATGTATTTGACCGGCTGGCGACATACATTTAATGTTCTGTTATTTTTTTTTTTCACAAGCAGTGCAGGCACGTCCTGAGAAAGCCTTGTTGCTGTCGGGACGTTAAGCAATGTACAATCAATCCTGTTTTTCTGCGTTTCATTTTGAACCAATGCTTACTGAGGCGGATTTGCTTCTTCGTGATATGAGCCGATGGTTCTGCTTGTGTTAAAATCTGCAAGCACAACATTTCATATTCAGGGTGATTTTGTGTTAATGGAAACGCGAGTGACGACAAAAACGACGACGACGACAGCAACAACGACAATGACATCCCCCACCCGGGTCTTGGGTTAGCTGCTATTTAGTTTCCAGGGTCAGCCCCAAAGGGTGGGTTTCCTCTCTATTCTGGAGCATGTGTTTCTGTCTACCCTTGGTCCATTCACCTGTATTTTCCTGTTTTAAAATCTCCCTACTGTCAGCGCTGCCTGTAGCTCTTGATATTGGATGTGTGTTGCTAAGTGGTCTTAGCTTTATTTAGCGTATTAGACCGGCTGGCGACATAATTCAATATTCTGTTTAGTTGGGTTTTTTTTTTTGTTGTTGTTGTTGTTGTTTGTTTCTTGTTTGTTTTTTTGTTGTTGTTGTTTTTGTTTGTTTGTTTTACAAGCAATGCAGGCACGTCCTGAGAAAGTCTTGTTGCTGTCTGGACGTTAAGCAATTAAGCAATGTACAACCATCCTTTTTTTTTTTTTCTGCGTTTCATTTTGAACAAATGCTTACTGAGGCGGATTTTCTTCTTCGTGATATGAGCCGCTGATTCTGCTTGTGTTTTACAATCTCCAAGCACAACATTTCAGTTCAGGATGATTTTTTGTGAATGGAAACGCGAGTGACGACAAAAACGACGACAGCAACAACGACAATGACAAAATTTAAACGGCTTTTCGTGGACCTTGTGTGGCTTTGTGCGATTAACCCATAAGACCCCAACAGCCGAAGATGGATCGACCATGATAATTCAAGGGTAGTGCCAGATTAGCTTGGCGCCTACAGGCGCCAAGCTAATCTGGCACTACCCTTGAATTATCACGGTCGATCCATTTTTTGTGCTGCAACGGGTACAAATAGTAGTTTGATAACTCCGCCAAGATTTGGGAAATGCGGGTGTCGGGTTAAAATGGTTAAAGATCAGTTTTGAACCGTTTTCTCATCATTATTCGCTGTTTCAACAGGCTATTGTTCAGAGCGCTTTGGGGAGTTTTTGTGAATAGGTCAAGTGTAGTAAACTCATAATAAATTAGGCCCACCAACAGAAAATTAAAAGTGGCAACCCAGAAAAAAGAGTGGGGGATGGGGGGTTGGGGGTGGGGGGATGGTTCGAGCCGCCATTCTGACCACTGTGAAGGGGAAAAGGCAGTATTTCCGTTTTGCGGGAAAGGCGAGATTTTCATGTTATTGGAATGAACGTCGCGCTTTTCACAAAATTGAAAATTGCTGGTTTTCCCCCTTCACATGGCTGCATTATTTTGAAGGGACCTATCATTTTAGGCGGCATGCAGCGCCCGGCAGATAATAATAGCAGGATCAAGTTTCGTTGGTCACCTTTCGCCCTTGGCAATTACTGCAAGAGTGGACGGGTTAGTGATGTGGCTTGTTGTCAGCAGTGGCCGAGTCGTCCGTTAAAAAAAAAAAAAAAAACGGGAAAAAGACACCCCACCCCACCCCACCCCAAAGACACGCACAAAAAGTGAAGAAATGAAAAGATGAAAAAAATGTCACGTCCACGCCAGGCTTGATG